>CM029553.1:16191412-16291412 GCA_017141385.1 Sogatella furcifera
GTATTGCTGTTAATTAACTGTGACTGAAAAGTAACAGGTCACAGTAATTAACTGTTATCGGTACCATCTTATCCTTGTGTTTATTTTTTCCTATTTTATACTGCTGACTGTCCGTCAAATAAAAAATACCATGTTGTGTATTGTCCCGACCAAGCGAAGAAGACACTCTGGCAAGATGGGAAAATGACTCCAGATCGTTCAATATTGGTTCAAAAATTGTAAATTTGGTTTCAAATTGTAGGAACAGTTTTGATCTACAATTTGAAACAAAAATCATTATTTGTGAACCAATATTGACTGAGCTGAAGTCATTTTCCTAACTTGAGAGAATGCCTTCTTAGCTTGGACAGACTTTATCAAGATCTTCATAGTTTTTCAGTTGAGACAATAAGATTGATTGAATTAGGCCTAATATTATTATCACTATTTTTCCCACCAATCAGGCACAAGTGTAGGTTCCAGAAGGTGATTATAGTGTATTTGATGTAATTTTCAAATACATCTATATTGATGTATTCCCTAGTTTATATCTGTTACGCCAATTATAAAGATACAGAAATCATCAAAATCTAGGTCCTATATCTGTTGAGTTGACCTTGATAAATGGTTGAATAACATGATATGTAGGCTATAAAAATACATAATATACAGGGTGTTTCAGGAGGAATGTGCAATACTTCTCAGGCTAATTCCTTACACCAAGTAGACAAAAAAGTTCCATGGGACCAACCCCCAAAAACGCTTTGTTACCGAGATAACAATGGCGGAAAATTGAGATGTTACAAAACATATTAATTTTTCTAATTTTTTGGAGGCTTCAATCAGGTTCTAAAATAATCAATTCCTATGTAAAATTAGCTGAGGAATTCAATGGGACCAGTTTCAAGTTTGAATTTTCAACGGTCATTGAGATAATTGGAAAAATATGCTGAAAAACGCCATTTTTCAACAATAAGGGTTATAACTGAATAAGGAATCATAAATTTGTATTTTTCATTAATGAAAGTTGGAGAGATTCGGATTCTAAAGATAAATTTAAATTGCGGCGATTGTCTAAATCTTACCCAAATCTCAGAAATAGCTATCAAAAGTCGAAAAATCGCTACTAATTACAAATTTATCACTTGTGCTATGTTTTGTCAATTCAGGTGTGAATCTTGTTGATGATTGAATACACTAAGGTATATTCTGTCCAAGCAAAGAAGACATTCTGGCAAGATTTCACTTAAGCTCAGTCAATATTGGTTCTAAAGTAATAAATTCAGTATCAAATTGTAGAAAATATTCTGCTCTAAAATGTGAAACCAAATTTTCAATTTTTGAACCACTTTTTGAAACATAATAAAGTCTTTAGTCTGTCCAAGCAAAGAAGACATTCTGGCAAGATTCGAAAATGACTCAAGCTCGATCAATATTGGATCAAAAATTATAAATTTGGTTTCAAATTGTAGGAAAATTTATTATCCACAATTTGATACTAAATTCATGATGTTTGAACCAATATTGACCGAGCTGTAGTCATTTCCCCCCTTTGCCAGAATGTCTTCTCTGCTTGGACAGACTAAAGAGATGTCGCTCACTCTGTATTATTTTAGCTTAGGAATGTATACAAAAGAGGTCCTAACTTCGCCTTGTAGAAAGTCAATAAATTAAGGTTTGGATGTAATCTTGATAATAAGTTTGGAACTTGTCAAAACGTTAGGGTTGTGTAAGGTGTTATAATGAAAGTATAGCTGATCAGGTTGTTCATATTGTTTAGGGGTTGATAGGGGGTTTTAATAGGGGTTGGTTCCGTTTAGAAGTGTCCGAATGTTTGTTGAACTCAACTTGACTGCCAACTGACATTTTATAGTCTGTCCAAGCAAAGAAGACCCTCTGGCAAGATGGGAAAATGACTCAAACTCGGTCAATTTTGGTTCAAAAAATATACATTTGATCTCAAATTTTAGGAAACAATTTTATCTATTATTAAGACCACATTTATAATTCCTGAACAAATTTTGACCTAGCTGGAGTCATTCTCCCATCATGCAAGAGGGTCTTCTTTGCTTGGACAGAGTATAACATAAATGACGTGAGCCAATATTTGACAAAAACGTTCAACCCTTCCATGACTGAACGTATCAGGTCTAAATATTAACACTATATACATTTATATACTACTTCCCCAATATCTGACTATACCCATCTATTCCAATATACAATATGTACTATACATATATACTACACCTCCATAACTATATAACATAGGTATATAACTCATTCCTTTATCTGACTATACCTATATACAATGGTATATAAAATATGTACTACACCTCCATACCTATATATACATAATATCTACATTTGAATCAATATCCAAAGACAGTCAAAGCTATAGCCTGTTCAAGCAAAGTAGACATTCTGGCAAGATGAGAAAATGACTCCAGCTCGATTAATATTGGTTCAAAAATTATAAATTTGGTATGAAATTGTAGATCAGAATGTTTTCTACAATTTGAGACGAGATTATTAATTTTCGAACCAATAGTGACCGAGCTGGAGTAATTTTCCCGTATCGCCAGAATGTCTTCTTTGCTTGGACAGGCCATATCTACATAGTGTATCCTCTCAACATTCTAATCGATATCTATAGATATAGTCTGTCCAAGGAAAAAAGGTATTCTGGCAAGAGAGGAAATTTATCCCGGATCGGTCAATATTGATTCAAAAATCACAAATTCAGTCTCAATTATTGTAGAAAACATTCTCATCTACAATTTGAGACCAAATTTATAATTTTTGGACCATTATTAACCGAAATGTAGGCATTTCCTCATCTCACCAGAACGTCTTCTTTGCTTGGACAGACTATGGTCAAAACTTCAGTCATAATAATGTCATGAAGCTTTTATAGTAATTATTTTTGTTTCATTAAACCTATGTACACTGCGTTGTTAGAAAACTCTGACAACTCAGTCTTTTGTCCCAATAGAAAACAGAAACATAATAAAGTCTTAAGTCTGTCCAAGCAAAGAAGACCCTCTGGCAAAATGGGGAAATGACTCCAGCTCGGTTCATATTGGTTGAAAAATTATAGATTTTGGTCTCAAATCATAGAAAGCATTCTGATCTACAATTTGAGACTGAATTTATATTTTCTGACCCAATATCGACCGAGCTGGAGTCATTTCTCATCTTGCCAGCGGGTCTTCTTTGCTTGGACAAACTAAAGCTGTCTCACTGTTTGCAGACAAAAGTCAACAACGTTTCATTTCAGTGTGTTGAGTAAATTATGAACATGCCTTGTATATCTATGGATATTGTGATGAGCACTCCATATATACAGGGTGTTTCAGGAGGAATGTGCAATACTTCTCAGTCTGATTCCTTACACCAAGTAGACAAAAAAGTTCCATGGGACCAACCCCCATAAACGCTTTGTTACCGAGATAACAATGGCGGAAAATTGAGATTTTTCAAAATATATTAATTTTACTAATTTTTAGAGGCTTTAGTGAGGTACTAAAATAATCAATTCTATGTAAAATTAGCTGAGGAATTCAATGAAACCAGTTCCAAGTTTGTAACTTTACGGTTATTGAGATAATTGAAAAATATGCTAAAAACCATTTTTCAACAATAAGGGTTATAACTGGATAAGGAATTATAAAATTGTATTTTTATTAATGGAAGTTGAAGAGAGTCGGATTCTAAAAAAGTTAGATGGCGGCGATTGTGTAAATCTCACCCAAATCTCAGAAATAGCGATCAAAAATCGCAAAATCGCTACAAAACACAAATTTGTCACTCTTGTCAATTTTGCGATTTTTGATCGCCATTTCTGAGATTTGGGTAAGATTTACACAATCGCCGCCATTCAACTTTTTGTTGAGAATCCGACTCTCTTCAACTTCCATTAATAAAAAATTCAATTTTAGGATTCCTTATCCAGTTATAACCCTTATTGTTAAAAAATGGCGTTTTCTAGCATATTTCTTCAATTATCTCAATAACCGTTGTAGTTACAAACTTGCAACTGGTTTCATTGAATTCCTCAGCTAATTTTACATAGGAATTGATCATATTTGAACCTCACTAAAGCCTCTAAAAAATTAGAAAAATTAATATATTTTGAAAAATCTCAGTTTTCCGCCATTATTATCTCGGTAACAAAGTGTTTTTGGGGGTTGGTCCCATGGAACATTTTTGTCTACTTGGTGTTAGGAATCAGCCTGAGAAGTATTGCACATTCCTCCTGAAACACCCTGTATATTTGGATTGGAATTTTGAGAGGATACACTATGTAGATATACTCTGTCCAATCAAAAAAGACGTTCTTGTGAGATGAGGAAATGCCTACATTTCGGTTAATAATGGGCTAAAAATTATAAATTTGGTCTCAAACTGTAGATGAGAATGTTCTCTACAATTTGAGACTGAATTTGTGATTTTTAAATTAATATTGACCGATCCGGGAAAAATTTCCTCTCTTGCCAGAATACCTTTTTTCCTTGGACAGAATATATCTATAGATATCGATTAGAATATTGAGAGGATACACTATGTAGATATGGCCTGTCCAAGCAAAGAAGACATTCTGGCGATATGGGAAAATTACTCCAGCTCGGTCACTATTGGTTCGAAAATTAATAATCTCGTCTCAAATTGTAGAAAACATTCTGATCTACAATTTCATACCAAAATTTATAATTTTTGAACCAATACCAATCGAGCTGGAGTCATTTTCTCATCTTGCCAGAAAATAGCGATCAAAAATCGCTACTAAATACAAATTTATCACTTGTGCTATGTTTTGTCGAATTTTGCGATTTTTGATTGCTATTTCTGAGTTTCAAGATTCACAGAGATTATTGCCAGAGGGTCTTCTTTGCTTGGACAGGCTATAATCAAACGAGTTTATCATTTGAAATCTACCCACTACTACTTTCTCTTGAATTTTTGTAGATAATTTTATTTGAAACACCATTAAGCTACAAAAGAACACTTTTTTCAAAGAGAAACAGTACTTAAGTAAAGTCAGTACAAGCAAAGAAGGCATTCCGGTTAGATTTAAAAATGACTTCAGCTTGGTCAATATTGGTTGAAAAATTTTTAATTTGGTCTCAAATTGTAGAACAGAATGTTTCCTACAATTTGAGACTACATTATTTATTTCAAACAAATTTTGACGCGGGCTGTAGTCATTTCCCCATCTTGCCAGAATGTCTTCTTTGCGTGGACAGACTATATAATCTTCCTTCTGAAGAAGGTTGATACTCTGGTAGTTGAAACTGGAACTACAATAATGATCATTATAATAATAGAATACTCCTTATAGTTATAGTAGTAAAAAATCTCGTAGTTAATACATGGTAGTATAGTGTAGAGTTTGCGTAAGTTAAGAAGATACGCCATTCCTATTTAAAATGTATTGTACGAGGTATCTTCTCAAATGTTGGATCATGGGATTACAGTACTAGAGCTCGCGTAAGGTGTGAAGATACGCCGTTACAATGTAAAATGTATTGTCCTGAGGGTCTTCTCAGCTTAGGCGAACAGGCACAGATTACATTTTAATGTTCACTTCACTAGCAGAACAATCTTAGGTTTGTTTGATTTTTTTCATCCAAAAAAGAACTCCACTACCAACAATATGATTATACGGACGGTCTAATGAAAATATTCCTGAGTATAGTCTGTCGAAGCAAAGAAGACCCTCTGGCAAGATGAGAGAATGACTCAAGCTCGGTCAATATCGGTTCAACAATTATCAATTTAATCTCAAATTGTAGGAAACGATTCGATCTACTACCAACACCACATTTATAAGTTTTCAACCAATATTGATCAAGCTGGAGTCATTTTCGCATCTTGCCAGAGGTTCTTCTTTGCTTGGACAGACTATAACACCAGCGATGTCTCTGAGATGTGAGAAAGGTCATTACTAGAAGAAGGAGAGGGAATAGGAAAAGAAGTAGAAGAAGAAGGGATGATTGAGGAGAAAAAAATAGATGAAGAGGAAGAAGGAGGTGTAGAGGGATAAGAAGGAAGGGGAGGAGGATGATGATGATGTGGAGGTAGTGGAAGAGTGGTGGATGACGAGGAGGGGAAGGAAGAAAAAGAAGAAGAAAAAGAAAAAGAAGAAGAAGAAGAAGAAGAAGAAGAAGAAGAAGAAGAAGAAGAAGAAGAAGAAGAAGAAGAAGAAGAAGAAGAAGAAGAAGAAGAAGAAGAAGAAGAAGAAGAAGAAGAAGAAGATGGTAAGATAATTAGTAGGAGTTGAGAAAAATCAATGAGGAAAAATAAATTTCGAGTTATCAGTTCTTGGAGAAATGGAAGAGAAAGAAAGAGAGAAGAACAAAACAAAAGAGAGAAAGATGTAGAAAATAATAGAAAGAGAAGAAATATGAAAATAAGAAGGGGAAGAAGATGAAGAACAACGGAAAAGAAAGAGAAGAAGGGAGAAGGAAGAAGAGAAAAGGAATGAAGTGAGGATGAGGAAGAAGAAGAGGGAGAAGGAGGAGTGGGAGGAGGAAGGAGGAAAATTCAAAAAACAGATGAATTGGAGAAGGTGAAACTTGAAATATTTTTCTGACATACGGTCAGTATTAAATCATGAATAAATAGTTTGAGTTCTATTTCATTATATTCATCTATCAAAAATTATAGATGAATTTATATTTAAATGTATAGATGAATGAAATTATATTTCATTATATTCATCTATTTAAAAAAAATAGAATTAATGAGTATAAGATGGGAATGCTATTGAAGCCTAGTACTGGCCTAAGTTACACAAAGTAAAACTGAGTCTACATGCTATAAATAGATTCTTCAAATACCAACTTGATAGAATCTTACCAGCCTGAATACATGAAATGAATATTATATTAGCACAAGATCGTCAATAGTAAATCAGCGTAATTTTTTGTGTTACGACACCATCCATCATTCTCTTGCTAGCAGCCATTTTCTAAGACAGAACTCACGAAACACTGTCAACCAATAAGAAAAGAGCAGGCGGGGCATGAAGGCGTGTCCAAGTCAAATCTGAAACATCACCCGTCAACTGCTGCCATCTACTGGTTGAACTTGGATACTTTTCTAACCGATGTATTCGGCCATTTTGATCGTAGGCGGAGCTTGTAGGCGTGTCCAATGGAAGTCGAAGCAAGTCACCCTATTGCTACTGCCATCTGCTGGCTGAATTCGGAACTATTTCGAATGTTATTCAAGAAAGTTGGGTGGAGCACTGAAAATGGCTGAAATCCCAATTTGTTACTGGAAGAAGGAGAGGGGATAGGAAAAGGAGTAGAAGAAGAAGAAAGAATTGAGAAGAAAAAAATAGATGAAGAGGAAGAAGGAGGTGTAGAGAGATAAGAAGGAAGGGGAGGAGGTGGTGGAAGGATGGTGGAGGACGAGGAGGGGAAGGAAGAAAAAGAAGAAGAAGAAGAAGAAGAAGAAGAAGAAGAAGAAGAAGAAGAAGAAGAAGAAGAAGACGAAGAAGAAGGGGGAGAAGAATAAGATGATGAAGAAGAAGAAGAAGAAGAAGAAGAAGAAGAAGAAGAAGAAGAAGAAGAAGAAGAAGAAGAAGAAGAAGAAGAAGAAGAAGAAGAAGAAGAAGAAGAAGAAGAAGAAGAAGAAGAAGAAGAAGAAGAAGAAGAAGAAGAAGAAGAAGAAGAAGAAGAAGAAGAAGAAAAACCACGCGAGGGCTCTGGCTCCCTTGCTACCTGACAGAATAGAACTTCTTATTTTATAATAACCTTTGATTACTATTTTACAAATGAAATCACCTTTTTCATATTAAAAAATGTAAATTCTTTCCCATTGCTATCTCGGCTACAAAGCGATTTTGTGGGTATGTCCAATGGAATTTCTCTCTCTACTCAATTTGAGGAATTGGACTAGTAATGCATATTTCTCCTGAAACACCCTGTATATCTCTATAAGTCTTCTCTCTTAGGCTGAGGCCGCACTGCCGGTGGGTAGAGCGTGGAGGGTGGAGGGTAGTTGGTAAATCTATAGAACATACACACCATCCACAGTAATACATCGTATGAATGGTATCACGTCATTCTGTTTTTGAGGTTATGTTGTCCATATTTAAGAAATTCAAGATGGCGGCTGAACACATACCATTCATACGATGTATTACTGTGGATGGTGTGTATGTTCTATAGATTTACCAACTACCCTCCACCCTCCAGGCTCTACCCACCGGCAGTGCGGCCTCAGCCTAACTTATTTCTCATCATTCTTCTTGGGAGACTCCTCAAAGTGTAATCTGATACCCCAAGATCACTGTAAGATATTGAAAACTCTGTGTTTTTCTAATAACTCGATCCCTTGAGTCAATGTTTGTCGAAAGGCTTGTACAAAAAAGGCTTCTATTGGAATTGTGAGACATTCGTATAGTCTGTCCAAGCAATGAAGACATTCTGGCAAGATGGGAAAATGACTCC
The DNA here is from genome assembly GCA_017141385.1 of Sogatella furcifera. Taxonomy (NCBI): domain Eukaryota; kingdom Metazoa; phylum Arthropoda; class Insecta; order Hemiptera; family Delphacidae; genus Sogatella; species Sogatella furcifera. The sequence continues at coordinate 16,199,854 of CM029553.1, forward strand.
AGTTCGGTCAATATTGGTTCAAATATTATACATTTTGTCTCAAATTGTAGAAAACACTCTGATCTACAATTTGAGACTAAATTTATAACTTTTGAACGAATATTGATCGAGTTGTAGTGATTTCCCATCTTGTCAGAATGTCTTCTTTGCTTGGACAGGCTAGCATAGACACAGACAGTAGGAGTTGATTGTAAGGCTTGTTTTTTTATGTTTTGGTTATGTAAACTACGTTTCCAAGTTGGAAACGCGCGTCTGTTAATCGTCAAAGTCAAACTAAGTTCAACAGACAACTCACTTACTGTCGAAGTTGACTTGTGTGCTTTCTGTGTGTAGCAGGGGAACTGGACTTATTTTGGAATTCAACTCATGAAAAGTCTGTCCAAGCAAAGAAGACATTCTGGCAAGATAAGAGAATGACTCCAGCTCAGCAGTCAACATCAGTTCAAAAATTATAAATTTGGTCTCAAATTGTAGATCGAAATGTTTCCTACATTTTGATATCTAATTGATAACTTTTGAACCAATATTGGCTAGCCAATAATTGTAGGAAACAATCTGTTCAACTATTAAGACCACATTTACAATTGTTGAGCAAATATTGACCAAGCTGGAGTCATCCTCCCATCTTGCCAGAGGGTCTTCTTTGCTTGGACAGACTATAGTTGATACTTGTAGATTTCAAAGTGTAAGAAGAGGAAAGAGAGGAGAAGGAGGAGGAGGAGGAGAAGAAAGAGGAAGAAGGAGAAGGGGAAGAAGGAAGAGAAGAATAGAGGAAAAAGGAAGAGAAGGAGAAGAAGAAAAGAGGAAGAAGGAGAAGCAGAAGAGAAGAGGAAGGAGGAGAAGAAGAGGAGAGAAAGAGAAAGAAGAGGACGAAAACTTTGGGTGTAGAAAAGAAGAAAAAGAGAAAGTAACGAACGCAAAGAAGAGAGAGTCGAACGCATGAAAATAGTCCAATGGAAACAGCAGAGTTCCCCTCAACACCAAAAGCAATTGAAATTTTGTCAGGTGTATTGCGAAAATATAAATTAGTCATTAATATTGATCATAATCATATCAATTGGCAACGTTCAATCAAGTCTCACAGGACTATTTTCATGCGGTTTACTCTACAAGTGAATTTTCTTATAATGTGGAAGTTAGTAATCGTTTGTGTTTGAAATAAATTCAGTAAGATTTTTCACTTCAGGGTAGTTATCAATGAAGAATCATGTTTGAAGACTGAAGAGAACAAAGGCCTTCGAATTAGTGTAGTGAAAAATGAAGAATAAATACAAAAATAATTGATAAAAAAAAGAAATAAAAAAGAATAATTGATACTAGTAACATAATAGATGGATGCTTCCAAGTTTGTTGAGTATCATTATTAGCTGAAAATTAATGGGTTTGTTTATTGAGACGAGTTTCAATAACATTTATAAGAAAAAATAAGTTTAGGCTAGAATAAGTTTACCATCATTCAAAATTAATGACATAAATTTTAGTTTTTTGCTATTCATGATATTTTCCTATTATCTATATCTATAAAAGCGAAATGGCACTGACTGACTGACTAATTGACTGACTGATTCATCACCAGAACTAAAGATCCACTGAACCGAATGCATTCAAATTTGGCAGGCATGTTCAGTTGGACGTTTAGACGCGCGCTAAGAAAGGATTTTGATAGCTTTTCAAGGATACGCCAAATATTTTAGTTTTTCTAGAGTTTTTCGGCGTTTTCCTCATTTTTTCGAGAAGCAATCGGTAGAAAATGTTGATATTTGGTGGGCAGGTTCAAATGAGGTCTAGAAATTTTGTGTTAAAATATTTTTGCAATCCGTTCAAGATTACGCCAGTAATTAGGTTTTCAAAATTGTAGATGTGTTGCGGGTTGCATATCTTCCGCCTTGATACGACCAATCCTAACTGTAAATTGAATGGTTCAGCGAGATTATAGATGAATTAATTTGGAAGATATTGAATCATGTATCAAACAATGTCATATATACTTCCCAAGGTTATGCTTGATATTAGCGTTTTACTATTTTTTTAAAAATCTCAATTTTCTGCCATTGTTATCTCGCTAACAAAGCGTTTTTGGGCGGAGTCCCATGGAAGTTTTTGTCTACTTGTGTAAGGAATCAGCCTGAAAGTATTGCACATTATTTAATTATTATTATTTTGATATTATTATTCAACGTTTTTCTCCATTAAATTCCATAACCATTCCTGGTAATCCTTAGTGGTTTTCAGTAACTTCGCGATTTCTTAAGTTTTAACAAGTCATTCAATAATTTTTAATGTAAATTTGAGTAATCTTTTTGTTTTCAGCATTCCTCACGTTTTCAGGCTATTTTATGAGTTTTTCTAGATACATTAATATAGTCTGTCCAAGCAAAGAAGACCCTCTGGCAAGATGGGAAAATGACTCCAGCTCAATCAATATTCGTTCGAAAATTATTGATTTGGTTTCAAATTGTAAATCAGAATGTTTACTGCAATTGAGACCAAATCAATAATTTTTGAACCAATATAGACCGAGCTGGAGTCATTTTCCCATCTAGCCAGAGGCTCTTCTTTGCTTGGCCAGACTATAGAATAATGATCTCTTTTAATTTTTATGGCACATGTTATTTTATGAGTTATTTGTAGTCATTTTCTTAGTTTTTTCGCAATTTTCAATGTTTGCCAAGATATTTTATTTTTTCCCATGTATTTTTAGTAATTTTGTTTGTGTTTTGTTCTAGTGGGCTTCGGTTGCATCGTGGTACTTCCGGCCGGACGGCCCCAACCTCGGAAGTCCGAATCCGAGTTCCGGACAAACACTTCCGCTACCGCCATCTATATGCACGGTGAGTAACTAGAAATGCATCAGTAGAAAGTTACAAGTAACTAGAATTGAAATAGTAGTTTTTAGTAAAGAACTTTAAAACTTAGGGCTGTTTAAAATAATTGAAAAATAAATAAAAATCAAACACCCTTTTTTTGAAAACTTTAAAATTATAAAAAACACATTATAATTTTAAAGTTTTCAAAAAAAGGGTGTTTGATTTTTATTTATTTTTCAAGTAGTTTTTAGTTACAATCACGAATAAACATGTGGTACACCTGCAAAATTCAATTTACTCCAAATACTCGGTGAATCGTGTAGGCTATAGAAAAAAGTTCACAGTAAAGTTCATAGATTGTTTATAAAAAAAATTGTGTTGAAATAAAATTCCAACATGGCCTCCACAATTTAGTTGACGGTTGGCAGAAGCTCACAAACAGATGAGCAGACATTTTGCAAATTTCGGCGAACAAAAATAAATAATGGAAGTGATCGATTGTTTATAGCAGGCAATGCCAGAGCTCAGAACTGATAAATAAACATGAAAATAAACACGGCAAAAACGACAAACGACTTGGTGAAAATAGCTTCCAATTCTTCTTCTTCTTCTTCTTCTTCTTCTTCTTCTTCTTCTTCTTCTTCTTCTTCTTCTTCTTCTTCTTCTTCTTCTTCTTCTTCTTCTTCTTCTTCTTCTTCTTCTTCTTCTTCTTCTTCTTCTTCTTCTTCTTCTTCTTCTTCTTCTTCTCTTCTTCTTCTTCTTCTTCTTCTTCTTCTTCTTCTTCTTCTTCTTCTTCTTCTTCTTCTTCTTCTTCTTCTTCTTCTTCTTCTTCTTCTTCTTCTTCTCCTTTTCTTCTTCTTCTTCTTCTTCTTCTTCTTCTTCTTCTTCTTCTTCTTCTTCTTCTTCTTCTTCTTCTTCTTCTTCTTCTTCTTCTTCTTCTTCTTCTTCTTCTTCTTCTTCTTCTTCTTCTTCTTCTTCTTCTTCTTCTTCTTCTTCTTCTTCTTCTTCTTCTTCTTCTTCTTCTTCTTCTTCTTCTTCTTCTTCTTCTTCTTCTTCTTCTTCTTCTTCTTCTTCTTCTTCTTCTTCTTCTTCTTCTTCTTCTTCTTCTTCTCCTTCTTCTTCTTCTTCTTCTTCTTCTTCTTCTTCTTCTTCTTCTTCTTCTTCTTCTTCTTCTTCTTCTTCTTCTTCTTCTTCTTCTTCTTCTTCTTCTTCTTCTTCATCTCCTCCTCCGTTTATAATAATTTAGTTAATTCTGACCGAGCTTAAGTCATTTTCCTATATTTCCAAAAGGTATTCTCTGCTTGAACAGACTATAGGCCTATATACCGTCTACACTTCTTTAGTCTCAGTATTCAGTATTGTGGGTTAAGTGGAAGAGGGGCTCTTGTGCCTCAACTTCGCCCACATCACTTATGTATTGTACAAAGTGGAAAATAAAGACATTTCATCTATCTATCTATCTATTCTGTATCTTCTTTAAAGTTTAAAGTGTTTTGGGTTTTCTCTTTTACATCATTTTCTTCTTCTCTCTTTCTCTATTCTTCATTTTTCTCCTTCATTCTCTCTACACTTCTTCATTCCTCTGTCTCCCTCCCATTTGATCTATTTTTCTCTATGATTCATATTCCTCTGAATATCATCATATCTCTCTCTCTCTCTCTCCCAAATGTCCCAAGAATGGACATTTTCATATCCAAACTTCGCCTTTTCATTTAGATATTTTAATGCACGACAAGAAGAAGAAGAAAGAAGGAAGAAGAAGAAGAAGAAGAAGAAGAAGAAGAAGAAGAAGAAGAAGAAGAAGAAGAAGAAGAAGAAGAAGAAGAAGAAGAAGAAGAAGAAGAAGAAGAAGAAGAAGAAGAAGAAGAAGAAGAAGAAGAAGAAGAAGAAGAAGAAGAAGAAGAGAAGAAGAAGAAGAAGAAGAAGAAGGAAGAAGAAGAAGAAGAAGAAGAAGAAGGAGAAGAAGAAGAAGAAGGAGAAGAAGAAGAAGAAGAAGAAGAAGAAAGAAGAAGAAGAAGAAGAAGAAGAAGAAGAAGAAGAAGAAGAAGAAGAAGAAGAAGAAGAAGAAGAAGAAGAAGAAGAAGAGAGTCATTGTTTTCTTCTCTAACAGACAATGTCTCTCTCTCTATTGATGCAACCGAACTCCACGTATGATGTACCACCGCGCCGTCATTTTGAATTGAATTCGAAATCGATTTCGAACGGTAATCGATATTGGACTGGTGGGTAATCGAGGGTCGATGTGAGTGCAATTTGTCCGTCGAAGTCGGCCGCCAGGTCGCAATTTTCAAACAATTTTGCGGTCGCGGAAGAACGCAACGCATCGTGTAGGAACGCAATTCCAGCTGAGTGGACTCCATATTTGTGGACATAACTCATCAGCTCATGTGACCTCAAAAAAAGACGGGAGAAAAAGATGCAAGAGAAGAAGTATGGGAATAAGGATGAGGAGGAGAAGAAAAGGAGAAAGAAAAGAAGTATTTAGAGGACAATGAATTGACGGAGAAATAATTATATCCGATCAAATATTCTTCATCAAAAATTTGTATGAATAAGCTTGTATTCAATAATATTGAAAACGTCGTATCAATATAATATAATATAATATAATATAATATAATATAATATAATATAATATAATATAATATAATATAATATAATATAATATAATATAATATAATATAATATATATAATATAATATTGACATAATATCAAGCTATACTCTATTCACGATCACTTGAGACGGAATAAACAAACTTTTTGAGTGTGGGTGCGTGTAATGGAAGGTCGTTTTCTATGCGAAACTTTCGACCACAGACCAACAGCTGTGGCCAATCGCAGCTCAAGACAACAGTCTTGAGACAATACAAGTCGGACTGTAGCCGATCACAGCTGCAGATAAGAATCAGCTGTTCGACTGCATAGAGGAAGACCTTCCAATACACGCACACACACGCAAAAGGTTTGTTTATTTCGTCTCAAGTGATCGTGAATGGACTATAACTATGGTCGTTATAACTGTATAACTGTTATCTATATCTATATAAGCGAAATGGCACTGACTGACTGACTGATTCATTCATTTATTCATTCATTCATCACCAGAACTAAAAATTCACTGAACCGAATGCGTTCAAATTTGGCAGGCATGTTCAGTTGGACGTTTAGACGCGCGCTAAGAAAGGATTTAAAAACTTTTCAAGGATACGCCGAATATTTTAGTTTTTCTAGAGTTTTTCGGCATTTTCCTCATTTTTTCAAGAACCAATCGGTAGAAAATGTTGATATTTGGTGGGCAGGTTCAGACAAGTTCTAAAAATGTTGTGCTCAATGATTTCGAATCCCTTCTGAACGGAATTCGCAGGCGAGCGAAGCGAGCCTGTTTGTCTTAGCTGACACTGATAGAGGTTTTGCAGGCGAGCGAAGCGAGCCTGTTTGACTCACTTACACCACCTATACTGTCGGGGGTCCAGGGGGCGGAGTTCCCTGGCTAGGCGGAGAAGGCGAGCGAAGCGAGCCTGCCGGCTAGTTTTATTATAAGAGTTGTGCATAGTAGGCATGACTTCTCAACTTACAAAAACTTTATTCTGTTAAAGATGCCAACATAGGCTTCTAGGCCTGTGCGTGGCAAATAGGTGGAATAGTGATGAGAGTTGACGAATACTTTTAAGGCAGTCGGGACCGACGGCTTAATTGCCTCTCCTGAAAGACAGAGCTACAAAGTCGTTCGTTTGTTAGGACGTAAGTGATCACAGTGACTTCCATTGGGAATATTTTAGTTTTTGTTTAGTTTTTAAACTCCTGAACTTGTGGATTGAATGATACCATGTGCTACCAACATAAATAAAATCTGACTCACCAGTCTTGCCGCAAACCAGGCAGCATCTTTTGAGCAGCCTAATAAATTGTCAGGTTTGTTTGTAAGGCATGTCTTCACGTCTTCAGCGTCTGTGTACTGTGGGGCTCTTAATAGAAAAATACTTTGAGAAAGAGTTGATAAACCAAGAAGAGAGATATTGAAGAGAGGAGGAAGGGAGGAGGAGGAGGAGGAGGAGGAGGAGGAGGAGGAGGAGGAGGAGGAGGAGGTGGAGGTGGAGGAGGAGGAGGAGGAGGAGGAGGAGGAGGAGGAGGAGGAGGAGGAGGAGGAGGAGGAGGAAAAGGGGGAGATTGAGGTTCTAGTTTATCTAGGCCTATAGATAATTTTACATCTTCTCATCTTCTAAAATTTCTAGACCTCATTTGAACCTGCCCACCAAATATCAACATTTTCTACCGATTGGTTCTCGAAAAAATGAGGAAAACGCCGAAAAACTCTAGAAAAACTAAGATATTTGGCGTATCCTTGAAAAGTTTCTAAAATCCATTCTTAGCGCGCGTCTAAACGTCCAACTGAACATGCCTGCCAAATTTGAACGCATTCGGTTCAGTGGATTTTTTAGTTCTGGTGTGAATGAATGAATGAATGAATGAATGAATCAGTGCCATTTCGCTTTTATATAATAGAGATTATCAATTACAATGAGCATTGAAAACCTGTATCAATGAGGTCATATTCCACAATAATACATTACACAACTTGTCAGTCATAACATGCATTTGATCGCACCTAGAGATAATAAATTTATTTATTGTTATTGTGTACTTATCAAGTGCCTCGAATACGTGCTGCAAATATTCGCCTGGGGGGCAAATAAACAAGAACCGGTGTATTCGCCCATATCGACAGCATACAAATGAGTGAATACATTATTATCAATATTCAGCGATCGAATTTTAAATTTGAAAACTTGTTCAACGTGATTATGTTATTAGATATTTAAACAAGGCGGTGTGCTTTTGTGAAGTTGAGAAGACCCTCCGAATAATACATTTTACAGTGTAACGGCGTGTCTTCAGAGCTTGGACGAACTTTGCAATGAATATATCAGTTTCAGTTTTTAGATCTTCGCTACAGTGGCGGCTCGTAGCCACGAAACAGGTGAAGTGTCCATACATTTTACTATATAGCACTTCACTTATTTTATAGTAAAATGTATGGGCACTTCACCTGTTTCGTGGGTACGAGCCACCAGTGTTAGCTCTTTGCTACAGTCAGTAGACCGAGGACTTGTCTAATTCTTACAATATATGAGATAATCATAATTTTCATTTATTGTTAATTCCTCTTTTATGATACGCAGTAATGATACAAAAGTTTAAAAATTGATACGAAATCGTACAGGAAGGAAGCTCATTGTTACATAATACTTGCAACGTTGAATTGAAAAGTGAGATTAGCTTATAATATTATTTGATAATGCCGAATGGGAAAATAACTATTGGTTCTTTAACTAATGGTTCTATTGGTTCTAAACTATTGATTCTAAACTATTGGTTCTCTAACTTGGTTTTTATCATTATAAGGAAATACCAAGGGTGTATGGGTGTATGTTTTTCCTATAGATAAGGCCTAATAAATAGTATATAAAACAAATAAATAAATAATTATGTGTTATCAATTCAACTCAGAAAATAACTAAACTGAGTTCAAAAGTTCTAGAAAGATCAATAAGTGAGAAATATAATCAGCTGATTTCCAATATGGCGTAAAAGCAAAGAAGACCCCTTGGCAAGATGGAAAAATGACTGAAGCTCGGTCAATATTTGTTCAAATATTATGAATTCGATCTCAAATTGTAGGAAACAATTTGATCTACTATTAACACCACATTTATCATTCTTGAACCAATATTGATCGAGCTGGAGTCATTCTCTCATCTTGTCAGAGGGTCTTCTTTGCTTGGACAGACTATACAATTATTTTGTATTAATTCAACTCAAAAATACCTAAACTGAGATCAAAAGCTCTCAAAATGTTCAAAAAGTGACAAATATAATCTGCTCATTTCCAACATGGCGGTGATCCATAGAACTATACCATTAATCTAATTACATCTTAATTTGTTAGTCTGTTATGTGACTATAGTATGTCCAAGCAAAGAAGAGCCTCTGGCCGGTCAATATTGGTTGAAAAACTATTGATTTGATCTCAAATTGTAGATCAGAATGTTTCCTACAATTGAGACCAAATCAATAATTTTTTAACCAAATTGACCGAGCAGGTTTCTCATCTTGCCAGAGGCTCTTCTTTGCTTGGACAGACTATAACAGTATTGTCTTATTTCATTGTTTTCCCATTCCTAGGCAACATTATCCTATTCATTTTTATGTTATTGTAACTCTCTTATTAATCTTCAATCATTGTGTTCGCTATTTGAATCGCCATTTTGTAACGTTTGAATGAACCGCTAACGGAGGAGGAGCTTGTCTAGGCCAATGGCAGACGTTCACTGTGATTGGTTCAAGCTTCTACCAATAGCGGCGCTTGGCCGCCATTATCAATACTACTCCTTTCCACGTTAAGTTTAACTTTACCAGAGATTGATACCGAAACCGGTATCTCGATTTTCTAATAAATCAGTGGTATAGTCTGTGCAAGCAAAGAAGAGCCTCTGGCAAGATGAGAAAATGACTAGCTCGATCAATAATGGTTCAAAAAATATTGATTTGGTCTCAAATTGTAGATCAGAATATTTCCTACGATTGAGATATTTATTTATTCATCCATCAGTTCATTTTTGAACTGATATTGACCGAGCTGGAGTCATTTTCTCATCTTGCCAGAGGGTCTTATTTTCAATGTATATTTTATCAATGTATATCCATGAAAACAATATCATATCAAATAAAAATACAATATTATAGTCTGAGCAAGCAAAGAAGATCCTCTGGCAAGATGAGAAAATGACTCCAGCTCGGTCAATATTTGTTGAAAAATTATTGATTTGGTCTCAGTTGTAGGAAACATTCTAATCTACAATTTCATACCAAATCAATAATTTTTGAAGCAATATTGTCCGAGCTGGAGTCATTTTCTCATCTTGCCAGAGGGTCTTCTTTGCTTCAACAGACTATAATATTGTATTTTTATTTGATATGATATTGTTCCTCATGGATATACATTGATCAGATATCAATTGTATCTCTCTCACTCTCTCTCTCTCTCTCTCTCTCTCCAGTCATATGAATTATTAATCCAACAAGGACAGAACATGATCTTACGCCTCACGGCAAAATTAATTTGAAGCATTTGTGGTGAAATGAAGGATTGCGCTGTAATATATGATTTGGAATGGCATGTCAATACATGCACAATTTTGACATAACAATCTGACGTAACCCTTGCAAATACCTGACGTCACCAACATACCTAGCCCTCCCCAAAACTCATCCAAAGTAGCCTGTCCAAACAAAGAAGACATTCTGGCAAGATCTAAAAATAACACTAGCTTGTTCAATATTGGTTTGAAAATTCTTAATTTGCTCTCAAATTGTAGAACACATTCTGATCTACAATTTGAGACCGAATTTGACATTTTTAAACCAATATTGACCGAGCTGGAGTGATTTTCCTATCTTGTTAGAATGTCTTCTTTAGACTACCATCGTTCCTCCCCCTAAGTACCTCTTCATATGACGGGGCTTGACCAAATTCCTCACCTAAGCTCGGGGCTTAATTAAGTCCGCCATAGTTGCCAATGTGGTCCTCCGGGCCGGTTGAGTGGGGGGGGGGCAGATTTCCTCCCCCCCTCTATCAAAAACCGCCATTTTGGGTAGGGTAGCGTCCGCCATACCCAAATTTTGATTTGGTTTCTGTTTCGGACAGACCCTGAAATTCTTGACATACTCGTCATGCGGATGTTTGCCAATAGAAAGCCATTTCGACATGACAGTTCGCGCAAGCTGAGAAGACATTTGACAAGATGGGAAAATGACTCCTGCTCGGTCAATATTGGTTCAAAAATCATAAATTTGGTCTCAAATTGTAGGAAACATTCTGATCTACAATTTGAGACCAAATTCACAATTTTTGGAACAAGTTAGAGTCATTTTTTGATGTAAATTATATTTGACCGTGGGTCTTCTCAACATACGAAAATTTTCAATCTCGTTTCAGTTTTCGTGAGCTGAGAAGACACTTCATCACAATGTTAATTGTATTTAACCAAGTGTCTTCTCAATCTGTCCAAGCAAAGAAGACCCTCTGGCAAGAAGGGAGAATGACTCCAGTTTGGTCAATATTTGTTCACGAATTATAACTGTTGTCTTAATTGTAGAACAAATTGTTTCCTACAATTTGAGATCAAATTGATAATTTTTGAACGAATATTGACCGAGCTTGAGTCATTTTCCCATTTTGACAGAGGGTCTTTGCTTGGACAGACTCCATACTGTATGTAATGTGGATGCAATTTCATTTATGGACGATATAGTGTTGGGATTGATGATTGATTGATCAATTGCCTTTATTAGGGCAGAGTTAGGACTCTTGGTCCTCTCTACCACACAACCCTGATGATATGGCTTGAGGATATTATATTTGTCAGAAGGTAGTAGTTGGAATCATATCACTGTATCATATTGGGGTACATTATTTCCAATTTATTGGGATACGTGCTGATCAAATAGGAACCTAGGATTGATATCGAATTAGCATGCAGGGATTGGTGATTGATTATTTCAATATATTAGGATAATTATATGTCAGTTGGAAGTATGATTTGATTCTCTGTTATTAGGTTTGAATATACATGTGCATGATATTATTATATCACTGGCGGCTTGTGCTCACGAAACAGGTGAAGTGCTGTACAGTAAAAGATACGGACACTTCACCAGAGGTTATTTAATACCTATGATAATCTATATTATCATTAATATACATCTATATACATGATATTTGTGGTATTGAACTGAATTCAAGTGTTATATTCTTTGTAAAGTGATATTTAATGAAATAGGAGAATTTGAATGTATGACTCACATTATTATAAATTACTCTAGGATGAATTTGACAGAAATTCAAGAAATTCAGCGATACCCTATTCACAATAACTTAAGACAAGATAAACATACTTTTCGCTTGTTTAGGACAAAGCTTATAAGTTCTAAACAAGCGAAAGTATGTTTATTTTGTCTAAGTTATTGTGAAAGGTATCGCTGAATTTCTGTCAAATTGACAGAAATGTCAAAAGATATGATATATCATGTCTGATAAACGCAAGTCTATAGTCCATTCACGATCACTTGAGACGAAATAAACAAACCTTTTGCGTGTGTGTGCGTGTAATGGAAGGTCTTCTTCTATGCAAAAATTGGCTGCAGTCAACATGACTTTGTCTGAGCTGTGATTGGCTACAGCTGTTGGTCTGTGGCGAAAGTTTCGCATAGAATCGTATTCTAGAAGGCTAGCAGGGTACGAAAAATTACAATAAAGATTGGAAGAATTAATTCACTATTTCTAGAACTGCCTAAGAACTAGAAGAAGAATAAATAAAAAGGGGTATAAGAATGTGAAGAAAAATGAGGAGAAGAGATGAAGAAGAAGGAGAAGGAGAAGAAGAAAAGAAGAAGAAGAAGAAGAAGAAGAAGAAGAAGAAAAGAAGGAAAAGAAGAAGAAGAAGAAGGAGGAGGAGAAGAAGAAGAAGAAGAAGAAGAAGAAGAAGAAGAAGAAGAAGAAGAAGAAGAAGAAGAAGAAGAAGAAGAAGAAGAAGAAGAAGGAAGAAGAAGAAGAAGAAGAAGAAGAAGAAGAAGAAGAAGAAGAAGAAGAAGAAGAAGAAGAAGAAGAAGAAGAAGAAGAAGAAGAAGAAGAAGAAGAAGAAGAAGAAGAAGAAGAAGAAGAAGAAGAAGAAGAAGAAGAAGAAGAAGAAGAAGAAGAAGAAGAAGAAGAAGAAGAAGAAGAAGAAGAAGAAGAAGAAGAAGAAGAAGAAGAAAGAAGAAGAAGAAGAAGAAGAAGAAGAAGAAGAGAAGGAAGAAGAAGAAGAAGAACAAGAAGAAGAGAAGAAGAAGAAGAAGAAGAAGAAGAAGAAGAAGAAGAAGAAGAAGAAGAAGAAGAAGAAGAAGAGGAAAGAAGAAGAAGAAGAAGAAGAAGGAGGAGAAGAAGAGAAAAAGAAGAAGAAGAAGAAGAAGAAGAAGAAGAAGAAGAAGAAGAAGAAGAAGAAGAAGAAGAAGAAGAAGAAGAAGAAGAAGAAGAAGAGTGGTATGCCACATAATTGGATAGGTGAGGCAAGCGACATGTTTCAAAATAGTAGTAGTAGCCTATTATAGTGGTATAACAGAGTATAGGCTCACTTCAGAAGTAAATTAAAAACAAAAGACAGCAGGGACGGGACACAACAGTGGACTCTAAAATAATAGGTTTCGGAGGCCAATATGTGTCCTTTTTTTATCTTACAGCTTTTCTTATTATAGTCTTTGTACAAGCAAAGAAGACCCTCTGGCAAGATGGGAGAATGACTCCAGCTCGGTCAATATTGGTTCAAAAATTATCAATTTGGTATCAAATTGTAGGAAATGATCTGTTCTACAATTTGGGACTGAATGTTTTATTTTTGAACAGAAATTGACCGAGATGGAGTCATTTTCCCATCTTGCCAGAGGGTCTTCTTTGCTTGGACGGACTACCGTGCATTTTTTATTCAGATTGTACTTACTATAGCTTCGATCTATCCACGACAGCTTTTTCCTTCTTCATATTCACTCGTGAAACATATTTGGAAGAAGGAGGAGGAGGAGAAGAAGAAGAAGAAAAAGAAGAAGAGAAAGAAGAAGAAGAAGAAGAAAAAAAAGAAGAAGAAGAAGAAGAAGAAGAAGAAGAAGAAGAAGGAGAAGAAAGAAGAAGAAAAGATGAAGAGGGAAGGAGAATAAGGAACAGGAGGAGGAGATGATGTAAAAAGTAGAAGAAGAAAAAAACGATGTGGAAGAAGAAGAAGAAGAAGGAAAAGGAGGCGATGAGGAAGAAGAGGAGGATTAGAATAAGGAATAGGAGGAGGAGAAATAATAAAGAAGAAGAAGAAGAAGAAGAAGAAGAAGAAGAAGAAGAAGAAGAAGAAGAAGAAGAAGAAGAAGAAGAAGAAGAAGAAGAAGAAGAAGAAGAAGAAGAGAAGAAGAAGAAATTGAAGGAGAGAATATAAGAGATGCTGGAAAGAGGAGCTCAAAAGAAATATGCAAAGAGAATCAAAATAAAGGTTTTTGTGCAGTATTGAAGAGACAGATTCAAAACTAAAAAAAGAATCGATAAAGAGAAACCGATAACAAAGGAGAAGATAAGGAATGAGTTGAAGAAGATTATAAGTGAGAAACTGAGAAAGAATTTGAACGAATGACAAGGTGAAGAAGGAGTGATAAAGAACTAAAAAATGTTGGAGAAGAAGCATGAAGAAGGAGAAATCAGAAAATGTAGGAGATGCAGAATGATAATAAGTGGTAGTGTGGGAGGAAGAGAAGGAAGATAAGGAGGAGGAGAAGGAGAGGAAATGAGAAAAAATTTAATGATTGAGGAGAAAAAAGGATGGAGAACAACAACAATAAGAAAAAGAAAGATGAACAAGAAGTGGAAAAATAATTGGAGTAGAAAAAGAAGAAATGAAGGAAGAAGAAGAAGAAGAAGAAGAAGAAGAAGAAGAAGAAGAAGAAGAAGGAGAAGGAGGAGAAGGAGAAGGAGAAGAAAAAGAAGAAACAATGAAGAAGATTAAGAAAGAAGAGGAGAAAAGCTAAGAAAAGAAGAAGAAGAGGAAGTGGAAAAAATAGAGAATGATGTGAAGAAGAGGAAAAAGAAGAATAACAACAAGCAGCAGTAGATGACAGGAGATAAGAAATTGATAGAGGAGAAGTAAGTGAAGAACTAGAAAAATAAAACAAAAAAAACTAAAACAAGAGAATCGATGAGAAGGAGGGGCAGATGACAAACGATAAGAAGCTGTAGGAAAAAGAAGAAGAATACGAAGCAGATGACAAAGAATAAGAAGTTTAAGAAGAAGAGTAAAACAAGAAGAGTAGACACAACATTCCGGATACGACAAAAATAATGGGTAACGCCCATATCTAGATTGGGTCCACTTTTTTCTTCTTTTTATTCGTTTCCCCCTTCCTTTATTCTTATTTCTTCTTCTTCTTCTCAACGAATAAAGTGGTTTTTCGGAGACAATCCGAATGGAGGACATGACATGCCATGCTATTAAATCGTAAAGTATCCCACGCTCGGTATAGGGTGTCCCAAAACTACTCTCATGTTAATTGAATTTCTTTAATAATTTGATCTTTCTCAATTATTATTCATCTAGGTTCGAAATTTGGAACATATATTGACTATATTCCATGTTCTATAAATATTATATGGTCTATTTGACTATATATAGACTATACTAGCCGGCAGGCTCGCTTCGCTCGCCTTCTCCGCCTAGCCAGGGGGCTCCACCCCCTGGACCCCCGACAGTATAAGCAGTGTAAGTGAGTCAAACAGGCTCGCTTCGCTCGCCTGCAAATTCCGTTCAGAAAGGATTCAAAACTTACTGTTCACCAAATTTCGACATTTTCTACCAATTTATTCTCGAAAAATCAAAAAAAAAAACTCTGAAAATTCCGAAAAATAGTAAAACGCTAATATTGAGCGTAACCTTGGGAACTATATCGGACATAGTTTAAAACTTTATTCAATATCTTCCAAATTAGTTCATCTATAATCTCGCTGAACTATTGAATTTACAGTAAGGATTGGTCGTATCAAGGCGGAAGATATGCAACCCGCAATACATCTACAATTTTGAAAAACCTGATTACTGGCGTAATCTTGAACGGAATTCAAAAATATCTTAACACAACATTTCTAGACCTTATCTGAACCTACCTACCAAATATCAACATTTTCTACCGATTGGTTCTCGAAAAAATTGAGAAAACGCCGAAAAACTATAGAAAAACTTAAATATTTGGCGTATCCTTGAAAAGTTCCTGAAATCCGTTCTTAGCGCGCGTCTAAACGTCCAACTGAACATGCCTGCCAAATTTGAACGCATTCGGTTCGGTGGATCTTTAGTTCTGGTGATGAATGAATAAATCAGTCAGTCAGTGCCATTTCGCTTTTATAGATATAGATTGTTAACTTTGTTATAAGGGCTATAGTCAGTCCAAGCAAAGAAGACCCTCTGGCAAGATGGGAAAATGACTCAAGCTCGATCAATATTGGTTCAAAAATCATCAATTCAATCTCAAATTGTAGGAAACAATCTGTTCTACTTTCAAGACCACATTTATTATTCTTGAACAAATATCGACCAAGCTGGGGTCATTTTCCCATCTTGCCAGAGGGTCTTCTTTGCTTGGACAAACTATAAACGGAAAGATTCTGGTAGGATTCTCGATTTAACAGATATTGATAATGGTACACTGGCGGCTCGTGCCCACGTAACAGATGAAGTGCCCGTATCTTTTACTATACAGCACTTCACCTGTTTCGTGGGCATGAGCCGCCAGTGTAATGGCATAACAGCCGAAACCAGAATCTAGATTTTCTATGTAATAAATTCGTGTTATTACAATATCTTGTATTTTCATTTATTATGGATAACTACCACAATATGTTTGAAATTCTTGTTTAAAATTTTTGTTATAAGTTTAGTTGAGATTCATTTGGTTTTCTTTTAATTAATTAGTTTTTTAAATTTTCTTAATTATTCAATTCCTATTTTGAGCCGTTTTGTTAATTTCAACATGTATTTATTTTCATTATTGTAAGCGTTCTATTTCTCTTCTGACCAAGCAAAGAAGAGCCTCTGACAAGATGAGAAAATGACTCCAGCTCGGTCAATATTGGTTAAAAAATTATTGATTTGGTCTTAGGCTGTAGATCAGAATGTTTCCTAGAATTGAGACCAAATCAATAATTTTTGAACCAATATTGACCATGCTGAAGTCATTTTCTCATCTTGCCAGAGCTCTTCTTTGCTTGGTCAGAATATATATCGAGGAGACACAAAAGGGAAAACCTGTTGTCTTCATTCATGTAAATGAATAAATGAATGAATGAATAAATGAATGAATGAATAAATGAATTAATGAATCAATGAATCAATGAATAAATGAATAAATGAATAAATGAATCAATGAATAAATGAATCAATGAATCAATGAATCAATGAATCAATGAATAAATGAATAAATGAATGAATGAATAAATGAATGAATGAATAAATGAATAAATGAATAAATGAATAAATGAATAAATGAATAAATGAATAAATGAATAAATGAATAAATGAATAAATGAATAAATGAATAAATGAATAAATGAATAAATGAATAAATGAATAAATGAATAAATGAATAGAATAAATGAATAAATGAATAAATGAATAAATGAATAAATGAAAATGAATAATGAATAATGAATAATGAATAAATGAATAAATAATATGAATGAATAATGAATAAATGAATAAATGAATAAATGAATAAATGAATAAATGAATAAATGAATAAGATGAATAGAATAAATGAATAAATGAATAAATGAATAAATGAATAAATGAATAAATGAATAAATGAATAAATGAATAAATGAATGAATGAATGAATAAATGAATGAATAAATGAATAAATGAATAAATGAATAAATGAATAAATGAATAGATGAATAAATGAATAAATGAATAAATGAATAAATGAATAAATGAATAAATGAATAAATGAATAAATGAATAAATGAATAAATGAATAAATGAATAAATGAATGAATAAATGAATGAATGAATAAATGAATAAATGAATAAATGAATAAATGAATAAATGAATAAATGAATAAATGAATAAATGAATAAATGAATAAATGAATAAATGAATAAATGAATAAATGAATAAATGAATAAATGAATAAATGAATAAATGAATAAATGAATAAATGAATAAATGAATAAATGAATAAATGGATAAATGAATAAATATCACTCACTTCCACAACTACTTAACGAGCTACATGGTCTAGGCGAAAAATACATAGTTCAAAAATATAATTGTGAGAGAAAAAACTTTGAGAGGGGAAAAGGTAAAGATAGGTGAAAAAGAATGAGAGAGAGTGAGAGAAAGAGAGAGAGGGTGAAAGAGAATGATAGAGTAAGTGTTAAAAACAGAAAAAACTAGATTGATTAAAATGAAAGTGACAAACGTGATAAATAGAATAATAACCGCAGAAATTATACGCGATCACAAATGAGCATTGTCACGCATGCTGTGTACACTAATTGATGTAACGCACGGATTCGTGTAACATGTGGTAGATTGGGAATACAATGTATTATAGGTCGGAAGTTACTTCAGTTGGAGTGTGGATGATGATAATAATAGGCACGCTTCGCCACTTATCCATTTCCGACTGTTTTATTATTAGTTTTGTCACCTGTTATTCACTGCTTCAACATTCACTTTATTTTTTCTTTCTCTTTTACCTTCTCTTCTTCATCTTCTTTTTCTTTTTTTCTTCTTCTTTTTCTTTTTCTTCTTCTTCTTTACCTTTTTCTTTTTCTTCTTCTTCTTCTTTTTCTTTTTGTTGTTGTTGTTTTTGTTGTTCTTGGTCTTCTTCTTGTTCTTGTTCTTCTTCTTTTTTCATCTTTTTCTTCTTCTTCTTCTTCTTCTTCTTCTTCTTCTTCTTCTTCTCCTTCTTCTTCTTCTTCTGCTTCTTCTTCTTCTTCTTCTTCTTCTTCTTCTTCTTCTTCTTCTTCTTCTTCTTCTTCTTCTTCTTCTTCTTCTTCTTCTTCTTCTTCTTCTTCTTCTTCTTCTTCTTCTTCTTCTTCTTCTTCTTCTTCTTCTTCTTCTTCTTCTTCTTCTTCTTCTTCTTCTTCTTCTTCTCTTCTTCTTCTTCTTCTTCTTCTTCTTCTTCTTCTTCTTCTTCTTCTTCTTCTTCTTCTTCTTCTTCTTCTTCTTCTTCTTCTTCTTCTTCTTCTTCTTCTTCTTCTTCTTCTTCTTCTTCTTCTTCTTCTTCTTCTTCTTCTTCTTCTTCTTCTTCTTCTTCTTCTTCTTCTTCTTCTTCTTCTTCTTCTTCTTCTTCTTCTTTCTTCTTCTTCTCTTCTTTTCTTCTTCTTCTTCTTTTCTTCTTCTTTTCTCTTTTCTTCTTCTTCTTCTTCTTCTTCTTTCTTCTTCTTCTTTTTTCTTCTTCTTCTTCTTCTTCTTCTTCTTCTTCTTCTTCTTCTTCTTCTTCTTCTTCTTCTTCTTCTTCTCCTTCTTCTTCTTCTTCTTCTTCTTCTTCTTCTTCTTCTCCTCCTTCTCTCTTCCTCTTTTCTCCTCTCCTCCTCCTCCTTCCCTCCTCCTCCTCCTTCTCCTCACCTCTTCCTCACTCCTCTTCCTCACACTACCTGTTTCTCCTCCACTATCTTATTCAAAAGTCACATATGATCTTTTTCTTTACATTTACACTGGCGGCTTGTCCCCACGAAACAGGTGAAGTGCTCACGATACTGGTGAAGTGCCCGTTAAACAGGTGAAGTGCCCGTATCTTTTATTGTACAGCACTTCACCTGTTTCGTGTGCACGAGCCGCCAGTGCCTAATTATTTTCCCCCGTTCTCATGTTTTCAATTAGAGTTGGCATTCAGCTATGCCTTAATGATGTTAAAGAAATCAAAACAGGCAAACATATATAAGAAAAATAAAAGTCCGACGTATGATCGAATTTCCCATTAAATCACTTGACATCTGGCTATAGTATGGTAGGTTTCCCAGTATATTGTACAAATTTCTATAATCATCATGGCTGAAAACGCAGAAATCAAAATTTTTTCTAGACAAACAATTTTTTGGGTAACTTGAGAGAAAAACAAGCAATATATTGGGTGAAACTAGGGAAAAAATATATTACGATTATTTGCAACTGATAGAGTCACGTGTACCCAAACATACAATACATGTCGAATGACCCAGGACCTATCACCCAACCCTGTGGCACCCCGTAACGGAAAACTTTCCCCGTTATCACGAAATTACACCCGGTGAGGGTGAAAATCGAACAAATCCAACAAAACATCCTCTCGAGACACCCTGTATACATGTGTGTGACCCGCCCACGACATTAAAGGTGCGTAAAATAGACGTTTGTCGAAGAAACGAACTGTCATTAGGGTCATAAATGTGTCAAAAGCTTTAGATAGGTCTAGCAAGGCTTGCGTGACCGCATCGCATCACGTAAGAGGGGTTCGGGATCGTTGATTTAACTGGTTGTCACGTTGATTGTAACGGTTGTCAAGTTGATCAACGATTTTCCTTTTGTCAAGTTGATTTCATTTATCATTTTCCAGAAATTATCATGAATATTGTGGTCGAATTAGGTTTTCTTGCTAAATCTTTGTACAAAACTCTACCGACTTTAATACATCTTTGCACTGTTATAGTCCGACCAAGCAAATAAGAGCCTCTGGCAAGATGGAAAAATGACTCCAGCTTGGTCAATATTTGTTGAAGAATATTAAATGTGGTCTTAATAGTAGATCAAATCGATCCCTGCAATTTGAGATCAAATTGATAATTTTAAAATCAATATTGACCAAGCTAAAGTCATTTTCCCATCATGCAAGAGGCTCTTCTTTGCTTGGTCAGATTATAGTACCTCTATCAGATTTTAATTATTCAATTAGAATTTATTACAGTAGGCTAATGATAACGAAAAGGATAACTCATGAAAATGTCAGCGCTATATTCTTACAAATCTTAGAAACTTTCAATCTTTTTAAATACTGTGAGTAGGATATTAAAAATTGGGCGGTCTCGTCTGTCTCTCGTACGTAATGTAACCTATTAACAGCTGATGTAAAGCATCTATTGTGAAGTATCAATCTAGACATAGCTTAATTACAACCCCAATTGACAACATCAGCTGTTGGAGAGCTTAAGGAGCTCCCGACATTTTGGCGTCAACTATATTTCGGATAGTCTTCTACATTTTTTACAACTTTTACAACTTTTGACATTTTTTACAAGTCATTCTACAACTTTTACCTGGTCAATTCTGGTAACATGTAAGGAATGCAATCCAAACAGATACTGAATAGGCAATACTGTAATGAATAAAAACATTGAACATAAGAATGGAGTGAAATTATAGCATTGAAGGATTAAATTTTCTCCAAAAACTTGAGTTACAAAATATGGGAAAATTAATAGTTAGTTATCTAGTTTGTGCTTCAGTAGAAAATTACAGTTAACGTTGATAATAGTTTGGAAAACGTTTTGCGCTCCGTTTCGTCAACTACTCATCAGTTGACACCAGTATATCTATCTATTTATTTGTGAACCACCCTGTATACTACACAGGTCACATGTCGTGACTAAAGGGGAGCGAGTCTCCAACTCCACCTTCACCAGGCAGCAGTTCTAGCAGAAAATTGTCTATGCGTGTCAGAGGCGACCCGGGCTATTCATTACATCATCCTGTGGCAAGTGGAGGAGGAAGGGGAGGAGTAGGAGGAGGAGGAGGAGGTGGTGTAGAAGAGGAGGTGGTGTAGAAGGGGAGGTGGTGTAGAAGAGGAGGTGGTGTAGAAGAGGAGGTGGAGGAGGAAGAGGAAGAGGAAGAGGAGGAGGAGGAAGAGGAAGAGGAGGAAGGGGAGGAGGAGGATGAGGAGGAGAGGAGGATGAGGAGGAGGAGGAGGAGGAGGAAGGAGGAGGAGGAGAAGGAAGAGGATGGTGAGGAGAATGAGGAGGGAGGAGGAGGAGGATGAGAAGGAGGAGGAGGAGGAGGAGGGGAGGAGGAAGAGGAGGAGGAGGAGAGGAGAAAGAGGAGGAGGAGGAGAAGAGGAGGAGGAGGAGAAGAGGAGAAGGAGGTGGAGGAGGAGGAAGAGGAGAAGGAGGGGGAAGAGGAGGAGGAGGAGGAGGAGGAAGAGGAGGAGAAGGAGGAGGGGGAAGAAAAGGAGGGAAATAAGAGGATTACAGGAAAGGAGAGAGAATGAGGAAGGGTGCGAAGGGAAGAACGGATGGAAGAGGAAGAAGAGAATGAGTAGGAGGAGGAAGAGGAATTGTTTGAAATTGAAGGAGAAGAGAGAAGGGTGATAAGGAGATTATAGGGAAGAATGGAAAAAGAAAAAGAGGGACAAGAGTAGAAAGAATGGAAGGTGGAAAGGAAGAGGATGATTAAGAAGAGGAGTAGAAGAATAACAAGAAAGAAAGGAAGAATAAGAAGAAAAAGAAAAAATAAGAAGAAGAGTGTGATGTGAAATGAAGAAAGTGGAAGAAGCAGAAAGAAAATACATGAAGAAAGTCTAAGAAGAATTCTGGTATAAGAAGAATTTCTCTCTAGATCCTGTTCGTGACAGTGGAAGAAGCAGGAAGAAGAAGAAGGGAGAAGAAACAGGTAGAGGGCTGAAAGGGGAAGAAAAGGAAGAAGAATTAGGGAAAAAATAAGTTTAAGTAAAGAATTTCTTACTAGTTCCTGTTCGTGACACAAGGAGGGCTATGTTATGAGAATAGTCTGTCCAAGCAAAGAAGACCCGCTGGCAAGTTGGGAAAATGACTCCAGCTCGATCAATATTGGTTCAAAAATCATGAATTTGGTCTCAAATTGTAGAAAACTTTCTGTTCTACAATTTGAGACCAAATTAATGATATTTGAATTCATATTTATTAAGTGGAGTAATTTTTCCATCTTGCCAGAGTGTCATCTTTGCTTGGACAGACCATATGCGTGTGAATTGCGTGTTAGGTTGGGACGCGCCGTGTAATTTCATCTTTTCCCACTCAAACCTGTGTCCCATACACTTGCCTATTATATCCTGTCCAAGCAAAGAAGACCCTCTGGCAAGATTAGAAAATAACTCCAGCTCGGTCAATATTGGTTCAACAATTATCAACTTGATCACAAATTGTAGATCGGAATGTTTTCCACAATTCGAAATCAAATTTATAAATGTTGAATCAATATTGACCGAGCTTGAGTCATTTTCTCATCTTGCAAGAGGGTCTTCTTCGCTTGGAAAGACTATACCTACTCTTGGTAAACTCAACTACCATTACTATATATTGCACACTCAACCTAAGTAATATATATATCTCAATCTCAGTCTTTAATTTTATTCTGTATAAGTGTTCCACTCAATATGTAGCCTCTAGCATGTATGTGATCAAATGTTCCAAAAAATTCCATCTAATTCATATTGAACTGTTTGGGTAAGGGGGTATTAAGTTATTTTCAATTAATCTCTATATATAGAAGCGTAATGGCACTGATTCATTCATTCATTCATTCATTCATTCATTCATTCATTCATTCATTCATCACCAGAACTAAAAATCCACTGAACCGAATGCGTTCAAATTTGGCAGGCATGTTCAGTTGGACGTTTAGACGCGCGCTAAGAAAGGAGTTTAAAAACTTTTCAAGGATACACCAAATATTTAAGTTTTTCTATAGTTTTCCGGCGTTTTCTCAATTTTTTCGAGAACCAATCAGTAGAAAATCTTGATATTTGGTGGGCAGGTTCAGATAAGGTCTAGAAATGTTGTGTTGGAATATTTTTGCAATCCGTTCAAGATTGTGCCAGTAATCAGGTTTTCAAAATTGTAGATTTGTTGCGGGTTGCATATCTTCCGCCTTGATACGACAAATCCTAACTGTAAATTCAATGGTTCAGCGAGATTATAGATGAACTAATTTAGAAGATATTGAATCAAGTTTCAAACTATGTCCGATTTACTTCCCAAGGTTACGCTCAATATTGGCGTTTTACTATTTTTCGGAATTTTCAGAGTTTTTCTTGGATTTTTCGAGAATAAATTGGAAGAAAATGTCGAAATTTGGCGAACAGGTCCAGATTAGGTCTAGAAATGCTGTGTTCAATAAGTTTCGACTCCCTTCTGAACGGAATTTGCAGGCGAGCGAAGCGAGCCTGTTTGACTCATTGACACTGCTGATACTGCCGGGTGTCCAGGTGGCGGAGAAGGCGAGCGAAACGAGCCGGCCGGCTAGTACCTATATATATATATTTCAAATCATTTTAGATATTTTTGATGCTGTTTTGAATCATTTACTAACTTTTCAAATTTTAAATTAATAAATCATGCTTTTTATTCTTGTGAGTTGAAATTCGTGAGCATAGTGAAAGTGGACATTGTGGATAGACATATAACCTACATCTTAAACCTTCATCATCATCATTCATCATCACTCATTCATCCTTTGCTTAAAATACTTGGAAATCAAGTCGCAATTGTAAAGAAAGAATAAAGAATATAATCATATAGTGTTGTAACTTATCTGCATACAAGATTTCCAATAGCGTCTCAAATCAGAATACATAAGCATAATATATCGTTCATGGCTTATGATACTGACCTAACCCAAGTAAAATGGCTCTTTGATATGCTTGGTTTGTTGTACATGAATAGATAGATAGATAGGGCGATTACAATGTAGAAGTACAAGGTAGTGGAGAAGGAGGAGGAGGAAGAGGAGGAGGAGGAGGAGGAGGAGGAGGAGGAAGAGGAGGAGAAGGAGGAGTATGATAGGAAATATGACGAAATTGAAATGAAATCACAAATTCATGCAAGGAGATATGAATGATATAAATTTTTTTTTGGTTGAACAATTTCAAGTTTTAATAAAACACTTTAAATCCTAAAATCTCAATTTGGATTTCATAACAACCTTTCTGGTTTTCAAATTAATCATTTTTATGGAGTGGTGTTCTTTACAGAGTGATAATATTGTTCTCAGCCGAACAGCTATACCATCCAAATACATTATGGAACAGTTATTTTTACTCATACAGTCATTTTTTTATGTTTATTGGCAAGATGAGAGAATGACTACAGCTCAGTCAATGTAAGTTCTAAAATCATAAATTTAATCCTAAATTGTAGGGAAAATTCTGCTCTACAATTAGAAATCAGATTTATTAGGGCTCTATGAAAAGGGGGTATTCTGTGGTCAACTTTTAGCGCCAGGTTTGAAATAATACAATATAAAGTGTATTGAGAAGGAATGTCTTCTCTGCTTACGTGAACTATATGCGCCTAAATTCATATAGCTATATTAACCTACTTTAACACTTTTTTGTTATACAGGGTGTTTCAGGAGGAATAAGCATAAGCACAAATCGCTACTAAACACACATTTTTCACTTGTGCTATGTTTTGTCAATTTTGGGATTTTCGATTGCTATTTCTGAGATTTGGGTAAGATTCACACAATCGCCGCCATCCAACTTTTTCTTGAGGATCCGACTCTCGTCAACTTCCATTAATAGAAAATACAAATTTGTGATTCCTTATCCAGTTATAACCCTTATTGTTGGAAAAATGGCGTTTTATAGCATATTTTTCCAATTATCTCAATAACCGTTAAAGTTACAAGCTTGGAACAGGTTTCATTGAATTCCTCAGCTAATTTTACATACGAATTGATTATTTTAGAACCTGAGTGAAGCCTTTGAAAAATTAGAAAAATTAATATGTTTTGAAAAATCTCAATTTTCCGTCATTGTTATCTCGGTAACAAAGCGTTTTTGGGGGTTGGTCCCATGGAACTTTTTTGTCTACTTGGTGTAAGGAATCAGCCTGAGAGGTATTGCACATTCCTCCTGAAACACTCTGTAGGCCTATACATATAGATAGGTTATAGAGTATAATACAATATAGCCTACATCTTTCAACTATATGCAACTAGAATACTGTAGTGCAATATATCCTACATGCATATCAACTATCTATATACATATAGATAAGTTAACGAGTTTAATGCATTATACATATGTTTAGAATGTGCAACATCACATATATGTTGGAGCATAACAGTGTTGACGCGATTAGATTAACTGATTAGCATAAAAGAGCATAAAACATAAATAAAATCGGAGAGACAGGAATGATGTATTGTATTAACACCTACAAGAATCGCCTTGCTGGGTCTTTGGCCTACTATTGATAGGAAGGTACTGCTGCATGTAAGTACAGGCTCACAACTCTTTCTTCTTCTTCTTCTTCTTCTTCTTATTCTTCTTCTTCTTCTTCTTCTTCTTCTTCTTCTTCTTCTTCTTCTTCTTCTTCTTCTTCTTCTTCTTCTTCTTCTTCTTCTTCTTCTTCTTCTTCTTCTTCTTCTTCTTCTTGTTCTTCTTCTGCTTCTTTCTCTTCTTTTTCGTCTTCTTCTGCTCCCTTCTCTTCTTCTTCTTCTTCTTCTTCTTCTTCTTCTTCTTCTTCTTCTTCTTCTTCTTCTTCTTCTTCTTCTTCTTCTTCTTCTTCTTCTTCTTTTCCTTCTTCTTCTTCTTCTTCTTCTTCTTCTTCTTCTTCTTCTTCTTCTTCTTCTTCTTCTTCTTCTTCTTCTTCTTCTTCTTCTTCTTCTTCTTATCTTCCTCTTCTTCTTCTTCTTCTTCTTTTCTCTTCTTCATCATCATCTTCATCTTCTTCTTCTTCTTTCTTCTTCTTCTTCATCATCTTCATCATCATCATCATCATCTTCTTCTTCTTCTTCTTCTTCTTCCTCTTCTTCTTCTTCTTCTTCTTCTTCTTCTTCTTCTTCTTCTTCTTCTTCTTCTTCTTCTTCTTCTTCTTCTTCTTCTTCTTCTTCTTCTTCTTCTTCTTCTTCTTCTTCTTCTTCTTCTTCTTCTTCTTCTTCTTCTTCTTTTTTCTTCTTCTTCCTCTTTTTCTTCTTCTTCTTCTTTTTTTCTTCTTCTTCTTCCTTTTCTTTACCTTCTCCTCTTATCTTTTCTTCTCTTTCTTCTCCTCCTCCTCCGTATCCATCTCCTTCTTCTTCTTTCTACCACTTCTTTCTTTTATTCTAATTTCGTTTTTATTTTCTTCATTATAACCTTATTTTTTATACCTTTTTTTCTTCTTCTTGTACTTATTCTTCTCTTGCTTTACAGGATGGTCTTGTCTAAACTGTCTGTATATTATGCTCCCGTTTATGTGACATATTATTTTTTATTATATCATCTGTATCATTTGTTACAGATTAGTATAGTCTGGCCAAGCAAAGAAGAGCCTCTGGCAAGATGAGAAAATGACTACATCTCGGTCAATATTTTTTCAAAAATTATTGATTTGGTCTCAAATTGTAGATCAAAATGTTTCCTAAAATTGAGATCAAATCAATAATTTTTGAACCAATATTGACCGAGCTGGAGTCATTTTCTCATCTTGCCAGAGGCTCTTCTTTGCTTGGCCAGAGCATTGGATTAATCCATTGTTCACTTTTTGCAGGTAAGAAACTTCACATGGAGCAACCATTCTCGAAAATCATCAATGATTGACGTGAGTTTTACCAAAGACAATATTGTCTACGAAAAATTGAATTATGGTTCCATCTTTAGTAGTTTAATATCTGTTTTCATCATAGGCTGAAGAATCAGTCAAACCGTTTTACAGATTTCAAACTGATTTAGAGTGAATTTATTTAATTTAAAACATAAATACAGGGTGTTTCAGGAGGAATGTGCAATACTTTTCAGGCTGATTCCTTACACCAAGTAGACAAAAAAGTTCCATGGGACCAGCCCCCAAAAACGCTTTGTTACCGAGATAACAATGGCGAAAAATTGAGATTTTTCAATATATATTAATTTTTCTAATTTTTTAGAGGCTTTAGTGAGGTTTTAAAATAATCAAATCCTATGTAAATTTAGCAGAGAAATTCAATGAAATCAATTCCAAGTTTGTAACTTCAACGGTTATTGAGGTTGGGAAATATGATTTATATACGGTTTATAATAAATTGGAAAAATATGCAAACAATAAGGGTTGAAAAGGAATAAGAACTCAATAAGAAATCATAAAATTGTATTTTTTATTAATGGAAGTTGAAGTGAGTCCGATTCTGAAGAAAAAGTTGAATGGCAGTGATTGTGTAAATCTTACCCAAATCTCAGAAATGGCGATCAAAAATTGCAAAATTGACAAAACATAGCACAAGTGATGAATTTTTTGTTTAGTAGCGATTTTGCGATTTATGATTGCCATTTCTGAGATTTGGGTAAGATTTACACAATCGCTGCCATTCAACTTTTTCTTCAGAATCCGACTCTCTTCAACTTCCATTAATAAAAAATACAATTTTATGACTCCTTACCCAGTTATAACCCTTATTGTTGAAAAAAATGGCGTTTTCTAGAATATTTTTCCAATTATCTCAATAACCGTTGAAGTTACAAACTTGGAACTAGTTTCATTGAATTCCTCAGTTAAAAAACATTAACTGAAGCCAACATAACCTCAACACAACACTAGCACAAACGAACACAGTGAACTGTCATGGCGGCTCGTTTGACTCGTTTATAGTTTATTCATACGGAAAAAACAGCTGGGCTAGATTTTCAGTGCTGTAATTATCATCGTGATGATGACTAGTGCCGTAATAATCATCAAAATGATTATTCCCGCATTCAGAACAGCTGATCTTTGATTCTCCTGTAAACGGCAATTTTCCAAACGCAAATCTAGCTTGGAAAGTTGTGTATTACATATGAGTATGACGAGAACGGCGAGAAACGACTCCAGCTCGGTCAATATTGGTTTAAAAAAATATTGATTTTGTCTCAAATTGTAGATCAGAATGTTTCCTACGATTGAGAACAGATCAATAATTTTTGAACCAATATTGACCGAGCTGGAGTCATTTTCTCATCTTGCCAGAGGCTCTTCTTTGCTTGGACAGACTATACAATACAAAAAGTGAAATTATTCAAAAATGAATAATCTAAAAAACAACTCATCACGTCTACTATATCATTGTCGGGAATCTTGGGGAATGGAGGTTTGAGAAATAGGAGAAAATGAAATGAAGAGAGAGATAAAGAATAGGAAAGTGAAGGAGAAATATGGAAAGAAAAGAGAGAAGAAAGGAGGTGATGAAGTATAGGTGCAATACCAGGACTTCCAATATCATTTTTGTGCATCTTGTTCTGTCCGTGCAAAATAGACATTCTGGCGAGATGGGAAAATGACTCCATCTCGGTCTATATTGGTTCAAAAATTATACAATTGGTCTCAAATTGTAGAAAACATTCTGATCTACAATTTCAGACCACATTTATAAACTTTGGAACATTATTGACCGAGCTGTAGCCATTTTCCCATCTTGTCAGAGGGTCTTACAGACTATACCAACTAGTATTTCTACTCACTCCTAGACTGGTCAATCGGGGTACGGGATTTGTGCAAACTGAGAAGACACTTCCCTTCAATATACTTTACATTGAGACGGCGTGTCTTATCAGCTTTCGCGAACTATCTGTTCAGCTGACACGTTCGGTGTTACTTGGCGTCACAATTTTTTTCATTAAAAACTATCATACAATCTTCTTCTTATTTTTCTCCTCCTCCTCCTCCTCCTTCTCCAACTCCTCCTCCTCCTCCTCCTCCTCCTTCTTCTTCTTCTTCTTCTTCTTCTTCTTCTTCTTCTTCTTCTCCTTTTCTTCTTTCTCTTCCTCCATTTTGTGCAGTATCCAGTCATGAAAATCCCATAACCAATCACGTTCTCACCAAGTGCCAGTAATATTATTAGAGGCGTTAATAATAATTACAAATGAAATCAGTTTGTAACCATCTTTATGGTCGGGATGATTTGAAGTCTGTCGATAAAACATTCTGGAATTTTCTCACTAAAATTTGAAACGTTTTCTTACTATTTTTTTGCTTCTCAAAAAGTCATGCGAAAATATAACTGACATAAAACTATTGGTTCTATTCACAGTTGGATAGAATTGTGTATTTATTTATCTTCACCTTCATTGTTTCTCATTACAATATTATCCAGTGAATAGTAGAAGAATACACGAACCCACGAAACAGGTGAAGTGCTGTACAGTAAGAGATACGGGCACTTCACCTGTTTCGTGGGTACCAGCCGCCAGTGACAAAATAGAAGATAGTATCTATTAATTTTTTCTACAAAATCAATTCAACTTATTTGTAGAATGAAATGTAATCCAAATGATTTACTTACGTAATATTCATACTTAATGCGAAAACGTTGGGCAAAATGGGTAAATGACTCCAATATTGACATATATTGGTATATATTAATTTGTTATCAAATTAATAATTTTTGTACCGATATTGAAAGAACTGAAGTCATTCTCCCATCTTGTCAGAATGTCTACTTTGCTCGATCAGACTATTATAGATGACCTATGAAGGTGAACGACTGCCATTGGCTTAGACAAGCCACTCCCATTATGGGCGGTTCTAGCAGCCAATAATGGCGGCTCATAGTATGCAATCGATTGTAAATATTCTGATAGCATTTCAAAGAAAATAATATTATTATCATATAGAATAGCATTTAAATTAGTATTATTAATTCTGTTAATAATTGAAAATAGTCTATTTGATCCGTCAATATCCAATTTTGTTATAATTGAGAAGACTAAATTATATGTTGCATAAATATCTTATCATTATTAAGGAATGGAATAAGGCTTTTTTCAAAGCTTTTTTTTTGTTCGATTGGGATAATGTCGGTTTGTTTATGTTGGACAATAATATTTAATATTATATAATATAATTTTTCATCATGATCCAAGTAATCCACTATTAAAAATTTTATATTCGCTTGAGATGTAGAGTAGAAAATTCATTGGTTTGCAAAAAGAAGAAGAAGAAGAAGAAGAAGAAGAAGAAGAAGAAGAAGAAGAAGAAGAAGAAGAAGAAGAAGAAGAAGAAGAAGAAGAAGAAGAAGAAGAAGAAGAAGAAGAAGAAGAAGAAGAAGAAGAAGAAGAAGAAGAAGAAGAAGAAGAAGAAGAAGAAGAAGAAGAAGAAGAAGAAGAAGAAGAAGAAGAAGAAGAAGAAGAAGAAGAAGAAGAAGAAGAAGAAGAAAGAAGAAGAAGAAGAAGAAGAAGAAGAGAAGAAGAAGAAGAAGAAGAAGAAGAAGAAGAAGAAGAAGAAGAAGAAGAAGAAGAAGAAGAAGAAGAAGAAGAAGAAGAAGAAGAAGAAGAAGAAGAAGAAGAAGAAGAAGAAGAAGAAGAAGAAGAAGAAGAAGAAGAAGAAGAAGAAGAAGAAGAAGAAGAAGAAGAAGAAGAAGAAGAAGAAGAAGAAGAAGAAGAAGAAGAAGAAGAAGAAGAAGAACAAGAACAAGAACAAGAACAAGAAGAAGAGTTGAAAAGAAGGAGGCGTGACTCAAGCATTGAACGAACGTAATTCAAAATGGAACCGCTGATAAGAATCAGAAAACGTTGTCTCGTCGCTATTCTCCTTGTCTCCTCCTACTTCTGCTTTTTTTCTTCCACATTCTTCTCCTTATTCTTCTACTTTTTCACTTGACAATCCTTGTTTTCTACCCTCAACTCCCTATCATCACAGTTATAGTCTTCATAAGTGGAGAAGACACGCTATACAATGAAATTTATATTGTATTGGCGGGTCTTCTCAGCTACCGCGAACTATTATATTAATTTAAAGCCTGGTCGAACAAAGAAGACATTCTAGCAAGATGGGAAAATGACTCCAGCTCCATCAATATTAGTTCAAAAATTATTAATTTGGTCTTAAATTGTTAAAAACATTCTGATCTATAATTTGAGACCCAATTTATCGTTTTTGAAACAATATTGATCGAGCTGGAGTCATTTTCCCATCTTGCCAGAATGTCTACTCTGCTTGGACAGACTATACTGGTGTAAACTTTTTTGTATATACTAGACAAGCATATACAAAATACAATATAGAATATAGTAAAAGCAAGTATATACAGTACAATATTGAATATAAAAGTAATTAGAAGGTATTTCAATTAAAAAGAACTCGAAACTCTGTGTGGAAAACTTTCAGAAACAATCGATAATTCAAGAACTATCGATGTATCCATCAATATATCGAACCATCAATACATCGATACAACCTATCGAAAAGTCAATGAAGAGGACTTTACTACGTCATACTTTCAACGGCAACTGAGATAGGGAAGAAGCTCCACTTTGAGTACCCTACTGCGGAAAAAACGCAAGCAAAAAACAAAACGCCCCCAAAAAACGCGTCCGCAACATTTCGCTGATACTTGTTTGAACACGGATTAGCGTCGGCGATTTTCATTTTCGTCACTGGCGCTTTTTTCAGTCGACAAACTGAATCTGAATCTGAAAAATCGGAATCTGTCGAGGGTTTTTTTTCTCTGATTTCTGTTTTCCGACCCTTAGGGGGACGGTCGTTTCGAGTTTTCATGGACACTTTTTTCGGTGATTTCTATTAGAGGAAATGTTTGTTCCGATTTTTCCGTTCGTATTGTTTGAAACTGGGTGTTGAAAACGTAATCTTTGTATAGTCTGTCCAAGCAGAGAAGACCCTCTGGCAAGATGGGAAAATTACTCCAGCTCGGTCAATATTTGTTCAAAAACTATAAATTTGGTCTCAAATAGTAGATCAAATTGTTTCCTACAATTTGAGACCAAATCAGTAATTTTTGTACAGATATTGACCAAGCTAGAGTCATTTTCCCATCTTGCCAGAGGCTCTTCTTCGCTTGGAAAGATTGTACTTTACATTAGCGGTTGGTTTCAGAAGACTAAAATTGTCTGACCAATAATTGTCGTTCGAGCAAGGAGGACATTCTGACAAGATGGAAAATGACTCCAGCTCGGTCAATATTGATTCAAAAATTATCAATTTGATATCAAATTGTAGGAAACAATTTGATCTACAATTTGAGACCAAATCATTAATTTTTGAACCAATATTGACCGAGCTGGAGTCATTTTCTCATCTTGCCAGAGGGTCTTCTTTACTTGGACATACTTTACATCCATTTGCAATACATGATGAACCAGGCAGTCCATTCATATAGTCTGTCCAAGCAAAGAAGACCCTCTGGCAAGATGAGAAAATAACTCCAGCTCGGTCAATATTGGTTCAAAAATTAACGATTTGGTCTCAAATTGTAGATCAGAATGTTTTCTACAATTTGAGACTAAATTCATGATTGTTGAACCAATATTGACTGAGCTGTAGTTATTTTCTCATCTTGCCAGAGGGTCTTCTTTGCTTGAACAGACTATACTCATGACGTAGACCGTATGTGAGTGAATTAAGTGATTGAAGGTTGGATGTATACTTTGTCCAGCAAAGAAGACATTCTGGCAAGATGGGAAAATGACTCCAGTTTGGTCAATATTTCTTCAACAACCACAAATTTAGTCTCAAATTGTAGATCAGAATTTTTCTTACAACTTGAGATCAAATTTGTGATTTTTGAAGCAATATTGATCGAGCTGGAGTAATTTTCCCATCTTGCCAGAATGTCTTCTTTGCTTGGACAGACTGTAACGGGGGATTGGATTCTCCTGTCAACTGCAATGTGTAACATCCATATTCTCCCCGAAGGGATCAGGCGTCCATTAGTGGACTGATGCAGCCGATTTATTGGGTCTATATAGACTCTCTCTCTCTCTCTCTCTCTCTCTTTCTCTCTTTAAAGGCCAAGTGTTAATGGAAAGGATATACCCACTTATCCTTTCCCAAGAATGGACATTTTCATATCCAAACTTCGCCTTTTCATTTAGATATTTTAATGCGCAACAAGTAAGATTGCAAGCAAGTAGCATATTGTTTGGATAATTGTTCTATGATTCTTGCATTCACATGTAACCTCTCTCATTGAATAGATTATAGAATATCCTGTAAAAAGTGTAGTGTAAAATATGGAAATTAGTGTGTATCTTGTAAAAATAATAGAATAATTAGACTTAATAATAACTCTTGTAATCTAGGAACTAAACATAAATATTTTGTTGCTATCTAAATGAATAAAGAAATCTAATCTAATCTCTCTCAAGGCCAAGTGACAATGGAAAGGATATCTTCATCATACTTTCCGAAGAATGTACATCTTTATGTCCTAACTTCGCCTTTTCAACTAGATAACTGGAACTCCTTATTCATTTTGCAGAACCTTGAATTAAAGTTTGTATGAATTTTGTATTCATTACTTCACCGTTTTATCGTATTTTTACTAGAGGTTTCTATGTTGTGAAATATATAGGATAATTTTGTTTTAATCATTTATATTGTAATGTAAAATCAAAGTTGAATTTTGTTATCTATTTCAATAAAGTAATCTAATCTAATCTAATCTCTCTCTCTAACTTATTCACTTTTACAATCTCTCTCACACTTACTCCCTTCCATTCTCACTCTGTCTAACTCTCTATTCTTCTTTTTCTTCTTCTTCTTCTTCTTCTTCTTCTTCTTCTTCTTCTCTTCTTCTTCTTCTTCTTCTTCTTCTTCTTCTTCTTCTCTTCTTCTTCTTCTTCTTCTTCTTCTTCTTCTTCTTCTTCTTCTTCTTCTCTTCTTCTTCTTCTTCTCCTCCTTCCTTCTTCTTCTTCTTCTTTCTTCTTCTTCTTCTCCTCTTCTTCTTCTTCTCCTTCTTCCCCTCCTCCTTCTTCATTCTCTTCTTTTTCTTCTTCTTCATCTTCTTCTTCTTCCTCCTTTTCTTCTTCTTCTTCTTCTTCTTCTTCTTCTTCTTCTTCTTCTTCTTCTTCTTCTTCTTCTTCTTCTTCTTCTTCCAAAGCATGAACACGAATTCATGTTAGTATCTATGCTCAAGGCAGTCAGCCGTATAATGTCAAATGCGTGCGTCCATTTTATTATCAACTGAACTGGTATACAGTATGGTCAAGCAGCGAAGACACTCTGCCTAGCTGGTAAAATGACTCCAGCTCGGTCAATATTGCTTGAAAAATTATCGATTTGGTCTCAAATTGTAGCAGACATTCTGCTCTACAATTTGAGATAGAATTTATGATTTTCGAACGAATATTGACCTGGCTGGAGTCATTTTCCCATCTTGCAAGAGTGTCTTCTTCGCTCGACTGGACTGTAACACTCCTGAACAAAAATGCCGTTCTGCTCCCG
Source organism: Sogatella furcifera (assembly GCA_017141385.1). Lineage (NCBI taxonomy): Eukaryota > Metazoa > Arthropoda > Insecta > Hemiptera > Delphacidae > Sogatella > Sogatella furcifera. Next base: position 16,234,344 of record CM029553.1, read on the forward strand.
GGATATTTTAGAAGAAGTAGAAGAAGAAAACAGGAAAAAGAAGAAGAGGAAGAAGAAAAAGAAGAAGAAGAAGAGACACAAGAAGTGTAAGTGGAAGAAAAATTACTAGGAGTAAAAAGAAGACTTTGTATAGTCTGTCCAAGCAAAGAAGACCCTCTGGCAGATGGGAAAATGACTCCAGCTTGGGCAATATTGGTTCAAAAATTATAAATTTTATCTCGAAATGTAGGAAACAATTTGATCTACTACTCAGACCAAATTTATAATTTTAGAATCAATATTGACCAACCTGGAGTCGTTTTCCCATCTTGCCAGAGGGTCTTCTTTGCTTGGTTAGACTATACACTAGCTCATCATAATTCATCGTGCTTCTACAGCCTGTAGTCGAAGCAAATAAGACATTCTGGCAAGATGGAAAAATTACTCCAGCTCGGTCAATATTGGTTCAAAAGTAATAAATTTGATCTCAAATTGTAGGAAACATTCTGCTCTACAATTCAAGACCAAATTCAATAATTTTCGATTCAATATTGACGGAGTTGGAGTCATTTTCCCATCTTGCCAGAGGGTCTTCTTCGCTTGGACAGACTATACCCCAGTCGTGCTTTTTTCACACAGTAAATATCCAATCTAAAACAATAGATCATTTACTACCAACCGAATATATCTATTTATACAAGTTCAAACAGCTGTAAAACAGCTTTATAATACCTATATTCATAACTTCTCAACCTGTCGCCTTCACCTTTAACCCAGTATTACTATATATATTGGAGTTAAACGTTTTAAGAATAATATATATATAATATTAGTATATACTCCCACTCTATATATACACTCTTCTACTCCCCCAGGTTATATTTCAACAACTATAGATATATTATATATTTTGTTCATTTATATCTTGTCCACTCAATGAATTTATTCCTTCTTATGTAACTTGCCTCAAAAATTAATGCATATTGTAATGTAGTGGATTCCAAACTTAGTCAATATAGATATATATGTTACATAAAAATGTGATCACTGATATAGTCTATCCAAGCAAAGAAGACCCTCTGGCAAGATGCGTAAATGACTGTAGCTTGGTCAATATTGGTTCAAAAATTTGTAATTTGGTCTCAATCGTAGGAAACATTCTGATCTACAATTTGAGATCAAATCAATATTTTATGAAGCAATATTGACTGAGTTGGAGTCATTTTCTCAGCTTGCGAGAGGGCCTTCTTTGCTTGGACAGACTAATTAGGCCAGTTGTAGAGTTTCAGAGTACTGCACGAGTTCATGTTTTCAGGCATGGAATTCTTGATGAGCTCTTTAAAGGTTGAATTTATTATAATACTGTATTCACTTTTTTTCTGCTTATAATTTTGGTTGAAATGCTTTATTGATGACTAAATTCAATGAAATTAGGCCTCTTTCATTACTGGCGGCTCGTACCCACCAATCAGATGAAGTGCCCTATCTTTTACTGTACAGCACTTCACCTGTTTCGTGGGCACGAGCCGCCAGTGGCCTCTTCACATGGATTTGTGATACAGAAGTATAAAATTGATACAGAAAGGAAGCTCGTTGTGATACGAGACATTACATGGATTGCCGCCATATTGGAAATAAGAAAAAAGTTGATTCTATTTCTCAATATTATAAAACATTCTGAGAGAATTTGCAATTATTTGAGGTATTATTCCAAGTTGGAATAATAATAAAACAATAATATACTGATAGCCAATAAATGTATCTCCTCGATTCTCGGCAATTAAGAGTCAAATGAACAAACTTCCCCATGTTGCAAATTATGTGTTGATGAGCTTCCTTCCTGTATCAATTTCGACTTTTATATCATTTTTGAGTTTCAAAAATACGTCGTATGAAAATACGTATTGAAGGGATAGAAGGTTTCAATTTCAGTTTTGAAGGTAATCGTCGCAGTCAATAGAAGAAGAAGGAGAAGGAGAAGAAGAAGAAAAAGAGGAGGAAGAAGAAGAAGAAGGAGGAAGAAGAAGAAAAAGAGGAGGGAGAAGAGGAGGAGGAAGAAGAAAAAGAAGAAGAAGAAGAACAGGAGGAATAAGAAGAAGAATAGGAGGAAAAAGAAGAAGAAGAATAGGAGGAGGAGGAAGAAGAAGAAGAATAGGAGGAGGAAGAAGAAGAAGAACAACAATAAGAACAAGAAGGAGAATAGGAGGAAGAAGAAGAGGTTGAAGAAGGAGAAGAAGAAGGAAGAGGAGGAGAAGAAGAAGGAGGAGGAAGAAGAAGAAGAAGAAGAAGAAGAAGAAGAAGAAGAAGAAGAAGAAGAAGAAGAAGAAGAAGAAGAAGAAGAAGAAGAAGAAGAAGAAGAAGAAGAAGAAGAAGAAGAAGAAGAAGAAAAGAAGAAGGAGAAGAAGATAGAGAAGAAGTAGTAGTAGAAGAAGAAGAAGAAGAATAGGAGGAAGAAGATATCTCAAGAAAATTGAAAGGCTTGGGATCAGTGATTCAAATCCCGTTAGTGGCTGCTTTTTTCAAGAATTATTTTTTAAATTTAAATAATATCATTCCAGGTTTCAGGTCCTTGAATACTCTATAATGAACATTTATTTTTATTCTATTTCATCTTAAGATAATGCTACTCATTTTACCAATTTTCAAGAAATTTCATTTCATAACTCAATAGATTCACTCACAGCGAAGTAAATTCTTTTCAACTGAATTTTTAAATTGTTCACAAAGTGTTAAAACGACAAATACATAAAGACGACAACAGCCAGACTTTGTGTCAAGATTTGACGTTATCTTTCCTAATTATTGTGACAATATCTGTTGAGCCCACTAAAATCTGTCCAAGCAAAGAAGACATTCTGGCAAGATGGGAGAATTACTACAGCTCGATCAACATTGATTTAAAAATTATGAATTTGATCTCAAATTGTAGTAAACAATCTAATCTACAAGTTGAGACCAAATTGATAATTTTTGATCCAATATTGACCGAGCTGTAGTAATTTTCCCATCTTGCCATTGGACAGTCTATACCTGTATGATATTGTAGTCTGTCCAAGCGAAGAAGACATTCTGGCAAGATTACTACAGCTCGATCAACATTGGTCTCAAATTGTAGTAAACATTCTAATCTACAAGTTGAGACCATCGATCCAATATTGACCGAGCTGTAGATATGTATGTTATATTGTAGTCTGTCCAAGCAAAGAAGACATTCTGGCAAGATGGGAGAATTACTACAGCTCGATCAACATTGGTTTAAAAATTATAAATTTAATCTCAAATTGTAGTAAACATTCTAATCTACAAGTTGAGACCAAATTAATAATTTTCGATCCAATATTGACCGAGCTGTAGTAAATTTCCCATCTTGCCACAGGGTCTTCTTTGCTTGGACATTCTATACCTGTATGATATTGTAGTCTGTCCAAGCAAAGAAGACATTCTGGCAAGATGGGAGAATTACTCCAGCTCGATCAACATTGGTTTAAAAATTATGAATTTGATCTCAAATTGTAGTAAACAATCTAATCTACAAGTTGAGACCAAATTGATAATTTTTGAACCAATATTGACCGAGATGTAGTAATTTTCCCATCTTGCCAGAATGTCTTCTCTGCTTGGATGGACTGTATCTGTGTATTTAGACATGTAAAGGTTGTCTCAAGTATTTTAGCGTTCATTAACATATGCGTGGGTTGTACAGTAGCCTAGGACTAAATTTAGTGTTAAAACGATGGAAGTAAAAAAATAGACACATTTTCTAGTGGTAATGTTTACTTGTTGACAGTTCACTGCCACTAGCAATATAGTACTAACTTGTTGAAAAAGATTTTCAAGTAGTCTAATATGAGAATATTGTCCATGAAGTGTTTTTTACACGAAGGCTTTCTATAGTCTGTACAAGCAAAGAAGACCCTCTGGTGATATGAAAAAATTACTTCATCACGGTCAATATTGGTTCAAAAGTTATTGATTTGGTCTCAATTTTAGGAAACATTTTGAGACCAAATCAATAATTTTTCAACAAATATTGACCGATATTTTAACAAATATCTTCTACTTCTTCCTCTTCTTCTCCTTCACCTGCTCCTTATCTGAATGTGACTCTAGTCTGTCCAAGCAAAAAAGACTCTCTGACATGATGGGAAAATGACTCCAGCTTGGTTAATATTTGTTCGAGAATTATAAATGTGGTCTAAATATTAGATCGAATTGTTTCTTACAATTTGAGATCAAATTGATAATTTTCGAACCAATATTGACCAAGCTTGAGTCATTTTCCCATTTGCCAGAGGGCCTTCAGTGCTTGGACAGACTATCTAACTGAAAATTATTTTGATAAATTATTTGTATATAGTGTGAATTTCATTATTTTCGTTTTTATTGACCATTCATTTCAATTAGCTATTATAGTCAGTCCAAGCAAAGGAGACCCTCTGGTGAGATGAAAAAATTACTCCAGCACGGTCAATATTGGTTCAAAAACTATTGATTTGGTCTCAAACTGTAGATCAGAATGTTTCCTACAATTGAGACCAAATCAATAATTTTTGAACCAATATTGATCGAGCTAGAGTCATTCTCTCTTCTTGCCAGAGGCTCTTCTTTGCTTGAACAGACTACAGGTAGTCTCGAAATTCTAGTTGAGAATGAAGGTCATTATTATTAATTTATGAGTAATAATTGATTATTATTATTCAAAATTCCATAAGATATTCTCTGTGATTCTGTATTGAAATTCAACTTTCAACATAAGAGAGTTTGGGGCTAGTGAGATATAAAATATGCATAAGTAAACTAGAAAGAAAACTGTGATTAATCAATTCAAACTAAAGTAACAAAAAATAATACACTTGATAATTCCAACTATTATATTCATACTAGCTTCAGAGGAATGCTCGCCTTCTCCGCCCTGACACGACAGTATAGGCAGTAAGTGAGTCAAACAAGCTCGCTTCGCTCGCCTGCAAAACCTTTGTCAGTTGAACCATTGAATTTACAGTTGGGATTGATCGTATCAAGGCGAGAGATATGCAACTCGCAATACACCTACAATTTTGAAAAACCTGATTACTGGCGTAATCTTGAACGGAATTCAAAAATATCTTAACACAACATTTCTAGACCTTATCTGAACCTACCTACCAAATATCAACATTTTCTACCGATTGGTTCTCGAAAAAAATGAGGGAAACGCCGAAAAACTCTAGAAAAACTGAAATATTTGGCGTATCCTTGAAAAGTTTCTAAAAGCCTTTCTTAGCGCGCGTCTAAACGTCCAACTGAACATGCCTGCCAAATTTGAACGCATTCGGTTCAGTGGATTTTTAGTTCTGGTGATGAATGAATCAGTCAGTCAGTCAGTGCCATTTCGCTTTTATAGATATAGATGAATCAGTCAGTCAGTCAGTGCCATTTCGCTTTTATAGATATAGATGTAACAATTCATCAATTTTCTATTATTGTGTTTGTTTTCTGAATAGCCATTTTGTAACGTTCGTATGAACCGCTAATCGGGGAGGGGCTTGTCTAAGCCAATGGCAGTCTTTCGCTGTGATTGGTTCAAGCGTCTACCAATAGCGGTGTTCGACTGTTAGGAAGAAATACTAAAGTTCTCTACAGTTATAGTGATGTAGAAACAATAACCGGAATCTCGAGTTCTAAAAATCGGTGGTTTACCTAAACCAATATCAGGATTTCAATAGATCTGCGGTTTAGCAATCTGTGGTCTTTACATTCAATTTTAATTTTAAATCAAGTTGTGTTAAGCTGAAATAACAATGATAAGCTCAATAATGAATAAGAATAAGCACTGGCGGCTCGTACCTACGAAACAGGTGAAGTGTTCGTATCTTTTAACGTACAGCACTTCACCTGTTTCGTGGGCACGAGTCGCCAGTGCTTCGTCATTGCCTTATCTAACTATACGTTGAACGTTACTCTATGTAACTTCTATTTTCAATAAACATAACCTAGTTTCGAACTTATTTTTAAACAAAATTGGCTATAAATTTGTTTTGGACGTTAGTCTGTGTTTTCAGCCAATAAGTTTATTATTTTCTGTAAATGAATAAAAAAAATATCACTGGTGGCTCGTGCCCACGAAACAAATGAAGTGCTCGTATCTTTCACTTTTCAGCACTTCATCTGTTTCGTGGGCACGAAATAAAGAATTTCGAATTAATTAAAAAAACTGAGAGAAATAGAAAAGCAATACAATAAAAATCGAAGCAGTACCGACTCTAGAAGTTTATACTGAGTCATACCGCTTGATTACTTTGGGGTTGGGGTGGTTTTCGAAATAAGGGTAGCAGTTTGATCAGGGTGGATTCCAGATGTCATTTTGTCACTTGAAACCAAGTGGTGCTCGAGAATTGACACTTAAGTGGTGACTTTCCCTTGCCAAGTGGGCACTTGAGTAGGGCTACTGTTAACACTGACACTATATGGGATAACTATGGAACACTTGAGATGGTAGGGGACACATGAATGAAGGACAGGTGTGTGAGGAATGTCCCTAGAGTGACACTGATAGGCACGATGACATTGTATTTTGGCAAAATTCTTTGAGCATTATGATATTATAAGGCTGAAAAATAGTGGATATATATTATACCTACTTTGAGAATTCCAAAAACCTTCGGTAATAACACTTGAAATAAAGTTAAGTTTGTCCTACAGCGATTATACAGTATTATATGACATCCATCAGGTTATTGTATAGCCTCTCCAATAGGCTGGAGTGGAAAATGAAAATTTTTGATAATTTTGATGGAAAAGTCGGTCATAGTTGCCAATTGGCATGTAGAAGCAACCCTAAAAATATGGGTTCATGGAATTGATATCTTCAGGTGCCCCAAAAGCATCAAAATTTGAAAATTTTAGCAAAAATTGAACTTTTTTCAAAATTTTGTTGAAATTTTTACTTTTTAATTGTAATGAAATGTGAATTTAAGTTCAGTTTGAGGTCTCAATTGATCACCAAAAAATCTCAACACCCTAAATTTATATTAAAAGATTCCCCAAAGGGGTTGAAAATCTTGATATTTTGTTAAAAATCGGAAAATTTCTAGTCTTTGAACGTTTTCTAACTGGGTTTGAAGTTGAAAAAGTGATATAATTTTATACCAACGGCCAATTTTTAATTTGCTTCATGCAATACAACTTGATAACAATTGGTTGAAAGAAATAAATCTATTTTAATTTCCAAAACTTCATGTAGTCTGAGCTAATTGAAAACTCCAATAATCGACAACATCAGCTGTTGGAGCGCGCAAGGAGGATAGCTGTCTCCAGCTATACAGGGTGTTTCAGGAGGAATGTGCAATACTTTACAGGCTGATTCCTTACACCAAGTAGACAAAAAAGTTCCATGGGACGAACCCCCAAAAACGCTTTGTTACCGAGATAACAATGGCGGAAAATTGAGATTTTTCAAAATTTATTAATTTATCTAATTTTTTAGAGGCGTTAGTGAGGTTCTTAAATAATCAATGCCCATGTAAAATTAGCTGAGGAGTTCAATGAAACCAGTTGCAAGTTTGTAACTTGAACATTTATTGAGATAATTGAAAAAATATGCTTGAAAAACTCAATTTTTCAACAATAAGGGCTATAACTGGATAAAGAATCATAAAATTGTATTTTTTTAATGAAAGCTTAAGAGAGTCGGATTCTAAAGAAAAATTTGAAAGGCGGCGATTGTGTAAATCTTACCCAAATCTCAAAAAATGGCAACCAAAAATCGCAAAATTGACAAAACATAGCACAAGTGATAAATTTGTATTTAGTAGCGATTTTGCTATTTTTGATCGCTATTTCTGAGATTTGGGTAAGATTTACACAATCGCCGCCATTCAACTTTTTCTTCAGAATCTGACTCTCTTCAACTTCCAATAATAAAAAATTCAATTTTATGATTCCCTATCCAGTTACAACCCTCATTGTTGGAAAATTGCGTTTTCTAGCATATTTTTCCAATTATATCAATAATCGTTGAAGTTACAAACTTGGAACTGGTTCCATTGAATTCCTCAGCTAATTCTACATAGGAATTGATTTTTTTAGAACCTGACTAAAGCCTCTAAAAAATTAGAAAAATAAATATATTTTGAAAAATCTCAATTTTCCGCCATTGTTATCACAGTAACAAAGCGTTTTTGGGGGTTGGTCCCATGGAACTTTTTTGTTTACTTGGTGTAAGGAATCAGCCTGAGAAGTATTGCACATTCCTCCTGAAACACCCTGTATACCTGAAAAACGCTATTTGAACAGGGTACACAGGATTGTAATACTTAGAATATTGAATTCGCTACAATGATTCAGTGAACTGAATAGCCTATAGATTACAAGATATCTGGTTCTAACGTAAGGACAATATAAAATATTAACGTACCCACAGCAATGCGCAAAGTTTACATTTACAATATAATAGTAAATTCATGTTTAGAATGTAACTTACTATGTTTACTATGTATATATAGTCCGGCCAAGCAAAGAAGAGCCTCTGGCAAGATGGGAAAATGACTCCAGCTCGGTCAATACTGGTTCAAAAATTATTGATTAGGTCTCATATTGTAGATCAGAATGTTTTCTACAATTGAGAGCAAATCAATCATTTTTGAACCAATATTGATCAACCTGGAGTCATTCTCTTTGCCAGAGGCTCTTCTTTGCTTGACCAGTCTATACCAAGACGTGACAAGGTTTATACTTGGGAAAAAAAAATAACTATGATTTTGTCTTACTGCAATCAGATCCCTCTACTAATAGTTCACCTTCAACCATGAAGTCTACCTACTTCTAGCCACTAGCCTTACTGCTTCTTCTTCTTCTTCTTCTTCTTCTCTCTTCTTCTTCTTCTTCCTCACCGTCTCCTCCTTCTTCATCGTCTTCTTCCTTACTAATTCCTTAGTTTGTACTTCCTCCTTCCTCTCTTCTTATTCTTCTTCTTCTTCTTTTTTCTTATTCTTCTTTTTCTCCTTCTTCTTTTTTCTTCTTCTCTTCTTCTTCCTTTTTTCTTCTTCTTCTCTTCTTCTTCTTCTTCTTCTTCTTCTTCTTCTTCTTCTTCTCTTCTTCTTCTTCTTCTCTTCTTCTTCTTCTTCTTCTTCTTCTTCTTCTTCTTCTTCTTCTTCTTCTTCTTTCTTCTTCTTCTTCTTCTTCTTTTTCTTCTTCTTTTTTCTTCTTCTTTTTCTCTTCTTCTTCTTCTTTCTTTTCTTCTTCTTCTTCTTCTTCTTCTTCTTCTTCTTCTTCTTCTTCTTCTTCTTCTCTTCTTCTTCTTCTTCTTCTTCTTCTTCTTCTTCTTCTTTTTCTTCTTCTTCTTCTTCTTCTTCTTCTCCTTCTTCTTCTTCTTCTTCTTCTTTTCTTCTTCTTCTTCTTCTTTTCCTTCTTCCTTCTTTCTCTTCCTTCTTCTTCTTCCTTTCTTCTTCCTTTTTCTTCTTCTTCTTCTTCTCTTCTTCTTCTTCTTCTTCTTCTTCTCTTTCTCCTTCTTCTTCTTCTTCCTTTTTCTTCTTCTTCTTCTCTCTTCTTCTTCTTCTTCTTTCTTCTTCTTTCCTTCTTCTTCTTCTTCTTCTTCTTCTTCTTCTTCTTCTTCTTCTTCCTTCTTTTCTTCTTCTTCTTCTTCTTCTTCTTCTTCTTCTTCTTCTTCTTCTTCTTCTTCTTCTTCTTCTTCTTCTTCTTCTTCTTCTTCTTCTTCTTCTTCTTCTTCTTCTTTTTCTTCTTCTTCTTCTTCGTCCTCCTTCATCTGTCTAAATTGGTTGGTTGTAACGTTCCATTGAGTATCTGTCTGGTGACCGCACAACAACAAATCCGTCTGACCGCATCTACAAAAAAGAACCAAAAAAATAGTCAACATCACAACAATAATTATTGTCATTACGAATGACGCATGAAAACAATTATTTGGGTCAAGGATAAGTGGATTAGGTTTTCCAATTTCTCAATGTTCTACTGTTGTAATGGTGATCCTTCCTGCTTCCTTTTTTGTTTTCAATATGAAAATGAAAATTTTTTCGGTAGCTTATGTTCGGTGATTTTTTATCAATTCTGATATAATTAAAAAAGAAATCGATTGTATTCCATATTGTGGTATTTCCCCATAATGAAGATGAATCTAAGAAATATTGTATTAACAGTGTTAATACATTGTATAAACAGTGTTTCATTGATGGAAGTTGAAGAGAGTCGGATTCTGAAGAAAAAGTTGAATGGCGGCGATTGTGTAAATCTTACCCAAATCTCAGATATAGCAATCAAAAATCGAAAAATCGCTACTATACACAAATTCATCACTTGTGCTATGTTTTGTCAATTTTGCAAGTTATGATCAACATTTCTGAGATTTGGGTAAGATTCACACAATCGCCGCCATTCAACTTTTTCTTCAGAATCCGACTCTCTTCAACTTCCATTAATAAAATGTACAATTTTATGATTCCTTATCCAGTTATAACCCTTATTGTAGAAAAATGGCGTTTTCTAGCATATTTTTCGTATTATCTCAATAACCGTTGAAGTTACAAACTTGGAACTGGTTTCATTGAATTTCTCAGCTAATTTTACATAGGATGTGATTATTTTAGAACCCCACTAAAGCCTCTAAAAAATTAGAAAAATTAATATATTTTGGAAAATCTCAATTTTCCGCCATTGTTATCTCGGTAACAAAGCGTTTTTGGGGGTTGGTCCCATGGAACTTTTTTGTCTACTTGGTGTGAGGAATCAGCCTGAGAAGTATTGCACATTCCTCCTGAAACACCCCGTATATTATTCTATTATTCTATATATATTTTTCTATTATTCAATATAACTTTATTCTATTATCGCTGGACTCGATTAAACTTTATCATTGAATTTCTTCAATTAAAATATTGAAAATTTTGTATAGACAATCTTTCCATGTACTCTAATACAGTAGAGCGCCGATTATCCGAACGCCGATTAACCGAATTGCCAATTATTCGAATCGGTCTTAAGCTTATTAATAAATTGAAAACCAGTGTTCACGACGTGATCGTAGCTTTCTTAATATTTTCAAATAATTGCACTTTAGTTTAGTACAGTATGTGTTTTCCTTTCCATATTAATTTAAATTCACTACACTGTACTTTTCAATTGTAATAACGTTTATTCCACGTTTAACTTATTGTTTTTCTTTAATACAATTACATGTCCAATCATCCGAATTGATCCCGGTCCAAATTAGCTCGGATAGTCGGCGTTCTACTGTACTATTTTTGTGACGTTCCTTTCTTTGTAATACATTATTTTCAAAGTTTCTCATCACAGGCCTTGAAACAACGTCACCCAAACAAGTGTTACCAACCTTGTTGGGATAAAAGTGTCTCTGACCAATCCAGGTATACCAACCACCAAAAATCAAGGCAGTTTGGGATTGACTTATATCATATCTCAGCTCTATCAGGACAGTTGGTGAAGGGTCTATAAGGGTACATTGGAACCAGAGACACCTCATTGATAATAATTCGCTTTTGAAGACGGCTCCAGACTGTCCCGAAAGAGCTGAACGTTGGTGAGAGTTGTTTTTCAATCGCCTAGATTTTTGGAACCAACTATAATAATTGCACTGAGTTGACGACCTTGATGTATTAGCATAAACGGCTATCGTCTGTCCAAGCAAAGAAGACATTCTGGCAAGATGGGAAAATTACTGCAGCTCAGTCAATATTGGTTCAAAAATTATTGATTTGATCTCAAACTGTAGAAAACATTCTGATCTACAATTTGAGTTCAAATTTGTCATTTTTGAACCAATATTGATTGAGCGGGGGACATTTTCCCATCTTACCAGAATGTCTTCTCTGCTTGGGCAGACAATAACTATCAACTACGATTCTTAAAGCACATTCTAGCTTCATTGCAGGAGAGATTAAACAGAGAGAGAGAAAAATATGATATATGATATACAGAGTGTTTCAGGAGGAATGTGCAATACTTCTCAGGCTGATTCCTTACACCAAGTAGACAAAAAAGTTCCATGGGACCAACCCCCAAAAACGCTTTGTTACCGAGATAACGATGGCGGAAAATTGAGATTTTTCAAAAAATATTTATTTTTCTAATTTTTTAGAGGCTTTACTGAGGTTCTAAAATAATCAATTCCTATGTAAAATTAGCTGAGGAATTCAATGGAACCAGTTCCAAGTTTGTAACCTCAACGGTTATTGAGATAATTTGAAAAAATATGCTAAAAAACGCAATTTTTCAACAATAAGGGTTATAACTGGATAAGGAATCATAAATTTGTATTTTTCATTAATGGAAGTTGAAGAGAGTCGGATTCTAAACAAAAAGTTGAATGGCAGCGATTGTGTAAATCTTACCCAAATCTCAGAAATAGCTATCAAATATCGCAAAATCGCTACTAAATACAAATTTATCACTTGTGCTATGTTTTGTCGAATTTTGTGGTGTGCCAGAATTCCCATGTGTGCCAAAACCGGCCTTTTTATATTACTCTAGATGTCTCCATTATGAATAGTAATGCCTTGTTTATACGATGCCAATTGTCGAGGCAATTGTCATAAGACAACTGATGCCGGGCGCAAACAGCTGATATTGTCTATTAGAGTTTTCATCCAGCCATTCCTAGCTAATGATTTTAAAATCAAATGAATCAATAGATACTTCACATCAGCTGTGAATTTTTGGAGACAATTGTCTAGCCAATTGGCATCGTATAAACTAGGAATTAGTTGTGTGAGGAGTATGTTGAGTTGAAGAAAACTTGAAAATTTAGAGACTTTGTAAATATGAATTTTTTGTAAAGGAATTATTGTAATACATCAAAATATCGACCAAGAAAAACATAACATCATCCCTAAATATCTTTTCAGGGACATGGATTAGAATCCCCCTCTTCCACTTGACTTAACAACCAATCAGAACACAGAAATGAAACTAACAAAAAAAATGGAAAAAATCAGAAAGTCACTAATCAGTACTTCAGTATAAAAAGGGGGGTGGATAATGAAAGCACAGAGGGCTAATTTGAAGTGGTCAGTGATGAATAAATGAAGGGTGAGAGGGAGGAGGAGGAGGAGGAGGAGGAGAAGGGTATGGAGGGAGAGAAGAAGGAGGTGAAAGACGTGAGGTAGAAGGAAGAGGATAATTAGAAGAAGAAGAGGAGAAGAATAGAGAACAGGGAGAGGAGATGATAAAGAATAAAAAGTAGAAGCAAAAAAAGAAGAAGAAGTAGGGGAAGAAAAAAAAGAAGGGGAGGAAGAAGAAGAAAGAAAAAAGAGTTAGAAGAAGAAGGAGAAGGAGAAGATGATGATAATGTTGATGAAGAAGAAAAATAATAAGAAGAGATAGAAGCAGAAGATGATGATGATGATGATGAAAGGAATAAGATGATGAGGAGGAGGGGAGGAGGAGGAGGAGGGAGGAGGAGGAGGAGGAGGAGGAGGAGGAGGAGGAGGAGGAGGAGGAGGAGAGGAGGAGGAGGAGGGAGGAGGAGGAGGAGGAGGAGGAGGGAGGAGGAGGAGGAAGGAGGGAGGAGGAGGAGGAGGAGGAGGAGGAGGGAGGAGGAGGAGGAGGAGGAGGAGGAGGAGGAGGAGGAGGAGGAGGAGGAGGAGGAGGAAGGAGGAGAGGAGGAGGAGGAGGAGGAGGAGGAGGAGGAGGAGGAGAGGAGGAGGAGGAGGAGGGAGAGGAGGAGGAGGAGGAGGAGGAGGAGGAGGAGGTGGAGGAGGATCTATAGGAGGTGGAGGAGGATCTGGAGGAGATTGAGGAACAGGAAGAGGAGATAATAAAGAAGAAAAAAGAAAAAGACGTCGACGATGAAGAAGAAGAAGAAGAAGGAATGGAGATTAGTCAAGAAGAATAAAGAAAAGTTATAATTTACAGAGTTGAGCCCCTTTTTCCAATCTCCATATCGTGTTCTAATTAATCTAATTAAAGCCAACTCTCTATTGATAGAGCTTTAGAGCAGTCTAATCTCTCATAAAATTTACAAAATCTGATCAAGTGTTATTTCCATGTTTTCCACAAACTTGGAAGTCTCCATTTTGTGATTGAGAATAATTTTTACCACCCAATTCAATTATTGACTGGTATTGCATCCAAAAAATACCATTTTCAATTTTTTATACATATTATTCCACTGTTCCACCGTACCACGGGTGATTTGTTCACACTAAGAAGAAGGATTGGGTTATTCTGTTTTACCTTTTAAACGACCATATTAATTTGGTCATTTACTCAAAGACACTGGCGGCTCGTGCCCACGAAACAGGTGAAGTGCTGTACAGTAAAATATAGGGCACTTCACCTGTTTCGTGGGCACGAGCCGCCAGTGATTGCTATGAGAACAAAAATTACCGAGACAAGTACTATCATAACAAGACTGTCTTCTGCTTCCTTTGAAGTTCAACTTTAAACTAATTGAAATACAAGACAAGAATAATAGGGCGTCCGGCAACCAATGATCTCATTCCCTGTTATAAAAATAAACAAATGAAAATATCCTACAGTGAGCTGGGGCAGCCAATCATCGCATTTCTTTTATGCTCATTAAAAGTATCGTACTGTTCAACATGGGTGATTTATTGCAATCAAACAAGAAAAGCATACACCGCCATACATAAATCATAAATAAATCGGGTGTCGTGAGAGAGAGAAGAGAGAGAGAGAGAGAGAGAGAGAGAGAGAGAGAGAGAGAGTGAGAGAGAGAGAGAGGGACTGAGATAGAGAAGATTAAGAAAAAGAAGAAAAGAAAATTGATTGAAGAAAAGAAAAGAAGAGATAGATTGTGAAAAGGAGAGAAAGGGCCAGAGAAAAGAGAAAGAGAGAGAGATTAGAGATTGGATTAGATTATTCACTTTATCCAAGTAGAGTACAGCATTTATGATCTTAAATCCTAGATTCCGAGATAAAACATGAATTTAATTATACAATTGGTTGAAATAAAAAATAAACTTGGTTAAAATGTAGTGAACTTGCTAAATTACAAACATATAGGATTAGGTAGGCCTGTTCTTATTTTTATAATATGATTGTGATGTATCTACTTCGAATGGCGGAGTTTGGATATAGATGTCCATTCTTGGAGAAGGATATGCAAGGGTATCCCTCCCATTAACAACGGGACAAGAAGAACAACAGGTTACAAGCAAGAAGACGAACCGAGAGAGATGATGAGAGAGAGAGAGAGAGAGAGAGAGAGAGAGAGAGAGAGAGAGAGAGTGAGAGAGAGAGAGAGAGGAGAGAGAGAAACAATAAGGATCGTGATCCAATTATTTTTTTCTACAGCAAAAAAACTAATCGTCAATTTAGACACTGGGAGAAACACACATAAGAAAAAGAGATGTGTGAGAGAGAATAATTATGTTAGAGAGAAAGAGAGAGTGAGAGAGAGAGAGAGAGAGAGAGAGAGAGAGTGAATGGAGGTAAATAACTCAGCAGGAGAAGACACGATTACAAAAATATACGACTCGAAATTCTCACACACTATTTCATCTTTTGACAGTCAAATGACCGTCTAGAAAAAAATTGGTACAAGGAAAATAAAAAGAAGAAAAAGAAAGAAGAAGAAGAAGAAGAAGAAGAAGAAGAAGAAGAAGAAGAAGAAGAAGAAGAAGAAGAAGAAGAAGAAGAAGAAGAAGAAGAAGAAGAAGAAGAAAATTTGGAAGTTAGGGTTAAAACAACAATATAAATATCATATGATAGCCTACTTCAAAATAGTCTGTCCAAGCGAAGAAGACCCTCTGGCAAGATGGGAGAATGACTGAAGCTTGGTCAATATTGGTTCAAAAACAATGAATTCTATCTCAAATTGTAGGAAACAATTTGATCTACTATTGAGACCACGTTTATAATTCTTGAACAATATAGACCAAGCTGGAGTCGTTTTCCCATCTTGCCAGATGGTCTTCTTTGCTTGGACAGACTGTAGGATATTTGATTCATAATGCTATAATATGCTATGCTCAAGTATAGCATGCAACCAGTGTTATGTCATAGTTATACAGGGTGTTTCAGGAGGAATGTGCAATACTTCTCAGGCTGATTCCTTACACCAAGTAGACAAAAAGTTCCATGGGACCAACCCCAGAAACGCTTTGTTACAGAGATAACAATGGCGGATAATTGAGATTTTTCAAAAAATATTTTTTTGACAAAACATAGCACAAGTGATAAATTTGTATTTAGTAGCGATTTTGCGATTTTTGATCGCTATTTCTGAGATTTGGGTAAGATTTACACAATCGCTGCCATTCAACTTTTTCTTTAGAATCCGACTCTCTTCAACTCCCATTAATGAAAAATATAAATTTATGATTCCTTATCCAGTTATAACCCTTATTGTTGAAAAATGTCGTTTTTTAAGCATATTTTTTCAATTATTTCAATAACCGTTGAAGTTACAGTCTTCAGACTGGTTTCATTGAATTCCTCAGCTAATTTCACATAGGAATTGATTATTTTAAAACCTCAGTAAAGCCTCTAAAAAATTAGAAAAATAAATATTTTTTGAAAAATCTCAATTTTCCGCCATTGTTATCCCGGTAACAAAGCGTTTTTGGGGGTTGGTCCCATGGAACTTTTTTGTCTACTTGGTGTAAGGAATTAGCCCGAGAAGTATTGCACATTCCTCCTGAAACACCCTGTATAGTAGTGAAACATTTTATTGAACTTCATAAATTATGTTTTGCAGTGGATTTTATGTAAGTTTTCGACTAAATTGTCATAGATAATCTACAATGCTATACTCCATTCAATGATTTTTTGGAAAAAAATTCAATCTTTCAGCTGTTTTTGTTCTTTGTATTTTGATCATATTTCATTTCTAAATACACTTTTTTGCGGATGATGCATTTTAGTTTGTGCGTGGGTAATGGATATTGAGTGCGAAGGTGGGATTGATGGGGTGAAAAACACCCATGTCTACTGGGATTCAAACCCAGACCTGGCAGTGCTAGCGGACTGAGTGTTGACAGCGTAGCTTCAGAAAATCACGTGGTGTTGTGAAACTCACTATTTTTATGATAAACCAGCTGTTCGCAGCTCCAATATCCAAGTCGATTAGCTTCAATAACTCCAATCTTCAACATACAATGATTCATGCATATACCGCTCTCCTTACTTTGAAACTCTTGAGAGGCCAAATTACGATCTTCCGACTATTTCCGACATTTGGAAAAATAATTTCAATTGTTTTTGAACAACTTTCTCGCTTTCACCACCCACTTATCTTCTCAAACAAAAAAGTTTCTAGATCATCGAAAATTTCATGTTTTCTGTTCGAGTAGACTCGACATTGACAAACATATTCATTAATTGAAACATAATATTATTGGTCGGATATAGAAAATTCAAAAACGATTAGAAAGCTCGAATTCTCCTTGTCATTTTGATATAAAAGACTTTATTTTCACTACAACCCATGATTGTGAGAGAAGTAATATACAAAAAAAAAGTGATATTTTCGCGATTTTAAAATTTTTTCTAAAAAATCAAATTTCCTTCGAATCCTTCTACCCAGGAACGTTTTTAATACTACTGGCATATCAGGGATAAAGTTCTACGTCTAGATATGGTGTTCAATCGCGAATTTGAAGATGTTCCAATTTCACACAATCTGGCAACGCAGCTATTTCCCGGTTGAAAAGAAAAACTTAGTCAACTTAGATTGCGCGGACTATTGTTGTTGAAATAAAACGTAACGAAAAATGCTTTAGATCAGCTGTTAGTAGGTTACATCACTTACAAGAGACAGACAAGAAGAAGAAGAGGGAGAGCTGGTAATTGTCCTACCACCCTAATTGTGTCAACTGTCACCCTCTAAACCACCCTTAAAACTGTTAACAATCGGGTCTTCTTTTCATTCTTCTTTTTCTTCTCATTCATTTCCTTCTCTCTCTTCCCCTTCTTCTTCTTCTTTTTCCTTCAATCCCCTAAGGAGTGCGACTTATCAGAAGGGTGAGAAAAATAATCTCGAGCCGTTTTTTTTTCATTTTTTCAATCGCTCACTTCCCGAAATTAACTTAGTTATCCGACAATAAGCTGTCTCTGTTCCCTATTCATAGTAGAGCTTGCGTATGCTGAGAAGATACCCCATTACTATATAAAGTCTATAAGATAAGCGTGTCTTCTCAGCTGATGCAAATTTTGGTTTGTTAGAGCGTTTTCGTGACATTGAAATAAGAAATAAAATGTAATTTGATACAAAATGACCAGTTGGATGAAGAATATATAAATGAAAAGACAAGATGTTGTCAATCCACTGATTTATTAGAAAATCGAGATACCGGTTTCGGCTGTTACACCATTATCAATCTCTGTTAAACTAAAACTTAACGTACAGAGCAGCAGTATTTATACTAACGGTGAAGCACTGCTATTGGTCGACGCTTGAACCAATCACAGTGAACGTCTGCCATTGGCCTAGACAAGCTCCTCCCCCGTTAGCGGTTCATTCAAACGTTACAAAATGGCGATTCGAACAGGATTCAATTGAAGACCAATAAATAGCTACAATAACTTACGAAATAAATGGAATAATGTTGAGGAAGGATGAGAAAAAGAACGGAATTCACTAATACTTTAATATCTGACTAACAAATTACGATAAAATTAGATTTGTGGTGTTGCATTGATTGAAATGAATCTGGTCGTTCAAACTTGACTGAGGATTATCTTTTGTTACCCTAGTTATTTCTAGTGCTTCCAAAATTTTGAGAATTCTGCCCTTATTATTAAAATGCAGAAACTCAACATTCTCCCCGGCCTTGAACTTATGATTATTTGTTATTAAATTTTCAGCAGCAAAATTTGAATCCCCATTACACTTATTCCAATCTTCGATATGTTCTTTTATCCTGATTCTGAAATTTCTACCAGTTTGACCAACATAGGGCGCATTACAATCCCCACATTTAAGCCTTTACACCCCATTCCTATCCCAATTTTTTTCCTTGGACGGACTAAAGCAATCCATATCTTATATTATCTTCATCTCTATCAATATCTTGTCTATAAATTTAACAAGAGTGTAAGATAGATTGTAAGGCTTAGGGCCGGTTGCACGTACGTTCTGTTAGTTTAATCAACGTTATTTCACCGTGTCAAAGTGGAAAAACGTTAAAATGAATAAAGTATTGAAATGTGATAATAGTACCAAAATATTCAAATGTACTTATTCCAAATAGATATTAGAATCAATAATTATCTCATTATTGTATAAATTATTTATTTATTAAAACAAAAATATGATCTGCAAATTCATTCATTTATTTATTTCATGCTGATACAACTTGAAATTTGAAAAACCGTCATTGAAATTTCCCTTACCTCATTGATATCATTGCCTCAATGATAATAAATCTCTACTTGATTCATGAATTTAAAGGTTATAGTACTATTTTTAGACGATAAAATTTAATGTAAATGATGTATCGTCGAGTTTTCTAAATGAAAGTATTGAAACTCAAGGCTTTTTATTGATTAATATGTTTCTATTCTCAATTTGAATTGAGTTAGTTTGTTGTTGCTACAAGATGTCGCTATCCAGGATAATCACGGCGTTAAAACTTAACGAAGCTACGAACAACCGGCCCTTAGATTCGAATGTGAATAAGAAGAACAAAAAGGAGGAGGAAGAAGAAGAAGAAGAAGAAGAAGAAGAAGAAGAAGAAGAAGAAGAAGAAGAAGAAGAAGAAGAAGAAGAAGAAGAAGAAGAAGAAGAAGAAGAAGAAGAAGAAGAAGAAGAAGAAGAAGAAGGAGAAGAAGAAGGAATGTCGAGTGTGAAATTAAATTGTCAGCTGGTATCCAAGAGTGATACTTGGAGAGCACTTGGATAGAAAAGTGTCGACTCATCCTGGTAGTATCGGTTTTTTCTGGAAGTCACTCTTTGAAGAGCCTCTCGTTCTATTCGGCAAGCTAAGAAGAATGATACCTGGTCATTTTCACATTATATTCTTCTTCTTCTTCTCTTTCTTTCTTTCTTCCTTCGCCTTTTTCGTCTTTCTCTTCTCCTTTCCCTCTTACCTCCTCCCCTCCCTCCTCCTTATTATTTCTCCTATTCTTCTTCTTCTTCTTCTTCTTCTTCTTCTTCTTCTTCTTCTTCTTCTTCTTCTTCTTCTTCTTCTTCTTCTTCTTCTTCTTCTTCTTCTTCTTCTTCTTCTTCTTCTTCTTCTTCTTCTTCTTCTTCTTCTTCTTCTTCTTCTTCTTCTTCTTCTTCTTCTTCTTCTTCTTCTTCTTCTTCTTCTTCTTTCTTCTTCTTCTTCTTCTTCTTCTTCTTCTTCTTCTTCTTCCTTCTTCTTCTTCTTCTTCTTCTTCTTCTTCTTCTTCTTCTTCTTCTTCTTCTTCTTCTTCTTCTTCTTCTTCTTCTTCTTCTTCTTCTTCTTCTTCTTCTTCTTCTTCTTCTTCTTCTTCTTCTTCTTCTTCTTCTTCTTCTTCTTCTTCTTCTTCTTCTTCTTCTTCTTCTTCTTCTTCTTCTTCTTCTTCTTCTTCTTCTTCTTCTTCCTCCTCCTTTTTGTTCTTCTTCTACTTCTTCCCATTCTTCTTCGTTTCTCACTTCTTTCTCTTTTCTTCATTCTGTTCTGTTTGTCTTTTTTGAAGGTATACGGTACACTAGTCAAGAGTTCCTAATGAGCGTCAAAGGAATGCTGGTTCAGTCTGTCCAAGCAAAGAAGACATTCTGACAAGATGGGAGAATGACTCCAGTTCGGTCAATAATCGTTCATAAATTATAAATTTGGTCTGAAATTGTAGATCACAATGTTTCCTATAGTTTCAAATCAAATTTATAATTTTTGAATCATTATTGACCGAGCTGAAGTCATCTTTCCATCTTGTCAGAATGTCTTCTTTGCTTGGACAGACTAACACTGGAATAAATACAATAATTGATAGATTATTGACCTCTCTTTTCATCTCCTTCCTCTTCTTTATTTTTTATTCCAGTCTTTCTTTTTCTAATTTGCAAATTCCAATTTTGTATTCATATTAGCATTAATTTATTTGTAAAATTCATTAATATGTTTCATGATATGTGAATAGTTGGTGGATTATAGTTTTCATTCAGCTAGCAAGATAATTGCCGGGTTTTCCCAAGCACACTCAAAGTTGAGGGACCCTCAAATTTTGATGAACAGCTGACTTTTCTATGATGTATAGGAAATGTAGTAAACTTGAGGGTTCCTCAAATTTATGTGCTTGGGAAAACCGGGTATATGTTTTTGAAATAAAAAGATGCTTCACATCAGCTGTTAGTAGGTTACATCGCGTACAAGAGACAGACGAAGCTGCCTAATGTTTTCAGTTAAACCACCTACTCGCCTGAATTCGTTTCCATATCCTTAAAACTTGTAATAATCGCCGTTCAAATTACAGAGACTATTAACAAAAATAGCAAAATCGCTACTAAACACAAATTTATCACTTGTGCTGGGTTTTGTTAATTTTGCGATTTTTGATCGCCATTTCTGAGATTTGAGTGAGATTTACACAATCGCCGCCATTCAACGTTTTCTTCAGAATCCGACTCTTTTCAACTTCCATTAATAAAAAATACAAATTTCTTATTCCTTATCCAGTTATAACTCATATTGTCGGAAAAATAGCGTTTTCTAGCATATTTTTTCAATTATCTCAATAACCGATGAAGTTACAAACTTGAAACTGGTTTCGTTGAATTCCTCAGCTAATTTTACATAGGAATTCATTATTTTAGAATCTCACTAAAGCCTCTAAAAAATTAGAAAAATTAATATATTTTGAAAATAATCCCAATTTTCCGCCATTGTTATCTCGGTAACAAAGCGTTTTTGAGGGTTGGTCCCATGGAACTTTTTTGTCTACTTGGTGTAAGGAATCAGCCTGAGAAGTATTGCACATTCCTCCTGAAACACTCTGTATAGTAATATACTACTTTAGTATTACAGTGACTTATAGAGTCACTGAAGTTCAAATCACTTCTCCATCTGAAAAATCGTTTTGTTCGTAATTACTGTCACCTCACTGCCACCTAGAAAAACTGGTTCCAAATTATATTTTTTCAAATAGGACTGTGCAAGACCGTTTAAGGAGATTGAGCTCAAATCTAGAAGTTCAAAGAATAATAATTTCGGTAGTTGATTCAGGTCGAGGTTGAAGATCGGAGTTGAAGATTAGAAAAGGTAGAGATAAAGATGCGAGAAAGGGAAAGGTAGTAAAGTGATAAAGAGAGAGATTGAGAGATAACAGAATATTATACGATATGAATTTGTCAAGATTTCGAGTATGATTGTTCATAGTTGACGCCAAAAAATTAGGCGGTTTTAATGAATGCAAAATTTATACAAATTCTTCTTCTTCTTCTTCTTCTAAGTTATCTAAGTGAAAAGGCTTCTTCTTCTTATGTCCTTCTTCTTCTTCTTCTTCTTCTTCTTCTTCTTCTTCTTCTCCTTCTTCTTC
Organism: Sogatella furcifera; assembly: GCA_017141385.1. Lineage (NCBI taxonomy): Eukaryota > Metazoa > Arthropoda > Insecta > Hemiptera > Delphacidae > Sogatella > Sogatella furcifera. The sequence continues at coordinate 16,256,736 of CM029553.1, forward strand.
TTCTTCTTCTTCTTCTCCTTCTTCTTCTTCTTCTCCTTCTTCTTCTTCTTCTTCTTCTTCTTCTTCTTCTTCTTCTTCTTCTTCTTCTTCTTCTTCTTCTTCTTCTTCTTCTTCTTCTTCTTCTTCTTCTTCTTCTTCTTCTTCTTCTTCTTCTCTCTCTCCTCCTCCTTCTTCTCTTCCTTCTTCTTCTTCTTCTTCTTCTTCTTCTTCTTCTTCTTCTTCTTCTTCTTCTTCTTCTTCTTCTTCTCCTTCTTCTTCTGCCGATACTGTCTTCTTCCAGGGGGCAAGATGAGCGAAGCGCTCATGGCTAGTAGGTTATATATAGCTTAATGACAACTGTGATTAACAAAATTATCTTTTTGATCGCAAGCAAGAAGTTTTGACAACAAATCTTTCATCAAATACTATACGATGAAATCGCCGAATTTTTTCGTGTTTATCTTATCATATTTACCTATCTTTTGTAGTGGGTATTGGTCTTTCAAATCTATCGGTGAACGTGATGTTAAGTCACGAACACTGTGGACTGCTCTTGTATGGGTGACCGGTATTTGGCCAAGTACACATTGGCGAGTAGGTACTACCCGTAAGGGTCTACCCACCATTAAAAGCCATAAGTATAAATTTTTTATAAACCTATTTTTTTTCTATACTTTGTGCCGGCTTGAATTCATCCAGAATATTATCATATTTATCGGAAAAACATGTAGAGGGGAAGGAGGAGTGAGAGAGAAGACAAGAAGAAAAGAAAGGGGAAGAGAGAAGATAAAGACGAAGATGTAGAGAAACAGTGGGAGATTGGCAATGTCAGAGCGAAGTATGTATGACTGATAGTACCACAATGAGTCGCTAGCTGTTAACAACAACTGACGAAATCAGGGTGAAAAGGAAGAGAAGAAGGAGAAGGAGGAGAGAAAGAGAGTGAGAGAGAGAGCGAGGAAAGAGATTGAGTGACTGAGTCAGTTTTGGAGTGATTGCCAGGCGCTGATTGATTGTTTCGAGTGACTGGGGTGGCTTTACACCCCTTTAGTTACAGTCACGCGTTTTATTTTTCCTGTCTCCTCCACTTTCTCTTCTTTTTCTATTTCTACTTGTTCATTCTTCTTCTTTTTCTTCTTCTTCTTCTTCTTCTTCTTCTTCTTCTTCTTCTTCTTCTTCTTCTTCTTCTTCTTCTTCTTCTTCTTCTTCTTCTTCTTCTTCTTCTTCTTCTTCTTCTTCTTCTTCTTCTTCTTCTTCTTCTTCTTCTTCTTCTTCTTCTTCTTCTTCTTCTTCTTCTTCTTCTTCTTCTTCTCCTTCTTCTCCTCCTCCTCCTCCTCCTCCTCCTCCGTTATATCTGGTAGCATCTATATATTATCTTCTTTAAATTTCTTCTTCTTCTTCGAATGGCACTCATTCATTCATTCATACACTTATCAGTAGAACTAAAAATACGAATGCAGTCAAATTTGGCAGACATGTTCAGCGTACTAAGAACAGATTTTTGAAACTTTAAAAGGATACGCCAAATATTTTAGTTTCTCGCCATTTTCTCAATTTTTTCGAGAACCAATCGGTAGAAAATGTTGAAATTTAGTGGAGAAGTTCGTATTAGGCCTAGAAATGTTTTGCTCGGAAATAATTTTTGAAATCCTTTCGTGATTACGCCAGTAATCAGTTTTTTCAAAATTGAAGATTTACTGCAGGCTGCTTGCATATTTTCTGCCTTGATACGACCAATCCTTACTGTAAATTGTATGGTTCAGCGAGATTATAGATGAACTAATTTGGAAGATATTGAATCAAGTTGCAAATGTCTTATATACTTCCCAAGGTGTCGCTCAATATTAGCGTTATATTACCTTTTGGAATTTTTCTTAGATTTTTCGAGAACCGATTGGCAGAAGATTTGAAAATTTGGTAAGCAGGTTCAGATTGGGTCTAGAAATACTGTGTTCAATAAATTTCGAATCCGTTCTGAACGGAATTTGCAGGCGAGCGAAGCGAGCTTATTTATCTTAGCTTACACTGACAGAGGTTTTGCAGACGAGCGAAGCGAGCCTGCCGCATGTATTGTATCATCAAAATTTACTGATAATATCAGTATCTGCTGATAAAATCTGAGTGATAGAACCCAATCAACTGCAAATGACTCAAAGCGACTGTTAATTTTTTGCCCTCCCATTCTTACCCCAAATTTGACTCCAGCCCAAAAAGTTCCTGACACTCCGCTCGGAAAAAGACCATGTGAAAAGTTGCAGATAACAATAAAAGTTTATAGGAACCCTTTAATGACTGACTTTCGAATTTTATCAACCCTTTTGGTGCCAAAGGGTTACAGTTTGGGGTTTTTGGTAAGGGGTGAAGAAGAGAGGAAGAAGAGGAGGAGTAGAAAGAGGAGGTGGAAGAGGAGGAGGAGGAGGAGGAGGAGGAGGAGGAGGAGGAGGAGGAGGAGGAGGAGGAAAGGAAGGAGGAGGAGAGAGGAGGAGGAGGAGGAGGAGGAGGTGGAGTAGGAGGAGGAGGAGGAGGAGGAGGAGGAGGAGGAGGAGGAGGAGGTGGAGGAGGATGAGAATTTGACAGGTGTCCCCGCTGATAAAGTTTTGGAGTTAATTGTCCCTATTCTTCTTCTTATTCCTCTTCTTTCTTTTTATCTTCTACCACATTGTATTCTTCGTCAGCTACCTCTTCCTTCTTCGTTTTCTTCTCTTCACAATTATCCGTTTCTCATTATCTATTTTGTCTTACATAACAAGCGAAGTTAGGACTCGCAGGTCCTCTCTCAATCTTAACCTTTCTCATTACTTCTTATCCTTCTATTTCCTATTACTCCTTCTTTCGTTCTCGATGAGATGGACTGAAAAAATGAACTGATGGAATGGACTGACAGAAATGGAATGATGGAATGAACTGACACAATGGAATGATGGAATGGACTGACAGAATAGACTGATGAAACGGACTGACTGAATGAACTGATGAAATGAACTGACAGAATGGACTGACAAAATGGTCAAAATGGTTTGAGAGAATGGACTGATGAAATGGACTGACAGAATGGACTGACAGAATGTACTGACAAAATGGTCAAAATGGTTTGAAAGAATGGACTGATGAAATGAACTGACAGAATGGACTGATGAAATGGACTGATGGAATAGACTGGCAGAATAGACTGATGAAATGGAGTTACGAAATGAATAGACTCATAAAATAAACTGACAGAATGGACTGACAAAATGGTCAGATAAATGGTTTGAAAGAATGGACTGATTGATAATGGACTGATGAAATGGACTGACAGAATGGAATGTAAAATTGAAGAGACAGAATAGACTTATAACATGGACTGAGAAATTCACTGGAAAATTGACTGATTGAATGGACTGATGACAATGAACTGACAGAATGGACTGAAACAATGGAATGATGAACTGAACTGATGGATTGAAAGAGTGGACTGATAGGATGCACTGAATAAATGGACTGATAAAAAATACTGACAGAATTGACTGATACATTGAATGTACACAATCCACCAGTTTTGGAAACACATTTTCAAAAACTTCCTCTTCTGTGATTGGTTGAAAATCTGGAAAGTCCAGATTACTTTAAGCACTAGTGCGGAAGGAATATTTATTTATCAACTTATTCTCCATTCTGTACTTTCTCTTCCTCATCCATTTACAATATGAAGAAGAAGAAGAAAGAGAAGAAGAAGAAGGAAGGAAGCCGAAGAAGAAGAGAAGAAGGAGAAGAAGAAGAAGAAGAAGAAGAAAGAAGAAGGAAGAAGAAGAAGAAGAAGAAGAAGAAGAAGAAGAAGAAGAAGAAGAAGAAGAAGAAGGAAAGAGAAGAAGAAGAGAAGAAGAAGAAGAAGAAGAAGAAGAAGAAGAAGAAGAAGAAGAAGGGAAGAGGAAGAAGAAGAAGAAGAAGAAGAGAGAAGAGAAGAAAGAAGAAGAAGAAGAAGAAGAAAGAAGAAGAAGAAGAAGAAGAAGAAGAGAAGAAGAAGAAGAAGAAGAAGAAGAAGAAGAAGAAGAAGAAGAAGAAGAAGAAGAAGAAGAAGAAGAAGAAGAAGAAGAAGAAGAAGAAGAAGAAGAAGAAGAAGAAGAAGAAGAAGAAGAAGAAGAAGAAGAAGAAGAAGAAAGAAGAAGAAGAAGAAGAAGAAGAAGAAGAAGAAGAAGAAGAAGAAGAAGAAGAAGAAGAAGAAGAAAGAAGAAGAAGAAGAAGAAGAAGAAGAAGAAGAAGAAGAAGAAGAAGAAGAAGAAGAAGAAGAAGAAGAAGAAGAAGAAGAAGAAGAAGAAGAAGAAGAAGAAGAAGAAGAAGAAGAAGAAGAAGAAGAAAAGACACCATCAAACTGTTGGCAACAATGGTTGACTGATACAGTAAAATCAAGGTAAGTAGCAAATGGTAATTTGTCCTCTTGTAGCATGAATCGTGACAATATATAGCAATAATTTTATATTACTATATTTGGCGACAATCCATTCAACCTCTCTCTTTCTCCTTCATTCTCTTTTCCTCTTTCTCTTTCTCTCTCATTATCTCTCTCTCTCCCTCTTTCACCGTCATTCACAATAGGTCAAGGCCGTATCAAAATAATGATGACCAATAGTAATGCAAGCGAATCAAAATGACAGGTATAGTATGTCCAAGCAAAGAAGACCCTCTGGCAAGATGGGAAAATTACTCCAACTTGATAAATGTTTGTTCAAGAATTATAAATGTGAACTTAATAGTAGATCATATTGTTTCCTACAATTTGAGATCAAACTGACAATTTTTTAACCAATATTGACCGAGCTGGAGTCATTTTCCCATCTTGCCAGAGGGTCTTCTTTGCTTGGACAGACTATAAGAGTTATGACTCACTATGGGCGCGACAAAAATAATAATATAAAAAAAAACATTCTACTTCATGGTTATCTTGGATTGATGACTTAACTATGAAAAAAAAAGAATATTGTATTTGATATTCTTGGATTAATGTGAAAAATAAAATGCACATTTTATTTCACGTAGTTTATCATTTATTTATTTATTTATTTATTTATTTATTTATTTATTTATTTATTTATTTATTTATTTATTTATTTATTTATTTATTTATTTATTTATTTATTTATTTATTTATTTATTTATTTATTTATTTATTTATTCATTCTACAGAAACAAGAAAACTTATTGGTTGAAAACACAGACTATTGTCCAAAACGTCATTATACCAAATTTTGATTAATAAGGTCAAAACTGTATAGGTTATATATTTCCGCAGCACTTCAATCAAGAATTTATAGTCCTGAAGAAATACCATATTATAAAAATTTTGAATTTAGAGTCATAGGATACTGCAAATAGAGCAATTCACAAAATTTTTACACAATTTCTTATGAAATATTTAAAAATATATACAATTATGTATGATTAACAACTCCTATGAAAGTTGTTGATTTTTATTCAAAATATCAATTGAAATAAAATATTTCGAATAATATTACTTCTATTTCCGGTTCCATTCCACTTCTATAACAACCTTTAAAATTATAAATTGACTAGCCGGCAGGCTCGCTTCGCTCGCCTTCTCCGCCTAGCCAGGGGGCTCCGCCCCCTGGACCCCCGACAGTATCAGCAGTGTGTCAGTGGGTCAAACAGGCTCGCTTCGCTCGCCTGCATGACCTCTGTCAGTGTAAGCTGAGACAAACAGGCTCGCTTCGCTCGCCTGCAAATTCCGTTCAGGAGGGATTCAAAACTTATTGAACATATACTATGAACATAGCATAGTTTTCAAATTGAAGAAGATGAAGAAGAAGAAGAAGAAGAAGAAGAAGAAGAAGGAGAAGAAGAAGAAGAAGAAGAAGAAGAAGAAGAAGAAGAAGGAGAAGAAGAAGAAGAAGAAGAGAAGAAGAAGAAGAAGAAGAAGAAGAAGAAGAGAAGAAGAAGAAGAAGAAGAAGAAGAAGAAGAAGAAGAAGAAGAAGAAGAAGAAGAAGAAGAAGAAGAAGAAGAAGAAGAAGAAGAAGAAGAAGAAGAAGAAGAAGAAGAAGAAGAAGAAGAAGAAGAAGAAGAAGAAGAAGAAGAAGAAGAAGAAGAAGAAGAAGAAGAAGAAGAAGAAGAAGAAGAAGAAGAAGAAGAAGAAGAAGAAGAAGAAGAAGAAGAAGAAGAAGAAGAAGAAGAAGAAGAAGAAGAAGAAGAAGAAGAAGAAGAAGAAGAAGAAGAAGAAGAAGAAGAAGAAGAAGAAGAAGAAGAAGAAGAAGAAGAAGAAGAAGAAGAAGAGAAGAAGAAGAAGAAGAAGAAAAGAAGAAGAAGAAGAAGAAGAAGAAGAAGAAGAAGAAGAAGAAGAAGAAGAAGAAGAAGAAGAAGAAGAAGAAGAAGAAGAAGAAGAAGAAGAAGAAGAAGAGAAGAAGAAGAAGAAGAAGAAGAAGAAGAAGAAGAAGAAAGAAGAAGAAGAAGAAGAAGAAGAAAGAGAAAAGAAGAAGAAGAAAAGAAGAGGAGGAGGAGGAGGAGGAGGAGGAGGAAAGAAAAAGAGTAGACCGTGTAATAGGCGTGGCATTTCTTGTAGCAAAGGTAGTTACTTTGTCGTCCAGAATTCAATGTCAACTTGTTGAAGATCTTTTTCCGTTTGTCAACTACACCACCGCCCAACAAATTATCCTCCAATTATAACAAGATGTGTCCTCCTCAACACACTTGACACTGACTGACATGGGGAATCACTGAGCAAGAAAGAGGATGAGTGAGTAAAAGAGAATGAGAGAGCAAAAGAGAATGAGTGGTGGAGAAAGAGGTGAAAGAGAATGAGTGATGATGGAGGGTGTAATTGGCCAATCTTTGTTGCAAGCATGTTTTTGGTGTTACGAAGAGAAGAGATGTGGTCGAAGGAATAGGAGTACAAAAAATAGGGTATCGATACATCGTTGTTTGGGAACATCGATATTTCAACATCGATTATCGATATTTTAACATATCGAAATTCCTTATTCCTAATGTTTTTCATATAAATGAATATTCAGGAAATACAATAAACGTAGTCAAGATAGAATAAAAGAAGAAGCAAGAAGAAGAAGAAGAAGAAGAAGAAGAAGAAGAAGAAGAAGAAGAAGAAGAAGAAGAAGAAGAAGAAGAAGAAGAAGAAGAAGAAGAAGAAGAAGAAGAAGAAGAAGAAGAAGAAGAAGAAGAAGAAGAAGAAGAAGAAGAAGAAGAAGAAGAAGAAGAAGAAGAAGAAGAAGAAGAAGAAGAAGAAGAAGAAGAAGAAGAAGAAGAAGAAGAAGAAGAAGAAGAAGAAGAAGAAGAAGAAGAAGAAGAAGAAGAAGAAGAAGAAGAAGAAGAAGAAGAAGAAGAAGAAGAAGAAGAAGAAGAAGAAGAAGAAGAAGAAGAAGAAGAAGAAGAAGAAGAAGAAGAAGAAGAAGAAGAAGAAGAAGAAGAAGAAGAAGAAGAAGAAGAAGAAGAAGGAAGAAGAAGAAGAAGAAGAAGAAAGGAAGAAGAAGAAGAAGAAGAAGAAGAAGAAGAGAAGAAGAAGAAGAAGAAGAAGAAAGAAGAAAGAGAAGAAGAGAAAGAGAAAAGAAGAAAAAATATCTAAGGAGAATAGATATGGTACACACACACCCTTATAACATGCCGAGTTGATAAGCCCAACACTTATAAATCATTTTCAAGTGAAGTGAGGGGTAAATGAGGTAGTGTATATGTCTTAAGGGCTGCAATGACAACCCTACCTTACTTCTCACCCTGTGTGGTTGTGGAGGGATGGGGTAGGGGTTGGAAAAGAAAGAGAATTGCAAATGACACCCCCTGGGACCCATTTTAATATGTCACAACCCTGTCCGACGGCTGGTTATTATTTTCTTCGGGGTTATCTCATTCGACCCCTTCCTTCAAGCTACCCCCGCCCAGTGACATTGCTATGTAATAGCTTGAGAAACTCTACTGGCAATATCAGCTTCATCATCATCATCATCATCATCATCATCATCATCATCATCATCATCATCATCATCATCATCATCATCATCATCATCATCATCATCATCAAACATAATTCCATGTAGATGAATCTTTATCTTGATGGAAATTTTTTTGTACAAACTTATAATTTGAAACAAGGCATGAAATTTACTTGTCCGCGAATAGTGTTGTCAAAAAAATTAGTAAATTCTATAATTTCCTTCACATTTTTTCAAGCATCTACTTCTTCTTCTTGCATTCAAGGATTAGGCTCTTGCCTGTTCCGGCTTTTGCTTTTAGTGCATTTCATTTGAAAAAATGCACTATTGGTCTTGCCCTGACAATCGAAAATTTATGATGTGATATATTTTTTACACATTTCCGAGCCCCTAGAACACGAATCTGATGTCCGTTCAAATTCATATATCTATATATGTATATATATATATATGTACAGTTTCTTGTTAACACGATAACTCCCGAAGGGCTTGTCGGAGAGCGACCAAATTTTGCACAAAAATCATTAGTGTTAATATCTCGGTCAAGTTCGTTAACCAGCCAAATTGGTCCAAGGGTAGGGGGTGAAATTAGGGGATGAAAATTTTGAAAAATCACTACAAATCGACCAATAACGTGATCGTTTTGAAAATTGGTGGGTATAATACCCTTATTATTCCCTACAATTTGAGCCATCAACGAAAAAAATCCAATCAAAAATGGCAGAGAAAATGGCGAATAACACAATGCCAAAAATTGTGTTTTTCGAAAACGGCGCCTTTGAATTCATACCCTGAATAGCTCCTTATAAGTCATATGATTTGAGCCATCATAGAATTGCATTTGAAATGCACTCTTTCCGACCGCCAGCTGCCGGAGCGAATTTTTTTTCAAACTTTCGATTAAATTTCAGTATGATTTGAGTTCAGTTCAGCTTACACCAGAAAGTTGTAAGGTATCGTCTGTCTCTTGTACTCGATGTAATCTACTATCAGCTGCTGTAATTCAATAATTTCCAGTCTCGGATAAGTGTTTTGGTGTTTATAGACTTTCTAAATCTAAAATATTCTTTTTGAATCCAAATAACTGTATATCATTAAGAAATTTCCCCATGTTCCCTATTTGCGAAACAAGGTTATGTCGGCTAAGTGGAACAACCCTCGGGTCTCCCCACTATTCAAAGCCATACGCTAAATAAAATAATAAAAAATTCGCTCCGCAGCTGTAAGCTGTTGTACACTGGCGGCTCGTGCCCACGAAAAAGGTGAAGTGCAGTATAGTAAAATATAAAAGCACTTCACCTGTTGAAATTTAATCTGTAATCCAATAATCACATCACAGAGTACGACATCGTAGCCACTGCCATCTATCGGCTGGAGTGGGAATTAACAGCAGTTGTTTACGGTTGGGTTGCTCGCTTGTGATTGGTGGGGGCGTGGCCTACTCGGTCGGCCAATAGCGTTGCGAGAACAACTTCAAGGCGTGCCACTGTGTCTAGCTCCGATTGGATCGGATAAATTGTTGTATTTGGAAAGGTATCACTGGCGGCTCGTGCCCACGAAACAGGTGAAGTGCCTGTATCTTTTACTATATAGCACTTCACTTGTTTCGTGGGTACGAGCCGCCAGTGAAAGTTATAGTTAAGACACAACAATATTTCTCAATTATTTTAATAGAAATAACAACGAAACGCCTATTGGTTTGATATAAGCTATAGGAGAGGTTAAAAAGTTTGTGTGATTTTGCTCCGTATTATCAAAAATAGATTGAACATATTATATATTCAGTTTATATTATTTACATAAATTATTATTAGTATTTATATTATATTATATATTAGTTTTTATTATTATATATTCAGTTTACTCAAATGATAAAAAATGTAAAAATTGTGACCATTTCCAACCCTGGATTGTTATTTTATTTTTGCTTCAAACTGCAATTGCCAATTACGAGCTTTTAAAGTATGGAGAGAAATATTCACATATGTGAAAGAAAACAGAGAATTTGTAGAATGAGTGACAATGAAGAGATTAATTGACAAGAATTGAAAGAATAATTGACAAGAATTGAAAGAATAATTGACAAGAATTGAAAGAATAATTGACAAGAAAAACTGTGTCCGAAAACAGAAAAAGAGAAAAGTTTTCAAATAAGTAAGAAAGAAGAACTGACAAAAAAAACAAACTAAAAAAACTAAAAAACATCAAAATTTGGAGAAGAACAGAAGAACGAAGTGACAAACGAAAAAACAAAGTGACCAAGAGAAAACCGATTAAATGACAAAGAAAAACGAATAAGTGACAGAGAAAGAGAATTAAGTGATAAATACTGTGTTACAAAGACAGAGACAAGTGCTGAGAGTGACAGAATTAAAAATCTATGATTAGTTGACCGCCGTTAGCCGGTTATTTAATGACCAAGAGTCATTAATGACCTCAAGTCGCTTGCTCCTATAATTACAAAGGACGTCTATTCAAGTTTGGACTCGGAACTTGTTCGATTACTGCAGTCTGTCCAAGCAAACAAGACCCTCTGGCAAGATGGGAAAATGACTCCAACGCGGTCAATATTGGTTCAAAAATTACACATTTGGTTTCAAATTGTAGAAAATATTCTGCTCTACAATTTTAGAGTGAATTTATGATTTTTGAACCAATATTGACCGAGCTGGAGTCATTTACCCATCTTGCCGGAATGTCTTCGTTGCTTGGACAGACTATACTATTTTCGTTCAGAAATCTTTGTCGTTTTTCTTTTTCGACAACGTCGTCAAGCGATATACATAGGTATAAAACCGTTTCTTGTCATATTTTTCTACTTATAAAAATAGATATAGAAATATCTCTTATTAGAATGCTATATTGTTGAAAAATAAACACAGATATAAAAGTTCCAACGTTCAGCTATATAGTCTGTCCAAGCGAAGGAGACATTCTGGTAAGATGGGAAAATTACTTCAGCTCGGTCAATATTGGTTCAACAATTATCAATGTAGTCTTAAATTGTAGGTGAAACTCTTCTCTAAAATTTGAGACCAAATTCATATTTTTTGGACCGTTATTGGCCGAGCTGGAGTAATTTTCCCATCTTGCCAGAATGTCTTCTTCGCTTTGACTGACTATATGTCGTAATGGATGTCCTGCTGTATATATCCATGTTGTCTCCATGTCTTTTAATAATAATTGTATGGCAGTTATTTCACGTGACCTTCGATTCGAATTTTGATTGGTTCTTTTTCATGGAGAAGAAAAAAAGTTTTACCGGTTTGAAATCTGGTTTTGTTTTAGTTGGTTATCTTTGTCATTCTTGTACCTACTACATAGACTGTCCAAGCAAAGAAGACCCTCTGGCAAGATGGGAAAATTACTCCAGCTCGGTCAAAATCGGTTCAAAAAATATGAATTTAGTCTCAAATTGTAGAGTAGAATTTTACCTACAATTTGAGACTGAATTGATAATCGTTGAACCAATATTGACCGAGCTTGAATCATTTTCCCATCTTGCCAGAGGGTCTTCTTGGTTTAGACACACTATAGAAGTGTTCCACCATTGAACGATTTCCAAAGAAATGCGAGAAAGATTTTATTTTTAATGTTTCAATAATTGAGGAACAAAACTGATTTTCTGAGGGAAATGAGGAATGATGTGTAAATTTTATATTCTGACGCAAAATGTTTAGCGGCTTCGTCTGCTCCTCATGCTCTCCAACAGCTGATGTTGTCAATAAAGAAAATTATGGATAGCAATGCTTATACGGGGTGTTTCAGGAGAAATGTGCAATACTTCTCAGACTGATTCCTTACACCAAGTAGACAAAAAAGTTCCATGCGATCGCAAAATCGCTACTGAACACAAATTCATCACTTGTGCTATGTTTTGTCAATTTTGCGATTTTTGATCGCTATTTCTGAGATTTGGGTAAGATTTACACAATCGCCGCCGCATAACGTTTTCTTTAGAATCCGACTCTCTGCAACTTCCGATAATTAAAAATACAATTTTATTACTCCTTATCCAGTTTTAACCCTTATTGTTGAAAAATGGCGTTTTCAGCACATTTTTCCAATTATCTCGATAACTGTTGAAGTTACAAACTTGGAACTGGTTTCATTGAATTCCTCAACTAAATTTACATAGGAATTGATCATTTTAGAACTTTTTTGTCTAATTGGTGTAAGGAATCAGCCTGAGAAGTATTGCACATTCCTCCTGAAACACTTTATATAGTACTCATAATTGAATTAGCCCAGCTGGAGAGCATTCCCGAGACACGTTAACTGACTTTTTCTCATGTTAAATTTGAGTAAAATATAGATTTAAATCACTCAAAATGTAGGTCTTGAAATTCTATACAAGCTCGTATATAAAAAATTCATCTATTAAACAATTTCGTATTTTTTGAATTGGGAAAAAGCGTTCGATTTTCCGTCAAGGATAGGGAAATCAATTCTAAATTTTCGACTAGAGAAACTCCGTGACGTCAGTATCATAGTCGGCTGCTTCACTCTGCCCCACCTATACTATTCTATACACCTTGGGGTAAACACACCATTTTTATCATCATTCTGCAGAAGGTAAGATAGATTCAAAGATAGGTATAGTCTGACCAAGCAAAGAAGAGCCTCTGGCAAGATGAGAAAATGACTCCAGCCGGGTCAATATTCGTTAAAGGATTATGAATCTGAATTGTAGAGCAGAACGTCTCCTACAAGTTAAGATCAAATTAATAATTTTTGAACCAATATTGACCGAGCTCGAGTAATTTTCTCATCTTGCCAGAGGGTCTTCTTTGCTTGGACAGACTATGGATGGTTATGGCTGAACTGACAGTCAAAATAACTGTAGACCTGCAGTTCGACAGTTGGAAGATGAACTGTGAATGTTCGAACTGTCAGTGAATGTGGACCCTAAGATGTTAATATTTCGCAATAATGACTCTTACAACTGTAGACCCCTTCAAACAACTCTACAAACCCCTTGACTACTTATATTGACTCTACAACCCTTATATTGACCCCACATATGAACAGCAATATTGTTGCAAAGAGTCATTTCTATTCATTGCTCTATACTCTATAAAACTGGAGTGCAATTGAAAACAATGATTGAGCATATCTATTGTATAGACTGATCAAGCAAAGAAGAGTCTCTTGCATGATGGGAAAATGACTCCAGCTTGGTCAATATTGGTTCAAAAATTATTAATTTGATCTCAAATTGTAGGAGACGTTCTGCTCTACAATTTGAGACCAGATTGATACTGCTTGAATCAATAGTGACCAAGCTGGAGTCATTTCCCCATCATGCAAGAGGCTCTTCTTTGCCTGGTCGGACTATACCTATATTGAGAGTATAACTATTGTGAGTACATATATCTATTGTTAGATTATCAATATTAGGGGTGATACACCCTACTTAAACGTGAAATATATATATATAGTGATTGATATATACACTTGTGTATAGTCTTGTGTATTCGAGCAAAGAAGACCCTCTGGCTAGATGGGAAAATGACTCCAGCTTGGTCAATATTTGTTCAAAAATTAGAAATCAGGTCTCAAATTGTAGGAAAAATTCTGCTTTACAATTTGAGACTCAATCTATAATTGTTGGACGAATATTGACCGAACTGGATTCATTTTCCCGTCTTGCCAGAGGGTCTTCTTTGCTCCCAGACTATACAATATATAATGCTGTAGTAGGTCCAAGCAAAGAAGACCCTCTGGCTAGATGGGAGAATGACTCCAGCTTGGTCAATATTTGTTCAAAAATTAATAATCAGGTCATAAATTGTAGGAAACATTCTGCTTTACAATTTGAGACTCAATCTATAATTGTTGAACTAATATTGACCGAACTGGAGTCACTTCCCCGTCTTGCCAGAGGGTCTTCTTTGCTTCCAGACTATACAATATATAATGCTGTAGTAGGTCCAAGCAAAGAAGACCCTCTGGCAAGATGGGAGAATGACTCCAGCTTGGTCAATATTTGTTCAACAATCATGAATTTGGTCTTAAATTGTAGAGCAGAATATTTTCTACAATTTTTGACAAAATTTTTAATTTTTGAACCAATATTGATCGAGCTGGAGTAATTTTCCCGTCTTGCCAGAGGGTCTTCTTCGCTTGGACAGACTATGCAATCAGAATATATCTACAATGGGAGCTTGAAGTGTTATATTATTTCCGATACTATCTCTATTACTGGTTAATCCAGTATTATAATGGCGGCTTCATGTTAAGGTTGAGTGGTAGAAAGGACTTCCTAGTCCTAACTCCGGCTAATAAGGGATATTTTCATTTCATTGTGTCAAATAGTTGAAAAGTAGGGGTGAGTCATAATGATTGTTTGGTGACTGTTTCCTTTTTCGATGACATTCGTAGAAAAGAGGGCGAAGAATAATAAGAAAGGTGATTGATTGATTGGTTCAAGAGAAGAAAACACTTGAAAGACCTGAAGTTGAAAAAAAGGGGAGTAGTTATTGAATTGATGAAAGAATTGAGATGAAAGAATTGATGAATTGATGAATTGGAAGAATTCAAAGTTGAGAAAGTTAACCTTCTTCTGCTTGCTACAGTCTGTCCAAGCAAAGAAGACCCTCTGACAAGAAGGGGAAATGACTGAAGCTCGGCCAGTATTGGGTATAAAATTATTAATTCGATATTGAAATGTAGGAAACGTGCTGCTCTATTGTTTAAGATCGAATTTATAGTATTTGAATCGATATTGACCGAGCTGGAGTCATATTTCCATCTTGTCAGAATGTCTTCTTTGCTTGGACAGACTATGCTATGATAATATTGCTATAGATCCCATATTTTTAAAGTTTATAAGCAGACGAAACCAAGTTACTTTGGGTTTGTTGTACATTTTTCCTCCACATCCTATACATCATTCTTCCTTTATCTTTATCTTCTTCTTCTTCTTCTTCTTCTTCTTCTTCTTCTTCTTCTTCTTCTTCTTCTTCTTCTTCTTCTTCTTCTTCTTCTTCTTCTTCTTCTTCTTCTTCTTCTTCTTCTTCTTCTTCTTCCTTCTTCTTCTTCTTCTTCTTCTTCTTCTCCTCCTCTTCTTCTTCTTCTTCTTCTTCTTCCTCCTCTTCCTCTTCTTCTTCTTCTTCCTTTCTTCTTCTTCTTCTTCTTCTTCTTCTTCTTCTTCTTTCTTCTTCTTCCTTTCTCTTCTCTTCTTCTTCTTCCTTCTTCATCCTCCTCCCTCCTCTCTTCTTCTTCTTCTTCTTCTTCTTCTTCTTCTTCTTCTTCTTCTTCTCTTCTCATTCTTCTTCTTCTTCTTCTTCTTCTTCTCTTCTTCTTCTTCTTCTTCTCCTCAACTTCTTCTTCTTCTTCTCTTCTTCATCTCTAATTCTTCTTCTTCTTCTTCTTCTTCTTCTTCTTCTTCTTCTTCTTCTTCTTCTTCTTCTTCTTCTTCTTCTTCTTCTTCTTCTTCTTCTTCTTCTTCTTCTTCTTCTTCTTCTTCTTCTTCTTCTTCTTCTTCTTCTTCTTCTTCTTCTTCTTCTTCTTCTTCTCTTCTTCTTCTTCTTCTTCTTCTTCTTCTTCTTCTTCTTCTTCTTCTTCTTCTTCTTCTTCTTCTTCTTCTTCTTCTCTTCTCTTCTTCTTCTTTTCTTCTTTTCTTCTTCTTCTCTCTTCTTCTTCTTCTTCTTATTCTCATTGCTCGGAAAAAATAAGCTGAAAGAAAATCCTCTCACATCCAAAATAGCAGCAAGCAGAGTGTTTTCAAAAATGAATTCCACGCCTGGCTGTATGCTCGGTCCCATGGGGGCTTTGATCTCTCTCTGAACCACCCCCTATCTATGTGCCCCCCCACCACTATGGTCAATCATCCTACCCTTCAAATGCAAACCCCCCCCGACCCATGTAAAAGCTGCGCCGGTCATAACCTATGAATGGACACCGCATTGCTATTAGATGGCAGTAGGATTTTACGATGGCGATTTGTGAAGAACCAGAAGAAGAAGAAGAAGATAAGAAGAAGAGAGAAGAAGAAAAGAAGAAGAAGAAGAAGAAGAAGAGAAGAAGAAGAAGAAGAAGAAGAAGAAGAAGAAGAAGAAGAAGAAGAAGAAGAAGAAGAAGAAGAAGAAGAAGAAGAAGAAGGAAGAAGAAGAAGAAGAAGAAGAAGAAGAAGAAGAAGAAGAAGAAGAAGAAGAAGAAGAAAAAGAAGAAGAAGAAGAAGAAGAAGAAGAAGAAGAAGAAGAAGAGAAGAAGAAGAAGAAGAGAAGAAGAAGAAGAAGAAGAAGAAGAAGAAGAAGAAGAAGAAGAAGAAGAAGAAGAAGATGAAGAAGATGAAGAAGAGGAGGAGGAGGAAGAAGAAGAAGAAGAGTAGGTCGTGATCGGCTGTCTGAATTGCTTGCTATCAATGGTAATGTTTATGTATTTTTGAAAGGACCCTCTACTACCCTTAGCTACTACCCTTATTCGAGAAATCATGTGGTCATTTCCCCCCCCTTTATCCGTCAGTTTATTCCTCCCCACTTTCATTCCCATTTCCCCTATTCCATATTCATTTATCACATTCTGTCTTTTCCTTATTTCTTTATTATCGCCTTTCCCTTTCTCATCCAAATTTACCCCTTTCTCACATATTTTCCCTTATTTCGCAAAATTATGGTATAATTTTCCCTCAAGTTATAGTTGTCATTTAGCTATGCCTAGTTGATTTTTTTTAATCGAAAGAGACAATAGATGCTTTATATCAGCTGTTAGTATAGTCTGTCAAAGCAGAGAAGACCCTCTGGCAAGATGAGAAAATGACTCCAGCTCGGTCAATATTGGTTCAAAAATTATCAATTCGATTATTCAATGGTAGAAAACATTCTGATCTACAAATCGATATTTTTTGACCGATACTGACCGAGCTGGAGTCTTCTTTGCTTGTCTTGAATTGTGATGGATCACAATGTTTCCGACTATTGGGACCGAATCGATAATTTTTGAAACAATATTGACCGAGCTGGAGTCTTCTTTGCTTGTCTTGAATTGTGATGGATCACAATGTTTCCGACTATTGAAAAAAAGTCAAACCAAATACAAATCGATATTTTTGACCGATAATGACCGAGCTGGAAGTCTTCTTTGCTTGTCTTGAATTGTGGTGTATCACAATGTTTCCGACTATTGGGAGAATCGATAGATTTTTTGAAGAAGAAGAACTGAAGAAGACTGGAAGAAGAAGAAGAAGAAGAAGAAGAAGAACCGACTATTGGGACCGAATCGATAATTTTTAAACCAATATTGACAAGCTGGAGGTGTCTTGAATTGTGGATCAGAAGAAGAAGAAGAAGAAGAAGAAGAAGAAGAAGAAGAAGAAGAAGAAGAAGAAGAAGAAGAAGAAGAAGAAGAAGAAGAAGAAGATGATGATGATGATGATGATGATGATGATGATGATGATGATGATGATGATGATGATGTTGATGATGAAAGGAAGAATAAGAAGAAGAAGAAGTGGAAGAAGGAGGAAAGGAGACGAATAAGAAGAAAAAGAAGAAGGAAAATTTGTTAGAAGTGTGGCAAAAGGAATGTGACTCAGGGGAACGATTTTTCACACAACATGCAAACCAGTGGAAAAGTGGAAAACCCTGCATTTTCTTTTGTGCTCATCTTCTGCATCCTTTTCTTATTCATATTCTGGGGTTGACCACCACCCAAAGAAATGCCTCAACCCTCTTTTATAGACAACTTTTTTTTGACTTCTAATAAATTCTATATCAATAAATGTTTCTGTTACCAAAGGTTGTTACTATTTCATCTTCTCCCTTTTCTGCTTATTTTTAACTTTTTGTCTTCTCTTTTTTCTCATACTGCTTTCTCACACTCTTTCTGTTTTTTCCCACCGTACACCTTTTCTTGGTCAATTTCCTTTTTCTTTCAACTTTCTTTTTCTTTTCTCCACCTTCTTTGTTCTTCTTCTACTACTACTTCTACTTGTTCTTCTTTCTCTCCTTCTTCTTCTTCTTCACCTTCTTCTTCTTTTTTCTTTCTTCTCTTCTTCTTCTTCTTCTTCTTCTTCTTCTTCTTCTTCTTCTTCTTCTTCTTCTTCTTCTCCTTCTTCTTCTTCTTCTTCTTCTTCTTCTTCTTCTTCTTCTTCTTCTTCTTCTTCTTCTTCTTCTTCTTCTTCTTCTTCTTCTTCTTCTTCTTCTTCTTCTTCTTCTTCTTTCTTCTTCTTCTTCTTCTTCTTCTCCTTCTTCTCCTTCCATCTCCTCCTCTCCTCCTCCTCCTCCTCCACCTCCTCCTCCTCTTCCTTCTCCTTCTCCTTTTTTTTCTTTCTCTTCTCCTTCTGCTTCTTCTCCTACTTCTTCTTCTTATCCTCCTCCTCCTCCTCCTACTCCACACTTTTTTTCTCCCAGTATCGTTTATAAGCTGTGTCAGTATATTTACGTTTGTAGCCACTGGCGGCTAGTGCCCACGAAACAGGTGAAGTGCTGTACAGTAAAAGATACGAGCACTTCACCATTTTCATGGGTACGAGCCGCCAGTGGTTGTTGTAGATTGCATAAGTCAAAACCTTGGAGCAATATGATTGAAATACGCCAAAAGAGACATTGATAGGCCCCGAAGTCCAACTCTATTTGTACAGTCATAAAGTGACTGTCCAAGCCAAGAAGACATTCTGGCAAGATAGGGAAATGACTCCAGCTCGGTCAATATTGGTTCAACAATGATAAATTTTGGACTTAAGTTGTAGAAAACATGATGGTCTACAATTTGAGACGAAATTTGATTCAATTTCGATTCAATATTGACCGAGTTGGAGTCATTTTGCCATCTGGCCAGAATGTCTTGTTTGCTTGAGCGCTCTATGCTACTAAACACTCAAATTTGATGGCACCTTATAGTTTATGGCAGCCGCTAGCTGGACTCAATTTATGACCAGCGACTCAGAAACGGTCAGGTGATAAAAGCATCATATGATTCCCACATGGCCGTTTAAAAGGGAATAGAGGAAGAAAAAAAGGAGATAGAAGAAGAAGACGGAAGGAGAAGGAGAAGAAGAAGAAGAAGAAGAAGAAGAAGAAGTAGAAGCGAGGAGAAGAAAAGAAGAAGAAGAATACAGAAGAGTAGAAGAAGAAGAAGAAAAGGAAGAAGAGGAGGAGAAGAAAGAGGAGGATGAGGAGAAGGAGGGGAAAGAGTAGGAAAGATACAGAAGAAGAAGAAGAAGAAGTAGTAGAAGAAGGAGGGGGAGAACAAGAAGACGAAGAAGAAGCAGCGAGGAGAAGAAGAAGATGAAGAATACGGAAGAAGTAGAAGAGGAAGAGGAGGAAGAAGAAGAAGAACAAGGAGAAGGAGATGAAGACGACGGAAAAAGCAGGAAACGAAGAAACTGAAGAAAAAGAAGACGAAGAAGAAGACGGAAGTCGGAAGAAGAAGAAGACAGATAAAGAAGAAGGTGTAGGAGGAGGAGGAGGAGAGGAAGGAGGAGGAGGAGGAAGAAGGAGGAGGAGGAGGAGAAGGAGGAGGAGGAGGAGGAGGAAAAAGAGGAGAAAGAGAAGAAGGAGGAGGAGTAGGAGAAGGAGAAGGAGTAGGAGGAAGAATAGATGTAGAAGAAGAGGAAGATGAAGATGAAGGACGCGGAAAAGAAGGAAAAGGGAGAGGAGGAGGAGGAGGAGGAGGAGGAGAAGAAGAAGAAGAAGAAGAAGAAGAAGAAGAAGAAGAAGAAGAAGAAGAAGAAGAAGAAGAAGAAGAAGAAGAAGAAGAAGAAGAAGAAGAAGAAGAAGAAGAAGAAGAAGAAGAAGAAAACAGAAGAAGAAGAGTTCTGACTTTGAGAAAAAGAAAAATTCAATTCAATGAATTATTAAGTTTCCACTCAATTAAATAAAGACTTCAGCTTGGTCAATTTTTGTTCAACAATTATAAATTTGATCTCAAATTGTAGGAAACAGTTTGATCTACTATAAAGACCACATTTTTCCAATTCTTGAACAAATATTGACCAAGCTGGAGTCATTTTCCCATCTTGCCAGAGGGTTTTCTTTACTTGGACAAACTCTATATTGCACTAACATAGCTGGAACTAAGTTCAATCAGTTTTTGGGTAACTTTCTTGCAATAGCTATACTGCCAATAATTTTTGTAAAATTCGTGACATTTTCTAATTTCTTGTATTGTTTCTATTGTTTTTATTCTCTATTGTTTCTATTCTCTTCTCCTTTCCCTCTCACCTCCTCCTCTCACGCCTCCTTATTATTTCTTCTCTTCTTCTTCTTCTTCTTCTTTTTCTTCTTCTTCTTCTTCTTCTTCTTCTTCTTCTTCTTCTTCTTCTTCTTCTTCTTCTTCTTCTTCTTCTTCTTCTTCTTCTTCTTCTTCTTCTTCTTCTTCTTCTTCTTCTTCTTTTTCTAATTATTTTTCTTCTTCTTCTTCTTCTTCTTCTTCTAAACTAGGCATTAGTCCAACCAGTTTTTGGGTGACTTTTTTTGCGTCAGCTACATTTGCCAATAATTTTTGTAAAATTCGTGACATTTTCTAATTATTTTTCTTAATCTTTATTATTCTATTTCATTATTTATTCATTTTATTTTTTCCATTTCCAGGCGATAAGATGTACAGTACCCGGGTGCACTTGTGAGTGCTTCACTCCGGGCAAGCAACACATTCGCTTCTGCGAGAACTGTTCTCACGGATGGGTACCACATGGTGAGTACTTGAAATATATAATTATAAACTATCTTTATAAAATATTTTTATTGATTGCATAATAATTTTTCACCTTTTTTTGTTATTGACCGAACGTAAGTGAGGTCTAGATTCAGGACGACGATTTTGTTCGTTTGTTTGTTTGTTCCGCATTTACGACAAAACGCGGTAATAGATTCTGATTTGAACGCGGCAAAACGCGTCTGACGACAAAACGCGGTAATAGATTCTGACAGATTTCTGATAGATTCTGATAGATTTTGACAGGAATGTTCCTCTTGAAATTGCGCGACGATGTATATGTAAGGTTTCTTGAAATATTGCATTTTAAGGATAATATGAGAGGGAAAGGAATTACCTCCATATTATAATATTACTATATACATTCAAGAACACTTCTGAACATAGGAGAATTCACAATATAGAATTATTCAAGCTGAACAAGCTGTCTGAGTTTATTATTAATTGCATTCAATGACGCATGCAATTGATGAAACTTGAAACTCAACATAACTAATAAGTACTCCCTTCATGAATAATGCCCCATCCATGGGTGACTTCGTGAGGTCTACTGTTCACAGAACTACTAGTTTTATGAATGTTTTTGTGACTGTTATTTATATTGTATGGAAGACTTTAGTTCATTCACGATGGTTTGAGACGAGATAAACAAAAGCTCTGCATGTGTGTGTGTGTGTGTGTGTGTGTGTGTGTGTGTGTGTGTGTGAGCGACTGGAGTGGCTTCGTTTTAGCCAAGACATAAACAAGTTACAGCAATGCCGAGATCCCGAGTTTCGTTATAATTCAGAATAAGTATCTATAAGTAATCTTTAATATAGATACACATTGGGAAATTGCTTGTTTGGGTTGTCTCTCGACTGCATGAACCTAAAATGAACAAACAATTATAGTAAAAGTTTTTGTGTCAATGCTTTGCTTGCAGTCCCGACAACAAAATTCGGGATTTCGGCATTGCTGTGACTTGTTTATGTCGTGGCTAAAACGAAGCCACTCCAGTCGCACACAAACACACATGCAGAGCTTTTTTTTATCTCGTCTAAAGCCATCGTGAATGGACTATAGAAGTTGTTTAGAACTATATATAGTCTGTCCAAGCAAAGAAGACCCTCTGGCAAGATGAGAAAATGAGTCCAGCTCAAAAAACATTGTTTCAAAAATTAAAAATTTGTTCTCAAATTCTAGGAAACATTCTGATCTACAATTTGAGACTAAATCAATATTTTTTCAATCAATATTGACCGAGCTGGTGTCATTTTCTCATCTTGTCAGAGGGTCTTCTTTGCTTGGACAGACTATACACGATCGGAAACTATTCATAGATACTGATAATAGAAGTTGAAAAATCATTAAATCAATAATCAGCAGAAGTTGGAATCATCAGAGAATGCAAAATGAGAAAATTAATCAGTAAAAATAATCAGTAATGACTCAGTAAAAATAATCAGTAGCAGTAAAATATGAGAGGCGATGGTATTAATAAATAATTAGTAGGAGTTGAGAATATCAGTATAAATAATCAGTAGGAGTTGAGAATATCAGTATAAATTATCAGTAGCAATTCAAATCATCAAAGAATGCAGTATAAATTATTATCAGTAGCAGTAGTTGAAAATATCAGTATAAATAATCAGTAGCAGTTTAAAATATCAGTAACGCAGTATAAATAATCAGTAACAGCCCCTAGTAGCCAAGTAGCAGGCATTTAAACTTCAGTCCCACCGTTGTTGGCTATGACAAATGGAATGACTTGGAAGCTTGTAACGCATAGTTCGTCCAAGCAAAGAAGACCCTCTGGCAAGCTGGGGAAATGACTCCAGCTAGATCAATATTGGTTCAAAAATTATAAATTTAATCTCAAATTATAGAGCAGGATGTTTTCTACAATTTGAGACCAAATTTATAATTTTTGAACCAATTTTGACCGAGTTGGAGTCTGTTCCCCATCTCGCCAGAATGTCTTTTTGGCTTGAACAGACTGAAGCTTCTCATTTGCATTTTTATTGTTATTGTCACAACCGGGAAACGCGAAGCTGTCCATCTGTGAAAGAAATAAGTTGGAGAGAAAGCTGCCTTGCATTACAACAGACAAGTTGCGATACATGTTGCGACAGAAATGTACCGGCACATGTTGGTTGCAGAGAGTATAGAACTATAATAAAGCATCTTATTCTGTATAACTTATATTATAGTCTGTCCAAGCAAAGAAGACCCTCTGGCAAGATGGGAAAATGACTCCAGATCGGTCAATATTGGTTCAAAAATTATGAATTTGGTCTCAATTGTAGGAAATGTTCTGATTTTCCAATTTAAGACCAAATCAATAATTTTTGTACCAATATTGACCGAGCTGGAGTCATTTTTTCAACTTGCCAGAGGGTCTTCTTGGCTTGGGCAGACTATACTAAGGATTTGTTATTGTTCCGATTCAACTAGATAAAAAGTGAAAAAAAAAGAAAGATGGAAACAAAAGTAGAACGCATTAAAATAGTCCAATGGGAAATGGAATGGTCAAGACCCCCTCAGCCCCCTCTAGATTTTTCCATTTTGTCGGGTGTATTATGGAAATATGAATCAATTCTTTTTATAATCAACTTAATTAGCAAAGTACCATCAAGTCTCACTGGACTATTTTCATGCGTTCTACTTTTGTTTCTATCTTCCTTTTTTTTAATCTTTGAACACTTTTTATCTAGTTACTCTGTCTAGGGAAAAATCTCCAACACGCCATAATATTATATTTTCGATTATATCTCGGCTCATAGGCCACATAGAGAGTTCTGGTTTTCACTAGTTGATTGGTACCATCCGACACTACAATTTGAGCAACGTTCCCATTGGATTTGGTGTTAATTAGTTTTTTAATTAAATAAAATTTGAAGTGAGACAATTTGGATGTGTTCATTTACAAATGTGTATTGGTGAATCAGGTGATCAGCAAATTTTGAAATACTCCGATATCATCAATGATAATTTTTAGAAAAATGTGTAAATTTCGCTGAAACATGTATGACTGCAATGCAGACCTTTTGTCAAATATGTGGAAAGAGGCGGCTGTGAATTGGCCCCGCGGTCAGAAAAACTAACCGTCCCGCGGTCACGTCCCAGAGATCAGTCAGTTGAGTCCAGCTGGGACTCGGGTTAGGAACGTCCTTTTTTATCTACTTTTTTCACCCTACTACCACTGGTGGCTCGTACCCAGCAAACAGGTGAAGTGCCCATATCTTTCACTGTACAGCACTTCACCTGTTTCTTGGGCACGAGCCGCCAGTGCCTACTACCCTTTGAATTGTCGGCAAAAACTTGTGTGAAATATCGTGCATCTTACGATAAATACTGATTGTCAAACTTCAATGTTTTATTCAGGGCTACTAGAGTATACTTCTTTATACTTATAGAGTATATACTTCTTTATTTATGTTATTGTTTCCTTAATCTCAGGGCTAATTTGATCACTGTTTTTCCAATTCAAATAATTATCAAAGTATCCTTTTTGAATTATTTTTCAATGCATCACATGTTTCAACTGATTATAGTCATTTTCAAATGCAAATGAACAAACAAATAATTTTATTGAAACATGTAATGCATTGAAAAAATAATTCAAAATATGTGATAATAATTATTTGAATTAAAAAACTTCTTTACTAGTATAACTTTAGACCGTCTGGTCAAGCGAAGAAGATTCTGGCAGATGAGAAAATCCAGCTTGCTCAATTAGGAAAATTATTGATTTGGTCTCAAATTGTAGATCAGAATGTTTCCTACAATTGAGACTAGATCAACCTTTGAAATAATAATGACTGAGCTGGAGTAATTTTCGGATCTTGCCAGCAGGGTCTTCACCTTGCTTGGACAGACTATACTAAAGCAGATTGACGTGCTTTCTGAATGAACCTGTTCACTTCTAAGCTCTTCAATATTAGACATCTATCTATATCTATAAAAGCGAAATGGCAAACTTCAATGTTTCATTCATCCATCACTAGAACTAGAAATCCACTGAACCGAATGCGTTCAAATTTGGCAGGCATGTTCAGTTGTACGTTTAGACGCGCGCTAAGATCACGGATTTTAATTAAATAATTATCAGGGATACGCTAAATATTTGAGTTTTTTTAAATCGTTTTTTTCGGCGTTTTCTCAATTTTTTCGAATGAACCAATCGGTAGAAAATGTTGGTATTTGGTGGGCAGATTCAGATAAGGTCTAGAAATGTTGTGTTATGATTTTTTGAAATCCGTTCAAGATTACGCCAGTAATCAGGTTTTCAAAATTGTAGATTTATTGCGGGTTGCATATCTTCCGCCTTGATACGTCCAATCCTAACTGTAAATTGAATGGTTCAGCGAGATTATAGATGAATTGTTTGTCTCAGCTGACACTGGCAAAGGATTTGCAGGCGAGCGAAGCTATTTGTTTGAGCTTACACGGCCAGAACTGGCGGGGTCAGGGGCGAGCCCCTGCTAGGCGTATGAAGGCGAAATACCTTCGCCGGCTAGTGCTTAATAATAGTGAAATAGCTACAGTGTATTTCCAATATCCTAAGACAGTATCTTCCATAAGGCTGAGGCCGCACTGCCGTGGGTAGAGCGTGGTGGGTAGGTAGTTGTAAATCTATAGAACATACCCACCATCCACAGTAAAACATCGTATGAATGGTATGACGTCATACTGTTTTTAGTTATGTTGTCCATATTTAGGAGTTTCAAGATGGCGGCTGAACACATACCATTCATGACGATGTATTACTGTGGATGGTGTGATGTTCTATAGATTTACCATCTACCCTCCCTCCACGCTTAAGACAGTGCGGCCTCAGCCTAAGAGTTTCAAATGGTTCATAATGACGAGGTTAAATTTTAGACTCGCTACTGCGTTTCACCTCAGCAAAATCATGAGTCAGACATTGGACCGGGAATTCCACCTGGCGTGAGAGAATTTTTGAAAAATTCTTAGTTATTACAGGTTGAATGCAGCCCGCAAAATTGTCACGTACTAAATTATATGACGATTGAGCTCCTTCTGAAACCGAGCTATAGTCCGACCAAGCAAAGAAGAGCCTCTGGCAAGACGTTAAAATGATTCCAGCTTGGTTAATTTTTGTTGAAGAATTATAAATGTGGTCTTAATGGTAGATCAAATCGTTCTCTTCAATTTGAGATCAAATTGATAATTTTTAAATCAATATTGACCAAGCTGGAGTCATTTTCGCATCATGCAAGAGGCTCTTCTTTGCTTGGTCAGACTATACTGCCGCTGTAACTACCGTATTGCTCAATTACTCTTCACGCCTCCATAATAATGAAGAAGATGGACAAAAAGAGAAGATGATGAAGAAGAAGAAGAGGACAAGGCACAAGAGAGAAAAGAAAATGTAGAGAATGGAAAGGAGGAAAAGAAGAAGAAGAAGAAGAAGAAGAAGAAGAAGAAGAAGAAGAAGAAGAAGAAGAAGAAGAAGAAGAAGAAGAAGAAGAAGAAGAAGAAGAAGAAGAAGAAGAAGAAGGAGAAGAATAAGGAGAAGTAGAAGAAAGAAGGAAGAGTAGGAGGTTGACGAAGATGAAGGAGGGAAAATGAAAGAGCAAGAAAGGATAGAAAGAAGGATATTGAGTGGAACAAGTAGAAAAATTATAAAAAGAGGTAGTTTAGCGAAGAAGGAGAAGAAAAATAAAAAAGGTAAATTGATAGATCAATAATAAAGAAAAACAAATAAAAAAAGATAAAAATAAAGAAAAAGAGGAGTAAGCAAAAGAAGAAGAAGAAGACGAAAAGGAGATAAAGGAGACGAAGAAGAAGAGAAAGACGAGCAGGAGAGGATGGAGATGATGGAGAGGATGGAAAGGATGAAAAAGAAGAAGAAAATAGAAGGATAAAAAAGAAAAACAAGAAGAGTAAGGAGAGTAAGGAGAGGGAAAAGCCAGAGAAAAAAAAGTAGGAAAGTGAAATACTGATAAGAAATAGAAGGAGAAGTTGGCTTCAAGAAAATAATGAAGAAGAAATAGAAAAGAATGGAGGAGGAATAGGACATAAATTTAGAGGAAAAGGAGAAAAAGAAAACGAAAAGTAAGAGAGGTAGAAGGAAACAAAAGAAAAGAAGATTAAAATTGAAAAAATGAGGATTATTCAAAGGAGAATTAATAGAAGACCACGAAGACTTAAAATTTGAAAAAATTGAAAAAATGAAGGACTAATAGGAGGAAAATTTGAGAAAAATTGGAGAAAGAAGAAGAGGTCGAGAAGGATGTGAAGGAGAATAAGAAGAAGAGGAAGAAGAAGAATAAGATTAAGAAGAATGAGAAAAAGAAGAAGAAGAAGAAGAAGAAAAAAGGAAAAGGAAAAGGAGAAGGAGAAGGAGAAGGAGAAGAAGAAAAAGAAGAAGATGGAAGGAGAAGGAGTGGAAGATGAAACGATAAGAAGTAGAAGTAGAAGCCGAGATGAAGGAGAAGAAGAAGAAGAAGAAGAAGAAGAAGAAGAAGAAGAAGAAGAAGAAGAAGAAGAAGAAGACGACGACGAAGAAGAAGGAGAAGAATAAGAAGAAGAAGAAGAAGAAGAAGAAGAAGCAGAAGAAGAAGCAGAAGAAGAAGAAGAAGTAGTAGTAGTCGCGGAGGATTAATAAAGAGTAATATTTTTGAATGAGATTCCGGCGGTTGGTCACTCACCAGTTGCGGTTAGTGGCTGTGTGAGACAAAAGTCAGTTCCCATGGACACTAATCTTATTATTTTTGAAGAGAAAGAGAGGAAGAGAAGGTGATAAAGGAGAGGGAAAGAGAGAGAGAAACAGGCCTTTCCCAGTGTCGCATACCGGGTGACCTTCTCTCGCTCGCTAAGAATAAATCAGAAAATTATCCGTTTCGAAAAATTATTATTCAAACCTGCAGCAAGAAAAAAACAGAGACAAAGAACGCGAGCAAAAGAGAGAGAATGACAACAGAAAACGGATAAAAGAGAATATAATGGTGGGAGAGTCTGTCCAAGCGAAGAAGACATTCTGGCAAGATGAGGGAATTACTCCAGCTCCATCAATTTTGGTTAAAAAATTTTCAATCTAGTCTCCAATTGTAGAGAAGAATATCTTCTACAAATTGAAACCAAATTGATAATTGTTGAACCAATATTGACCGAGCTGCAGTCATTTTCCCATCTTGCCAGAATGTCTTTTCTGCTTGTACAGTCTGCAGATAGACACCAGAGATTACAGGAAAGGAGCCAAAAAAATAGAAAAATTGTCCTCCATTTTCAATTGCCTCGGGGCGGAATCTGGTAGTCGCCGTAATTGTGTGTTCGTGATTTCGATACATCGAAGCGCGGTGTAATAGGTCGATATAATGGAAGGTCGACATTCGAATTGCAAATCGATGTCATTTCGATTACCGATGGCTTCCCAGGCATGATGGTGGCGGGGAGGGGAGGGGGAATGGATCTGGTTCTTCTCACTGATTTCAATAAGGAAGTAATAACCAAGAATTGGTAGCTGAAACAGAAGTTCGGTAATAGTTTTTTTTCGAATTTCTATTCTTCTTCTTCTTCTTCTTCTTCTTCTTCTTCTTCTTCTTCTTCTTCTTCTTCTTCTTCTTCTTCTTCTTATTCTTCTTCTACGACTCCTTCATTTCTTCTTCTATGATTTCTGTGATATCTTACAGCTGATACATTACAGATAGATTTCAGTTTTAGAAACAGGAACCAACCCAAGTGAAGCGGGATTTTAGGGCATTTCATTTGAAAAAAATGCACTATTGGTCTTGACCGGATAATCGCAAATATATGATGCAAATTCCGTTCCGAATGGGTTCAAAATTCATTGAACACAGCATTTATTGACCTAATCTAGACCTGTTTACCAAATTTCAACATTTTATGCCGATTTGTTCTCGGAAAATCTAATAAAAATTCCGAAAAATAGTAAAACGCTAATATTGAGCGTAACCTTGGGAAGTATATCGGACATTGTTTGAAACTTGATTCAATATCTTCCAAATGAGTTCATTAAGCCATTGAATTTACAGTAAGGACTGGTCGTATCAAGGCGGAAGATATGCAACCCGCAATACATCTACAATTTCGAAAACCTGATTACTTGTGTAATCTTGAACGGATTTCAAAAATATTTTAACACAACATTTCTAGACCTTATCTAAACCTGCCCACCAAATATCAACATTTTCTAGCGATTGGTTCTCGAAAAAATTGAGAAAACGCCGAAAAACTCTAGAAAAACTAAAATATTTGGCAAAGTTTTCAAAATCTTTTCTTAGCGCGCGCCCAAACGTCCAACTACACATGTCTGCCAAATTTGAACGCATTCGGTTCAGTCGATTTTTAGTTTTGGTGATGAATGAATCAGTCAGTCAGTCAGTACCATTTCGCTCATATAGATATAGATTATCAGATACCGACAGTTTACAGTACTCATTGAACAAATTTGTTAAACCAATACTTTCAGCCAACATAAACCACAAAACTTTCCCACGGTGATACATAACCTCAAAACATGGACTGAAATAAATAATTACGGGTACAGGTCTGGGGACACACCGACCCACGCAAGACCCTTCAACAAATAATAAAGAAAGAGATAATGAAGTGGACACCACTACGAAAATAAAAGCCAGATAAATAAATAAATGTTTATTGATGAAAGCAGCAAGGTACTGTTCAGTCTGTCTAAGCAAAGGAGACACTCTTGAAAGATGAGAAAATTATTCCAGCTTACTCAATATAGATTCAAAAACTTGATATTTGGTCTCAAATTGTAGGAATTGTTCTGATCTATAATTTGAGACCGAAACGGTATTTTTTCAACAATATTGACCGAGCTGGAGTCATCTTCTCATCGTGCCAGAGGGTCTTCTATGCTTGGATGGAGTGGACAGTGCGTGTCAAGTCGGTTACAAGTATTTTCTCAACATCCTCTTCCACACACTCTCTCTCTTCCTCACACCCTCACTCACTCGCTCTTTCACTCTCTTGTTGTATCCATTCCTCTCTTTCTCTTCGTTTTATCTGTCTTTCTCCCCGCCACCCGTCGTGAAGTCATATATGAAAATCATTCAGTAAATTACCACGCAGACTAGGTGGAGAAAAAAATTATTAATAAACGATTTTTGAAAGGACATTTATTTGAATTGCTTCACTGTTGTGAGCTGCGGTTGGAGCACCTCTTCAAAGCGGTAGAAGGTGGAGGAGGAGGAGGAGGTGGAGGAGGACGAGGAGGAGGAGTAGGAGGAGGAGGAGGATGAGTAGGAGGAGGAGGAGGAGGAGGAGGAGGAGGATGAGGAGGAGGAGGAGGAGTAGGAGGAGGAGTAGGAGGAGGAGTAGGAGGAGGAGGAGGAGGAGAAGGAGGAGGAGGAGGAGTAGGAGGAGGATGAGGAGGAGGAGGAGGAGGAGGAGGACGAGATAAGGATGTAAGGAAAATTGAAGGAGATGAAGGAATGAGGGGATGAAGATGTAAGGGGAGACGAAAAAGGGAAATTATAG
The DNA here is from genome assembly GCA_017141385.1 of Sogatella furcifera. Lineage (NCBI taxonomy): Eukaryota > Metazoa > Arthropoda > Insecta > Hemiptera > Delphacidae > Sogatella > Sogatella furcifera. The sequence goes on from CM029553.1 coordinate 16,286,775, forward strand.
TATACAGTAGAAGGTAAAAGAGGAAAAAAAGGAGTAGAAGAAGAAGAAGAAGAAGAAGAAGAAGAAGAAGAAGAAGAAGAAGAAGAAGAAGAAGAAGAAATAAGGAGAAGAGTAAGGAGAAGAAGAAGAAGAGGAAGAAGAGGAAGAAGAAGAAGGAAAAATGTAGAAGAAGAAAGAAGAAGAAGAAGATGAAAAGAAGAAGAAAAAGAAAAGATGAAGAAGAAGAAATGGAAGAAGAAGAATGAAGAAAAAGAAATAAGAAGAAGAAGAAGAAGAAGAAGAGAAGAAGAAGAAGAAGAAGGAGAAGAAGAAGAAGGAAGAAGAAGAAGAATGAAGGAGAAGAAGAAGAAGAAGAAGAAAAAGAAGAAGAAGAAGAAGAAGAAGAAGAAGAAGAAGAAGAAGAAGAAGAAGAAGAAGAAGAAGAAGAAGAAGAAGAAGAAGAAGAAGAAGAAGAAGAAGAAGAAGAAGAAGAAGAAGAAGAAGAAGAAGAAGAAGAAGAAGAAGAAGAAGAAGAAGAGAAGAAGCCGGACACAGCGGTCGGTGTGTGTGATTGTAAGTTGTGGTGTGGTACCTGGGTTGCGTAAAACAAAACATAAAACAGAAAAATAGAAGAAGGCAGATGAATAAAATTAAAAAGTGGACCTATAAATAGCATGGCATGATGACACCTCGGCTACCTTCCAACACCGGCGCTTGCTTTCATTCATTATCACTTCTTTCCACCTCTCTTTCTTACCATTCTTCTTCTTTTTCCTACTTCTTCCACCTTCTTCTCCTTCTTCTTCTCCTCATTTTTCTCCGACTTATTCTTCTTATTATTCTCATTCCTCGTCATCTTCTTCTTCTTATTTCTGTTTCTCTCTTTTTCTCCTTATTCTTCTTCTCCTTACTCTTCTTCTTATTCTTATTTCTCTTCTTCTTCTTCTTCTTCTCCTTACTCTTCGTCTTATTCCTATTTCTCTTCTTCTTCTTCTTCTTCTCCTTACTCTTCTTCTTATTTCTATTTTTCTTTTTCTTCTTCTTCTTCTTCTTCTTCTTCTTCTTCTTCTTCTTCTTCTTCTTCTTTCTTCTTCTTCTTCTTCTTCTTCTTCTTCTTTTTCTACTTCTTCTTCTCCTTATGTTTTATCTTATGATGCTTCTCTATCTCCCACTCTACATCATAACAACTGAATTTGCTATGGAGTCTAGGCTACTAACAGTAGAAAGAAGGTTATGAAATCAATAGAGAAAGAAGAGGTAAGAAGAAGAAGGAGAAGAAGAAAAGAAGAAGGAGAAGAAGAAGAAGAAGAAGAAGAAGAAGAAGAAGAAGAAGAAGGTGGAGGAGGATGGGGAGGAGGAGGATGAAGAAGAAGAAGAAGAAGAAGAAGATTGATTGATTATAAGAAGAAGAAGAAGAAGAAGAAGAAGAAGAAGAAATAAGGAGAAGAAGAAGAAGAAGAAGAAGAAGGAAGAAGATGGTGAAGAAGGGGTAGAAATCACTAGTGCCCACGAAACAGGTGAAGTACCCGTTTAAACCTTCAAAATCATTTATGTACAACATTCTGACCTGTTCTAACGATTTTAATCCGATAAGTCATATTGATATGAAACCACTTTTATGAAACCATTGTAGACGTGATTAGATAATTAGTCTACAAAAAATAAGTAGCCTATGAAATGAAAGCAATTATCTGGACGCGAATGTCCATTTCTTCACAGTCAGTACTTTCATGATCACACATATCCCGTCCGCTCAAACAAAGAAGACATTCTGACAAGATAGGAAAATTACTCCACCCAGATCAATATTGGTTCAACAATTATAAATTTAATATCAAATTGTAGAAAACAATCTCATCTACAATTTGAGACCAAATCGATAATTTTTGAACAAATATTAATAGAGTTGGAGTCATTTTCCCATCTTGCCAGAATGTCTTCTTTGCTTGGAAATGAATATAACACTATTGATAGCAATCAGTTTCACGAGTAACAGGTCTCTAGATGTTATCAGTTATTAATAACGGTGACCGTTCCAGCAGGTAACAGTGACCAGTCCTTATTAGTAACGCTTGCCTTATCACTGCAATCCAGTTATTAGTATCAGTCACTTATGGCAATTAGATTTTTTTAATAAGGTCCAAACAGAGATGGAATAAAGAGATTGAAAGCGTGTATGTCTTATTCTTATTCTTAATTCCGTCTCAAGTTCTGGAAAACATTCAGTTCTACAAGTTTGAACCGATTTGATAACTTTTGAACCAATATTGACTCAGCTGGAGTCATTTTCCCATCTTGCCAGAATGAGTGAATTTCAACCATATCTCTAAGGTTGTGATTACTATGGCAGCGATTTTGAGCAAGAGAGCAACCATTGAGTAAAATTTGAAATAAATAGAAATATATTTATTGATTTAGCACAGGATGAATTCAATAGATTAAGACTCAATCTTACTTATTTTATTGCAATTCTTCTTCTTTTCCCCTCTTCTTCTTCTTCTTCTTCTTTTTATTCCTCTTCTTCCTCCTCTGTCTTTTACTTCTTCTTCTTCTTCTTTCTTTCTTTCTTCTTTTCTTCTTCTTCTTCTTCTTCTTCTTCTTCTTCTTCTTCTTTTCTTCTTCTTCTTTTCTTTTTCTTCTTTTATTTTTCTCTTCCTCTTTCTTTTCCTTCATTTTCTTATCCCTTACTTCTCCTTCATCTACATTTCTTGAATAAACAGAAATATCTTTATTGATTTAGCATATTTATTGGAATTAGTCACAATCTTACTTATTTCAGTGAAATTCTTCTTCTCCTTTCCTCCTCTTCTTCTCTCTTTCTTCTTCCTCCTCCTCCTCCTCTTCTTCTTCTTCTTCTTCTTATTTTTCTTCTTCTTCTTCTTCTTCTTCTTCTTGTTCTTGTACTTCTTCTTCTTCTCCCTTCTCTCTCCTCTCCTCTCCTCCACATGCCAAGTGTTAATGGAAAGGATATACTTATCCTTTCCCAAGAATGGACATTTTTATGTCCAAACTTCGCCTTTTCATTTAGATATTTTAATGCACAATAAGTAAGATTGCAAGCAAGTAGCATATTGTTTGGATAATTGTTCTATGATTTTTGTATTCATATGTAACCTCTCTCGTTGAATAGATTATAGAATTTTATAATATAATAACCTGTAAAAATTGTAGTGTGAAATATCGAAATTAGTGTGTAACTTGTAAAAATGATAGATTCAATAACAACTCTTGTAATCATAACTACAAGAGAGTAAGTAAAAGTAATTACAAGTAAGCATAACTATTGTGTTGCTATCTAAATGAATAAAGAAATCTAATCTAATCTAATCCTCCTCCTTCTTCTCCTTCTTCGTTCTTTCTTCTTCTACTTCTCTACTAATAATATTCAGAATAGTATCAACTGAGCAGCATGTGCCCAGGGGCTAACACGACTTCAGCCCCGAAATGCACTGCTGAAACTAAAGATGTAAATTGCCCCGAAAAGAGGAGGAGGAGGAGGATGAGGAGGAGGAGGAGGAGGAGGAGGAGGAGGAGGAGGAGGAGGAGGAGGAGGAGGAGGAGGAGGAGGAGGAGGAGGAGGAAGTGGAGAGAAGATGTAAATTTATTCATGACTTGAAAATAATGCCGGTCTGGTGATAAACAGTCTGTCCAAGCAAAGAAGACATTCTGACAAGATGGTAAAATGACAACAGCTCGGTCAATATTCATTCAAAAATTATTAATTCTGTCTCAAATTCTAGAAAACGTTCTGTTCTACAATTTTAAACCAAATTGATAACATTTGAACCAATATTGGCCGAGCTGGAGTGATTTTCCCATCTTGCCAGGATGTCTTCTTTGTTGGGACAGACAGCACCTCCATTCCATCCTGAGGAAGACCCCAGTATCATCAATATCACACGCCAAAACAGAGAGAGAGTGCTGAATTGAGTGAAAGAGTGAAATAGAGTAATGCACGGTTTTTCCAAGCACACTCAAACTTGAGGGACCCTCAAATTTTAAGGGACACTCAAATATTTGAGGGAACCTTTAATTTTGATGAATCGTCAATCAACAGCTGACATTTCCTATACTTTCAACATAGGAGAGTTGTGGGGTCCTCAAATCAAAGTTGAGAGACCCTCAAATTTTGACGAATGCTCAGATAACCAGCTGACATTTTCTTTAAAAAATTTATAAAAGTAATAAATATGGTTATTTTGTTTACATCTACTCGTCGCTACGTTGTGAGGTTATGCATTTTCCAAATTAGCAAACGTTAATAGTATATTACATAATACATAATGAGTGTGAAAAAGGCGTTTTTACAAACAAATAATTTATTTATTTATTTATTTATTAATCTATTGGAAAAACACACATCGGTTGAAAGAACAGGCATAGCCCTTGGTATTTCAAATAATTTATGTTCTTCAAACGAGCGGTACGCGAGTTTGGAAAACAATTATGAGTTTGTAAACTTTTCCACACGAGTTATGTACATTTTTTTTCGTCATACTAGACTGAGAAGGATTTAATAAAACCTCAAACAACTGAAAACATTAACTGAAGCCAACATAACCTCAACACAACACTAGCACAAACGCACACAGTGAACTGTCATGGCGGCTTGTTCGACTCGTTCATTCATACGTCGGAGTTCAAAAGAAGAAGAAGAAG
>CM029553.1:16293912-16318912 GCA_017141385.1 Sogatella furcifera
AAGAAGAAGAAGAAGAAGAAGAAGAACTTTACTTCCTCGTATACGACCCGCAAGGGATAGGCTAGCCCTAAACCTAAAGTGACCCTTTTATGCTGATATGGCTACTCTTTATTCTAGACGATTCTTTTCTTGACCAACAACACATGACTCTCTTATTTTCACCTTTTGCATTCCCAAGAGAAAACGAAAGAGAGAGAGAAGAGAGAGAGAGAGAGAGTGACATTGTTAGAAAAACAAAAAAAAACGACTTACGATCAACATCCCTTCAGATATTTGCATCTAGTGCTACACTAAATTGTGGCTTATTTTTTCTTCTTCCCATTTCTCTTGTCTTCTAATCTCGTCTCCTCACTTTCTACTTTTCTATCTTATTTTTCTTTATTCTCTTCTCCTTTTTCCGTTTTATCCCTTCTTCTCATCCTTGTTTCTCTCTTCATCTTGCTTTTTCATTTACTTTCTTCCTACTTTCTCCTTTTCACACTTTTCGACATGTTCTTCTCTTCCTATTTTTTATCCTACTTCTTTCTTCTTCTTCTTCTTCTTCTTCTTCTTCTTTTCCTTCTTCTTCTCTTCTTCTTCTTTCTTCTCTTCTTCTTCTTCTTCTTCTCCTTCTTCATCTTCTTTTTCTTCTTCTTCTTTCTTCTTCTTCTCTTCTTCTCTTTTCCTTCTTCTTCTTCTTTTTCTTCTTCTTCTTTTCTTTTCCTTCTTCTTCTTCTTCTTCTTCTTCTTCTTCTTCTTCTTCTTCTTTTTATTCAATAATTCTGTTCCCAACACTTCGTCTTCTTCTGCTCCTTCTTTTAGCACTTCTCCTTCATCTCCTAATTCTCCTTCTCCCAATTCTCTTCCTTCCCTTATCCTCATTCTCATTCTTCTTTTATTTCCTTCTTCATTTTCCTTTTTTTCCTTGTTCCTTCTTCCTTCTTACTCTTATTCTCCTCCACCTTCTCCCTCCACTTCTTGATCTTACTTTCCCCTTCGCCAGTCTCTTTTGATCCTATCCGTCTTTTTCTTCTATCCGTCTTTTTTTTCAATCCGTCTTCAGCTACTTCGTCTACTGCACCTCAATGATTTTAATTCAGATTTTTTTCATTTTCACCTCCTTTTTCGCATACTTCTTCTTCTTCTACTCCTTCTCATGTATTCTTTCTTATTTTTTCTCTTTTCATCTCTCTCCTGTCTTCTCATCTCTATGCCTTCTCTCTTTATTTCTTATTTCCCTAGAGTTTGTCCAGAATATCTTAAAGCGTTTGACCCTTCCGAAAACCCCAAATTTTGGGGTTGGAAAAAAGCACCCAAAGTTTTATGGAGTGGACAAATTAATTGAAAAGCTGCTGGCTTAAATTCCTGGTCAATCTTTCCCGAAGGTTGTAAAACCAAAATGTGTTCCCTCTAGGGAGAATAATAAGATTTGAATAGAAAAAATATATAATCTCTAGTCCGCCAAGCAAAGAAGACATTCTGACAAGATGGAAAATGACTCCAGATCGATCAATATTGGTTCAAAAATGATTAATTTGGTCTTAAATTGTAAAGCAGAATGCTTTCGACAATTCTCGACCAAATTTATAGTTTTTGAACCAATATCGACCGAGCTGGAGTCATTTTCCCATCTTGCCAGAATGTCTTCTTTGCTTGGACAGACTATAATGATGATCATTTCCATGAATGCCGTATCTGCGGGTATGATATGAATAAAATTTTCTGATCGAGAAGGGTTTATCTGTTAATAAAAACCAAGCAGTAATCAGTCGTGAGATGAATCAAGAAATTGATTTTTGATGTCGAAATTATTGGCATTTGTAGAAAACACTGGGGGCTCGTGACCACGAAACAGGTGAAGTGCTGTACAGTAAAAGATACGGGCACTTCACCTGTTCCGTGGCACGAGCCGCCAGTGGTAGAGAATTCACTTTTTTCTCAATTCAATCCATCAGCAATAATCCCAAAAAGTATTCGCATTCCCTTACTAGAAGGAATTTATTTGAATACATTATTGTAAAAAATAATATTTTAGTCTAGCATAGCTCTAGAAATTTGAATACGTCCTAAAGTCTGGCCAAGCAAAGAAGAGCCTCTGGCAAGATGAGAAAAAGACTCCAGCTCGGTCAATATTTGTTCAAAAATTATTGATTTGGTCTCAAATTGTAGATCAAAATGTTTCCTAAACTTGAGACCAAATCAATAATTTTTGAACGAATATTGACCGAGCTGGAGTCATTTTCTCATCTTGCCAGAGGCTCTCCTTTGCTTGGTCAGAGTACCCACGTTGATGAGTTATGCGAGAAAGAAATTCAGGAGCCCAATAAGCTATCGTCAAATTCTCCAATTATATAATTTATTCATCCCCTATAAAACTTGAGACTATTCAAAGATCAAATTTTCCTCTCACGATTCTCATTTTCAGGTAAGATTCTACCCCCTATGAAACTTGAGACCAAATAGGGATAAAATTTATCGAGAAGTTTCTCATTCTCAAGATTTGTAGACTAATTCTATAGATTGAAAGTATTATTTCTTATTATAAACTATCTCTATAGCTTGAAAGTATTGTTATATTTAGAAGTATTCTTTTTCCAAGTATTGAATTGTAAAGTAGAATGTTATCGAATGCTTTTAAGAACAAATCAAACACTTTTGAACCAATATTGACCGAGCTGGAGTCATCTCTCCATCTTGCCAGAATGTCTTCTATGCTTGGACAGACTTTATCAATACTGCATTTAACTTTTGATCTTGATTTGAACCACTGGCGGCTCGTGCCCACGAAACATGTGAAGTGCTATACAGTAAAAGATACGGGCACTTCACCTGTTTCGTGGGCATGAGCCGCCAATGATTTGAACCAGCAATTTAATCGTCACAGCGCAGAGTATGAAAATTAAGCAAACGCCATCTATCGGTAGAACTAGGAATTAGAAGCAGCTCGATACGTTTGTGTGGCTTGCTTGTGATTGGTGGAGGCGTGGCCTAATCAGCCGACCAATCACGTTGCGTGAAGATCCTGAAGGCGTGCCACGTTGCTCAACTCATCGTAGTTCTAAACTCAGTTTGGAATCAGTATGTCTCATCAGCTGTATGTAACATCAGCTGTTAGTAGGTTACACCACTCCAAGGCGTTTGGATCACCAGGTATGCTAATTGTCTCTAAATTATGTCTCTAAATCTCTAAAATTGTCTCTAAATACACGAGTCTGAAATCACAAACTTTCTTCAGTGTCACACTCTAGCGCCCAAAATGAAAAGCACAGCTGATGAAATAATATAAACATAACCTATTTTAGTTAGTGTTGAAGAATATTATTGTTGTAATGATGAGTTGTGAACATCACAATAAACAAGGAAACAATATTTTTAAGTTGTCCTAGATTTTTTGTAGTAAAATATGATTATTTTCGTCTTAAAATCGTAATCGCATTGAACCCACCAAAGCTTACTTTTTTCTCAACGAGAGCGCTAGCTTCTTGAATCTTTAGCCCCAATTCATGACAACAATAGCATTATATTCTTCTAATATCACAACATTATCATCAATTATTATTCGACTGTAATAACACTCGATAATTTAATTAATTTATTTTACATTTTTTTCACAATTATTTTCATTGATATTGAGATTTTAACGTGGTATTTTTTTATTTTTCAATTCTCTGTGGAACAGCTGGAAAATTGGAATCCTAGATACATGTCGAATCATAAATATTTGTATAGAGTATATTATGTATGTCTCTGAAACATCAGTCATTAGTGTGTTACATCGAATACAAGAGACAGACGAGACAAACTCTCAACTTTTTGGCGACCTCCATTATTACTGTATTCATGCGAACACAGTAGGTTGACTGTGATACTCCACATAATCAAGGTAAGTGAAATTGAAACCAGGTAGGCAAACACATTCAACTGAATGTTAAAAGTGACAGTCCACTTCGGAAAATCCTGCCGGATGACGTCACTATTTTTATGATAAACCAGCTGTTCGCAGCTCGAATATCCAAGTCGATTAGCTTCAATAACTCCAATCTTTAACATACAATGATTCATGCATATACCGCTCTCCTTACTTTGAAACTCTTGAGAGGCCAAATTACGATCTTCCGACTATTTTCGACATTTGGAAAAATAATTTCAATTGTTTTTGAACAACTTTCTCGCTTTCACCACCCACTTATCTTCTCAAACAAAAAAGTTTCTAGATCATCGAAAATTTCATGTTTTCTGTTCGAGTAGACTCGACATTGACGAACATATTCATTAATTGGAACATAATTATTGGTCGGATATAGAAAACTCAAATACCATTAGAAAGCTCGAATTCTTCTTGTCATTTTGATTATAAAAAAAACTTTACTTTTACTACAACCCATGATTGTGAGAGAAGTGATATAGAAAAGAAAGTAATATTATCGTGTTAATTGTGATGTTCTCAAAAAAATCAAATTACAACAATACTATTCTTCAACACTAACGAAAATACTTATGTTTACATATCAAGGATAAAATTCTATTCTAGATATGGGGTTCAATCGCGACACTGTAGAAAAATAGTTCGTCAGATTTGTGAACCAATCTTCCAATCAAATATTTCCCACCTGGTAAGATTTACTAGCCTTGCAGATTGCGCCGCCTATTCACTAGACTAGGAAATTCGATGAAGCCCATTAACCGTAGCACTAAGCCGATGGTATGACTGGTAGCATCTTTAAGCATATTGTTTAATGCATGAATAAATGTATCAGCTATGACATTAATACATTGTCCAGAGATAGGAGCTAACCTTAGGTAAGAGATAGGAGACCTCAAGAAGAGACAGCGAATATAATACGACGTAGAAGATGGAGAGCAGGGGAAGAAGAAGAAGAAAAAGAAGAAGGAAGAGGAGAAGAAGGAGAAGAAAAGAAGAAGGGAATGATAATACAGTAGCCCCTCAGTAACTGATGAATAGACAATATGACATGTACCGTATAGTCTGACAGTTCTGGATAAGGGTTTTGGGGAAAATTGAGATATGCAAAGTTGACCATGTGAGAGGGGATTTAGAAATGAGTAGAAGGAGAAGAAAAAGAAAGAGAAGGAGAAGAAGAAGGAGAAGAAAAAGGAGAAGGAGGAGGAGGAGGGGAGGAGGAGGGAGGAGGAGAAGGTAGGAAGGGAGAAGGAGAAGTATGGAGTCAGACGAGAGACACTTGATGGTTTGTGGAGAATTTGAGACCATGATAAGAGGAGGAGGAGGGGAGGAGGAGGAGGGGAGGAAGGAGAAGAAGAGAAGAAGAAGGAGGAGTGAGATGTGGAGGCAGAATGGTTGTAGGAGGGGGAGGAGGAACACGGAGACAGCCGAAAGATAGTTTGAGGAAAACTTGAAATGCGAATATGACCGAAGAGAAAGAGATGAGGAGGAGTAGGGGGTAGGAGGAGCAGGAGGAGCAGGAGGAGAAGGAGGAGGAAGAGGAGGAGGAGGAGGTGGAGGTGGTGGAGGAGGAGGAGAAGGAAGAGGATGTGGAGTAGGGGGAGGAGGAGAAAGGAGATGATGAGGACGAGGCGGAGGATGAAGAGGAGGATGAGGAGGAGGAGGAGAAGTAGGAAGAAGAGGAGAAGGAGGAGAAGGAGGAGGAGGAGGAGGAGGAGGAGGAGGAAGAGTGGGAGGAGGAGGAGAAGGAGTAACACGTAGACAGCCAAAAGACAAAGTTGATATTTTGAGGAGAAGTTGAGATGCGATTTTGACCACGTGTACAGATAGGGTGATATTATTCAAAGGGTGTTCTGGAGGGTGGTAATAGGAGAGGACTTGTGATGAAGCGGGGGGAGTGAGAGAGATAGATAGATAGATAGATAGATGAATATAAGGGCGGAGTTAGGACAAGTAAATACAAATTAAGAGAAAAACACATATAAACTCAGGCTGAGGCATGTGTGGTCTGCATTTTTGTAACCACGCATGCTCGCTGCGAGCACGCAAACAAATTGACTAGCGCCATCAAGCGGGAGACAAAGCAACTAAGCTCTGACAATTGATAATAATTTGGACTTTGGAGGTTAGTTTGTGCTCAATTCGTGGATAAAAATCAAGGCAATGTTTATTATTGCCTTTCAAAACTTTCTGCACCCAAATAGAAATCTGAATCACAAAAATCCATTGGAATGAGGTACAATTTTGAGGTTAGTTTGTAGAATTGTTCGTTGTGTGTTGCGAGGCAAACAGGATAGGTATCCACTTGACGCACGCCTCGGAGCGAGGCACCGTTGAGCACGGCTCTATTAGCAACAAACACACTGCTCGCCGCGAATTGTGTGCCGCGTTTGCCTCACTGCGAGCAAACCCGGTATCGACAGTCCTAGGCATGTGTTTTGAGGCATGCTTGGCACATGCCTCGAACTGTCGATACGCGGGTTAATTGGTACAAGGGTTATTTCAAAACTATTTTATTTATTTAAAAATAAGTACTTCTACTACACTATTTCCCAAAATATTGTCTTTATTTGTCATGATACGTTCGTTAGTTACAAGCAATATTGATCGTAACACCATGGTGGTATTCTCAGGCATGATGGGGAAATGACTCCAGCTTGATCAATATTGGTTCAAAAACTATCAATTTGAACTCAAATTGTGGGAAACAATTTGATCTATACTATTAAGTACACATTTATAATTAATAAACCGAAATTGACCGCGCTCGAGTCATTTTCCCATCTTGCCAGAGGGTCTTCTTTGCTTGGACAGACTATTTACACCGAATTCATTGTTGGTAGTGGCGTATCTTGGTTACGTAAGTAGCACCCTCAGGGTAGAGAGTATTAGGATGAGGAGGAGGAGGAGGAGGAGGAGGAGGAGGAGGAGGAGGAGGAGGTGGAGTGGAGAAGGAAGTACGAGAGAAGGAGGAAGGAGAAGGAGGAGGAGGAGGAGGTGAGGAGAAGGAGAAGGAGGAAGGAGAGTGGGAGGAGGAGTAGGGGGGAGAGGAGGAGGAGGAGGATGAGGAGGAGGAGGAGGGAGAAAATCATCCCTCACGTGTCATACCCTTCATCCATCCATGGCAAATCCATCTTCTTCATACTGTATTCACTTCTCTTCTACCTCTTCATTATTCCCCTACTCCTTCTACTCCTCCTTCTCCTCCTCCTCTTGCTCCTCCTCCTTCTACTCTCCAGAATAGCCAACCCTTGACAATATTTTTGCAAAAGAACACTGGTGGGGGGGATTTGAAGGGGTGATTTCGGATTCACGTCCCCCCCCCACTCAACTTCACTTGAAACTTGAGCGTCGTTTCTCAACTTGTCGATTCAATAATTTCGAGAGGACCTATCAGCGCTTGTCTCTCCTTTGTGCTTCTTCAACTTCTTCATGCTACACCATTTTCGTATCACTCTCATTCTTTCTTCTTCTTCTTCTTCTTCTTCTTTCTTCTTCTTTTTTCTTCTTCTTCTTTCTTCTTCTTCTTCTTCTTCTTCTTCTTCTTCTTCTTCTCCTGCTTCTTCTTCTTTCTCCTCTTCTACTTCTCCTTCTTCCGCTTCTCCTTTTTTTCTTATTCTTTCTCATCTTCAACTTCTACATAGCACAAGTGACAAATTTGACAAAACAAATAGCACAAGTGATAAATTTGTGTTTAGTGGCGATTTTCCATTTTTTTGATCGCTATTTCTGAGATTTGGGTAAGATATACACAATCGCCGCACTCCCAACTTTTTCTTTAGAATCCGACTCTCTTCAACTTCCATTAATAAAAAATACAATTTTATGATTCCTTATCCAGTTATAACCCTTATGGTTGAAAAATGGCGTTTTCTAGCCTATTTTTCCAATTATTTCAATAACCGTTGAAGTTACAAACTTGGAACTGGTTTCATTGAATTCCTCAGCTAGTTTTACATAGGAATTGACAATTTTAGAACCTCACTAAAGCCTCTAAAAAATTAGAAAAATTAATATATTTTGAAAAATGTCATTTTCCGCCATTGTTATCTCGGTAACAAAGCGTTTTTGGGGGTTGGTCCCATGGAACTTTTTTGTCTACTTGGTGTAAGGAATCAGCCTGGGAAGTATTGCACATTCCTCCTGAAACACCCTGTATAGTTAGTTCATGATATAAATGACTATAGTATGTACAAGTAAAGAAGACCCTCTGGCAAGAGAAGAAAATGACTCCAGCTCGGTGAATATTGGTTCAAAAATTATAAATATGGTCTTAAATTGTAGAAAACATTCCGATCTCTAATTTGAGACCAAATCAATATTGTCGGAGCTGGAGTCTTTTCTCAATCTTGTTGGAGGGTCTTCTTTGCTTGGACAGTCTATATTCAGTACATAATATAGATGACAATCTCATACCAATTAAAATTGACCATCTCACATGAGATATGCTGAAACGCAAGAAAGCTCTTTCATGCATTCAATAATCAAGCTCTACAGGAAGTATCCCCCAGTACTTGTACAGGAATTACTGTACAGAGTAATTACAATTGAAAGCGTAATTATTTTTAATTGACGCTCTTCAATTACCTTCAACCTCTGAGCGCATGTCGTGTAAGCAAGTGATCATTTTTAACAGACAATTATCACTTCAAATTTAGGTTTAGGTTTGTTAGGCGGTTCTTAGGTTTGTTAGGCGGTTTTTAGGTTTTATTTAGGTTTTTTGGTGTGTTTAGGTTTTTCAGGTTTTATTTAGGTTTTTTTAGGTTTTGTTAGGCGGTTTCATCTGCTCATTGTGCGTTACAACAGCTGTTGTTGTCAATAATAGAGTTGATTTTTGATACCGTACTTTTCTGCGACATCTTTGTAACTTGATGTAACTTTTTTGTATGAGAACTTTTGTAACTTGATTTATCATACTAATTTCGATTAGTATTCTCTGTAACTATACTCAGTCTACTGAGTGTTCGGACCTAAGCTCCTCCTCCGAGGTTCTGACGTCATGATCCGACCAGCTTACAAGCGTAATAATTGCCAGGAACGTAGAAACTTCTAATAGATATTGGAACTTCAATACCGAATTTTTGAGTGGCCTTAGAAATATTGATGTTTTATGGTTGTTCGGCAAAATTTACATCCTTCCAACATAAGAACGATCAATATCAATATCATTTGATAGAATTATAGTTGATTGAAAATACTCTTTCATAGTAATATTTTTGTAATTATTATTTTGACTACTCAGTTCAAGCCGGGAATTTCAAACTCATTCAACTACACAATACCGTACTAGAAATCTATATCTATATAAGCGAGATGGCACTGACTGACTGACTGATTCATTCATCACCAGAACTAAAAATCCACTGAAGCGAATGCGTTCAAATTTGGCAGGCATGTTCAGTTGGACGTTTAGACGCGCGCTAAGAAAGGATTTTAAAAACTTTTCAAGGATACGCCAAATATTTTAGTTTTTCTAGCGTTTTCCTCATTTTTTCGAGAACAAATCGGTAGAAAATGTTGATATTTGGTGGGCAGGTTCAAATGAGGTCTAGAAATTTTGTGTTAAAATATTTTTGCAATCCGTTCAAGATTACGCCAGTAATCAGGTTTTCAAAATTGTAGAAGTGTTGCGGGTTGCATATCTTCCGCCTTGATACGACCAATCCTAACTGTAAATTGAATGGTTCAGGGAGATTATAGATGAATTAATTTGGAAGATATTGAATCAAGTCTCAAACTATGTCCGATATATTTCCCAAGGTTCGGCTTAATATTAGCGTTTTACTATTTTTTGAAGTTTCTGAGTTTTTCTTAGATTTTTCTAGACCAAATTGGCAGAAAATGTTGAAATTAGGTAAACAGGTACATATTAGGTGTAGAAATGCTGTGATCAATAAATTTCAAATCCCTACTGAACGGAATTTACAGGCGAGCGAAGCGAGCCTGTTTTTCTCAGCTGACACTGATAGAGGTTTTGCAGGCGAGCGAAGCGAGCTTGTTTGACTCACTGAAACTGCTGATACTGTCGGGGGTCCAGGGAGCGGAGCCCCCTGGCTTGGCGGAGAAGGCGGGCGAAGCGAGCCTGCCGGCTAGTTCAAGTATATAACCTAATCTAAAGTTCGGATATGCAAGAAATTAATTGCATTACTGTAAGTACCGTACTTTGAATTCAATGAAACCAATAATTTTTCAAAGAACTATGTTGTTTTGTTGAAGGTGAAACAAAGTACAAAACATAATCCGCCAAAAATCTTCCATAAGAGTTTTAAATTATGTAAATCAGCTGACAGAATGCTAACACATAAATTTTGATAGATTCCCTGAAAAGTGGAAGGCTTGCGTTTCCCAGATTTTCACAGCATGACTGTGACCTTGAGCTGAGGCCGCACTGCCGATTGGTAGAGCCTGGAGGGTGGAGGGTAGTTGGTAAATCTATAGAACATACACACCATCCACTGTAATACATCGTATGAATGGTATGTGTTCAGCCGCCATCTTGAAATTCTTAAATATGGACAACATAACCTCCAAAAACCGAATGACGTCATACGATGTATAACTGTGGATGTGTGTATGTTCTATAGATTTACCAACTACCCTCCACCCTCCAGGCTCTACCCACCGGCAGTGCGGCCTCAGCCTAAGAGTGACAGCTGCAGCATGATGATCTTACTTGCTATTGGTTAAAGCCGCCTGCTACGTCAAAATCGGGGAGGAGCTTAGGTCCGAACACTCCGTAGATAGAGTATAATGACCGCCTTATAAGCATTCTGCTATTATAATGAAGAAAACATTACTATTATCAATGGGATCTATTCAATTATTTCTTGTGAAAAAAATTATTCACAAATGTTTGACATAAATCTCCCTGTATAGATCAATCTCCATATTAATACAATTTCGAGTCATTTTCAGCATAATATAGCTGTGTAAATATAGTCTGTCCAAGCAAAGAAGACCCTCTGGCAAGATGGGAAAATGACTCGAGCTCGGTCAATTTTGGTTCAAAAATTATGAATTTGATCTCAAATTGTAGGAAACATTCTGATCGACGATTTGAGACCAAATCAATATTTTTTGAACAAATATTGACCGAGCTGGAGTTATTCTCCCAACTTGCCAGAGGCTCTTCTTTGCTTGGACAGACTATACCAATGTCACCCTTGTTTGAACATTATCTTAACCCTTAGTTACTTTCTCTCACTCTCTCTCTCTCTCTCTCTCACTCTCTCTCTCTCTCTCTCACTCTCTTTCTCACTCTCTCTCTTTCTCTCTCTCTCTCTTCCTTTTCGGTTTCAAGCTCAAGAAAGCACAACCCCTTATAGTAATAATTATTCCCTTCTCGTATTTTAGCAAGTAATATGCATACAGTATTAGCAAGCAGTCGGCTCCCCCTCTATAACTGGGCCTAATAAGGGTTTTCCCTTGACAAAACATCCGTACAACTTGCTAAACACTGTTCAACAAATTGTCATTTCCGTCTTCCTTCTTCTTCTTCTTCTTCTTCTTCTTCTTTTTCTTCTTCTTCTTCTTCTTCTTCTTCTTCTTCTTCTTCTTCTTCTTCTTCTTCTTCTTCTTCTTCTTCTTCTTCTTCTTCTTCTTCTTCTTCTTCTTCTTCTTCTTCTCCTCCTTCTTCCTCTTCCTTCTTCTTCTTCTCTTCTTCTTCTTCTTCTTCTTCTTCCTCCTCTTCCTTCCTCCTCCTCTCTCCTCCTCCTCCTTCTCACCTCTTCCTTCTTCTTCTCCTCCTTCTCCTTCTTCTCCTCTTCTTCTTCTTCTTTTCTTCTTCTTTTTCCTTCTTCTTCTTCTTCTTCTTCTTTTCTTCTTCTTCTTCTTCTTCTTCTTCTCCTTCTCTCTTCTCCTCCTCCTCTTCTTCTTCTTCTCACATCCTCCCTCCTCTTCTTCTTTTCATTCTTATTCTTCTTCTTTCTTGATTTCCTATTCTTCTTCAACTCATTCTTTTATTCTTCTTCTTTCTTCTCTTTAATTCTTCTTCTTCTTCTTATCTCGATATTCTCCTTTTGTTTCTCAATCCTCACATCACTCTTTCCTCTTCTATTATTCTCTTCTTCTAATTCCTCTTCGTCTTCTTCCTACTTATTCTCTTCTGCTATTTCTTATTCCTCTTTCCTTTGTTTGATATTCATCTTATTCTTCTTTTCTTCCTCTTCTACTTCTTCTCTTCTCTCTATTTTTTCTTCACCCACTTATTCTTCTGTTTTCTTCTTCTCTTTTTCTCCTTGATTTGTCCATTGAGGTCAGATAAGGAGGCTTTTCTTCTACTTCTTTTGTTTTCCTTAATTCTCCATCTCTTCATCTTCTTCTTCTTCCTCCATATATCTTCTTTATGTTTTCTCCATCCACATTTCTCTTCTTCTCATGCTTACATCATCCTCTTCTTGTTCTCATTCTCCTCTACCCTCTTTCTCCTTCTCTTCTTCTTCTTCTTAACCCCTCCTCCACTTCTTCTTCTTCTTCTTCTCCTTCTTCTTCTCCTCCATCTCCCATCTGCTTCTTCTTCTTCTTCTTCTTCTCTCTCCTCATCTCTTCTTCTTCTTCTAGTTCTCCATCTCTTTCTTCATCTTCTACTTCATTCTTCTTCTTCTTCTTCTTCTACATTATCCTCTTCTTCTTCTTCTTCTTCTTCTTCTTCTCCTCCTACTTCTTCACCATCTTTTTCTTCATCATCCTCTTATTCTTCTCACGCGCCCCTCTCCCAGCGGGTGTGTATGTACACATGTAATTATAATTGCAGTAATTATAATAAGCGTCGCAACGCAGTAATTATCTCTCTTGTCGCCGGGTTGGTTTTCAGTTTGCTTGTCAGTGTTCCCCTCTATATTGACTCTGGGGAAATTGTACCATTACAATGAACGCTCTATTGTGCGGAATTGATATCAGGTCTAAATCTAATTTGATTATTTATTGTAACACAATCCAATGCACTGTGAAATCTATTTACAAATCTATTTTACTATGTATAATCTGTCCAAGCAAAGGAGACCCTCTGGCAAGATGGGAAAATGACTCATGCTTGGTCAATATCTGTTCAAGGATTATAATTTCGCTCTCGAATTGTAGATCAAATTGTTCCCTACAATTTGACATCAAATTGATAATTTTTGAACCAATTTCAACAGCCCATGAAGGGCCTAGGCCTACCAGCTGGTTGCCGGTTTCAAATTCACTCTACCATACAGCCCGTCCAAGCCAAGAAGACACCCCGGCTCGACGGGAAAACGGCCCCAGCCCGGCCAATACCGGCTCAAAAGCCATAAATTCTCAATCAGAGCTCACAGTCTCCGAACCAACACTGGACGAGTCGAAGCCGCCCCCTCCAGATTCCCCCACCGGCCGGACAGAGCATACAGCAAGCAAATAATCATCAACCAGGTAAGAGGTAACGTGTAGTTAGCACGTTGATCCTCTCAACCATAAGCCAGTCTCCGCAACCAAGTGAAGATGCAGAACACCTCTGAATAACATGCAGTTAATCAGTTAGAGTGTAATGCAACAATTACTATTCCTCCAGAGACTGACTGTCTTTACTGACGACAGCCAATCTCCCAAAGGAGTCTTCTTTACATAAGCTATATTTATTTAGTCATTTATTTCTTTGGAAAAATACAATATGGAAGGAACGAAGTTGTTTGTCGTGACTAAGATATAGTTGTGTCAAGAAGAGAAGAGCCTCTGGCAATCTGGCAATACGAGAAATTTATTCCAGCACGGTCAATATTGGTTCAAAAATTATCAATTTGATCTCAAATTGTAGGAAACATTTTTATCTACAATTCGAGACCAAATCAATAATTCTTGAACCAAAATTGACCGAGCTGGAGTCAATTTCCCATCTTGCAAGAGGCTCTTCTCTTCTTGACACAACTATACCCACATCATACTTAATTGCACACATACGCAAAAAATTTGTTTATTTTGTATCAAGTCTCCGTTGGTAGCCTAGAGTATGAACTTTCTCAATATGGGAGATGGGCTTCAATTTAGTGATGGTGGGGGGGGGGGAATTACCATTTTTACCCCCCCGACTTTGAACCCACGCCAGTTTCTTCTTGAAATCAGGGTGTATCGATTTCAGTGCAATTCTGACAAGACAAAAACGTCATAAAAACTAAGAACCCTTTCTCAGGCAACCCTTCAGTAGTCTGTCCAAGCGAAGAAGACATTCTGCCAGAAAAATGACTCCAGCTCGTCCAATATTGGTTCAATATTGTCTCAAACTGTAGGAAACATTCTGATCTACAATTTGAAACCAAATTTATAACTTTTGAATGAATATTGACCGAGCTGGAGTCATTTTTCCATTCTGACGGAGGGTCTTCTTCGCTTGAACAGACCATAGTAACCCTTCACTACTCCAGATTCGCTTGGAGCGACTTAATCATACGGAATTTTTCCCTTAAGGGCATTTTTGCTGTTTCTGCTCCTTCTAATATCTTCTTCTTCTTCTTCTTCTTCTTCTTCTTCTTCTTCTTCTTCTTCTTCTTCTTCTTCTTCTTCTTCTTCTTCTTCTTCTTCTTCTTCTTCTTCTTCTTCTTCTTCTTCTTCTTCTTCTTCTTCTTCTTCTTCTTCTTCTTCTTCTTCTTCTTCTTCTTCTTCTTCTTCTTCTTCTTCTTCTTCTTCTTCTTCTTCTTCTTCTTCTTCTTCTTCTTCTGTTTCTGCTCCTTCTAATAGCGCTACTACTTTTTGCTGTTGTTGAGTGAGTGAAATGCTTTCAAAATTTTATGCAAAATGAAAAAGAAATGTGTGGAGAATGAGGTGGAAGGAGGAGGTGAAGGGGGACGTGGAAGAAGAAGAAGAATAAGGGAGAGAAAAGATTGAGAAAGGGGAGAAGAAGAGATAGAAGAAGCACAAGGGAAAAAATAAGCTTCTAATGGAGCTGTTCTTGAAATTTATGGAATTAAGAGGCACTGGCGGCTCGTACCCACGAAAGAAGTGAAGTGCCCGTATCTTTTACTGTACAGCACTTCACCTGTTTCGTGGGCACGAGCCGCCAGTGGTAGGAGGAAGAAAGGAACAATTGTATATATATAAGAGGTAAAAGTGAGCAAAATTTAGGGATTAAAAATTTTTAACTTTAGAGTGAAAGTAGAGACTGTGATATATTGAAGGGTAGAATCTATCTATATCTATAAAAGCGAAATGGCACTGACTGATTCATTCATCACCAGAACTAAAAATCCACTGAACCGAATGCGTTCAAATTTGGCAGGCATGTTCAGTTGGACGTTTAGACGCGCGCTAAGAACGGATTTTTGGACTTTTCAAGGATACCCCAAATATTTAAGGTTTTCTTTATTTTTTCGGCGTTCTCTCAATTTTTTCGAGAACCAATCGGTAGAAAATGTTGATATTTGGTAGGTGAAATGTTGATATTGGTTCAAAAATTATTGATCCTGTCTCAAATTGTAGATCAGAATGTTTCCTACAATTTGAGACATTCTGGCTTGATGGGAAAATGACTCCAGCTCGGTCAATATTCAATCGAAATTAGTGAATTTGGTCTCAAATTGTAGTTAAAATTCTGTTTTACAGTAAGACACCAAGTTTATAATTTTTGAACCAATATCGACCGAGCTGGAGTAATTTTCGCATCTTGCCAGAGGGTCTTCTTTGCTTGGACAGACTATACCTGTGTCAGATAAGCAATACAGGATATTTCAGATATTTTATACTTGTGGGTATCTTTCAGATATCTAAAACTCTCCTCTTTTATATATTTAGATGATAGAGGAGAACAAAACATTAGACTGTAATTTTAGGGGGTGGATTTTGTCTCAATATTTTGGCTGGGGGGGGGGAAGGTGGTATATAAGGTATAGTGAGGGGATGGGAGGGTTATAAACAGAATTCTGTTGTAATTAAATATTATGAAGGTTTTTAAGGAGTCTCTATGGGGTTGCACAAGATACAGCCCCAATCAACCCTTCTTTTCGGTTGTCTTATTTGCGAGAGGTGGGGGTGAAAGAGTGAGAGAAGAAGAAGAAGAAGAAGAAGAAGAAGAAGAAGAAGAAGAAGAAGAAGAAGAAGAAGAAGAAGAAGAAGAAGAAGAAGAAGAAGAAGAAGAAGAAGAATTAGCGAAGATGGATATCCATTGCATTATTTTGTTAGAAAACCCTTTCACCATCCTGTCTTTTCTGGAACCCTTTTATAACCCTTCGGGCACTATTCATTGAATAATTCTCAACCATCTCTCTTCTTCTGCATCTTCTTCTTCTTCTTCTTCTTCTTCTTCTTCTTCTTCTCCTCTTCTTCTTCTTCTTCTTCTTCTTCTTCTTCTTCTTCTTCTTCTTCTTCTTCTTCTTCTTCTTCTTCTTCTTCTTCTTCTTCTTCTTCTTCTTCTTCTTCTTCCTTCTTCTTCTTCTTCTTCTTCTTCTTCTTCTTCTTCTTCTTCTTCTTCTTCTTCTTCTTCTTCTTCTTCTTCTTCTTCTTCTTCTTCTTCTTCTTCTTCTTCTTCTTCTTCTTCTTCTTCTTCTTCTTCTTCTTCTTCTTCTTCTTCTTCTTCTTCTTCTTCTTCTCCTCCTCCTTCTTCTTCTTCTTTCTTCTTTCTTCTTCTTCTTCTTCTTCTTCTCCTCTTCCTCTTTCTTCTTCTTCTTCTTCTTCTTCTTCTTCTTCTTCTTCTTCTTCTTCTTCTTCTTCTTCTTCTTCTTCCTCCTTCTTTTTCTTTTTCTTCTTCTTCTTCTTATCCTTGTTCTACAATCACCCACGCCCACTCACTCTTCATCATTCTTCTTCTCCCTTATTTAACTATTCGTCTCTCTTTATCCTTGTTCAGTTCACACTGTTCCTTTTTCGGTTGTTCTTTCGTTCTTAAACATTTTTTGAAATCGAAGAAGAAGAGGAGAAGAAGAAGAAGAAGAAGAAGAAGAAGAAGAAGAAGAAGAAGAAGAAGAAGAAGAAGAAGAAGAAGAAGAAGAAGAAGAAGAAGAAGAAGAACGAGAAGAAGACGGGCGAAGAAGAAGAAGAAGATTAAGGAGAAGTAGAAGAAGAAAAAGAAGAAGAAGAAGGGAGAAGAAGAAGAAGAAAGAAGAAGAAGAAGAAGAGAGTAAGGATGAGGAGGAGGGGAAGATGAAGAGGAAGAAGAAGAAGTAGATGAAGAGGAAGAAGAAGAAGATGAAGAAGAAGGAGGAGAAGATGAAGAAGATGATGAAGACGAATAAGGAGAAGGAGGAGGAGGGAGGAGTTGATAAATAATAGGAAAATAGAAAAGTATAAAAATCTATAATTTAGATAGATTTAGTCCTATATAATGTTATTGGAATCAAAAGAGACAGATGTAAGGCTGAGGCCACTTGGAGGGTGGAGGGTAGTTGGTAAATCTATAGAACATACACGCCATCCACAGTAATACATCGTATGAATGGTATGTGTTCAGCCACCATCTTGAAATTCTTAAATATGGACAATATAACCTCAAAAAACAGTATGACGACATACCATCCATACGATGTATTACTGTGGATGGTGTGTATGCTCTATAGATTTACCAACTACCCTCCACCCTCCAGGCACTACCCACCGGCAGTGCGGCCTCAGCCTTAACGTCAGTTATACAATAGAAAACCTCCTAATCATCCCCCAACGTCCCCTATAGCTTCCCAACCCTTTCTCGCCATTTCTAATCAATCACGCCCAAATCTCCAAATCTTATCAATCATAATCATAATCATAATTATCCCTTTTCAATCATGTCAAGCTAAATAGTCTGTTACAATACAATGGCGCAGTGAATGGCGCAGACATTGGTTACATCAACATAATTTCCAAAGATGAAAAGCTAACAAAAGAAGGAAAGGGTTCAAGAAAATATAATGCACTACAAGGAAAATTGTGAAAATGATGTAAATATAATGAAATAAGTTGTTGCTTTTTGCCCATTAGCAAGATTATTACCCATTATTACCCATTATTATTGCCCAAGATTCAGTAGCATCTTCCATTGAAAGGATTGTAGGGAGCATCAAAATCTGACATCTTATGATCTATCATTATCGGAACTGAATTTAGCCCCAAGCCAAAAATTTCCTTGTTTTCTCATCTTTCAGCTTTCCCACCCCCAACACCCTCTTCTGTGTTGATTTCTTTTGTTACATCTTCCTTTATCTCCAAATACTTTACGTCAGTTTTCTTGAAAATTGCCAGGTATAGTTGTGCCAAGCACAGAAGAGCCTTTGGTAACATGTCTCCCATTCACTGCTGCCTGTAGTCGGAATGAAAACTGTTCTAGTAACAAAATTTAGGAAGAAATAAAAATATAATACAGGCTTTTGCCGGGTTTTTCCAAGGTTGAGGGACCCTCAAATTTTGATGAACAGCTGACATTTTCTATGATAAGTATAGGAAATGTAGTAAACTTGAGGGTCCCTCACATTTGAGTGTGCTTGGAAATAGACTATTTTTTCTCCCTCATTTCATAATCATGTTATGATTCGTGCTACGTTAAGCCGTCGGTCCCGGCTGCCTAAAAGCAGTCATGTCAGAGGCCCTGAAATTGATCAGGAGCGACCTGAAAACACTGACACCACACCTGAGCCAGCCAGGTTACACTATTATTATTATTATTATTATTATTATTATTATTATTATTATTATTATTATTATTATTATTATTATTATTATTATTATTATTATTATTATTATTATTATTATTTGTGCTATCATGTGTCAATAATTGAATAAATAAATTAATAAGAAGAAATTTTCATTTGTGAAATCATTATATAATTACGTAGTAATTGTATTTATCCAAAAATTATACTATTGATCTCAAATTGCAGGAAACATTCTGCTCTATACATTGCGATCAAATAAAAATTATAATGTTTTCCACAATTTGAGACCAAATCTATCACTCTTGAACCAATAGTGACCGAGATAGAGTCATTTTCCCATCTTGCCAGAATGTCTTTTTCCTCTACCAGACTATATACCTGCTAGAGTCGGTCCAAGCAAAGAAGACCCTCTGGCACGATGAGAAAAAGACTCTAGTTCGGTCAATATTGGTTGAAATTCATTGATTTGGTTTCAATCGTGGGAAACATTCTTATCTACAATTTAAGAGCAAATCAATATTTTTTCAACCAATATTGACCGAGCTGGAGTCATTTTCACATCTTGCCAGACGATGAGAAAATGACTCTCGTTCGGTCAATATTGATTGAAAATCATTGATTTGGTTTCAACCGTGGGAAACATTCTGATCTACAATTTGAGACCAAATCAATATTTTTTCAACCAATATTGACCGAGCTGGAATCATTCTCACATCTTGCCAGAACGATGAGAAAATGACTCTCGTTCGGTCAATATTGGTTCAAAATCATTGATTTGGTTTCAATCGTAGAAAACATTCTGATCTACAATTTGAGACCAAATCAATTTCTTTGAACCAATATTGACCTAGCTGGAATCATTTTCTGAGACGGTCTTCTTTGCTTGAACAAACTATACTAAATCCGGCTTTTAATTATGAACGCAGCCGATAGATGGCAGAGTCAACATTTCATATTTTTCCAATCTCTTTGTATAATCTGTCCAAGCAAAGAAGACACTCAGGCAAGATGAGAAAATGACTCCAGCTTGTTGAATATTTGTTCAAAAATTATAAATTTTGTCTCGAATTGTAGGAAACATTCCTCTCTACAATTTGTTAACAATTTTTCAGTTTTTGAATCAATGTTGACTGTGCTGGATTAATTTTATCATCTTGCCAGAATGTCTTCTTTGCTTGGACAGACGTAACTGGGACCTGGGAGAAGAAGAACTAGTAAGCCATCGACCACATAATACAGAGATGTGGTCGCGTTTTCTTGCATACGATACGTTTGTATTATGTGGTTAGAGAACCAACCACTCCGGTCTAAGACAGAAGCATAATTAAATGTGTCCATAAAATTTTATGAAGAACATTCCGATGCGAACAAGACCGCAATGACAATAATTGTTTATTACACTTGTTTCTTGCGTCCTGTCCTCTTCCTTTCTTCTTCTTCTTCTTCTTCATTTTGATCTTCTTCGCCTGCTTTCCATGCTAATTCGTCATAAATAAAAGAAATGGAAAAGAATATGGAGAGACGTCGCAGGTGATTTAACCTAACGACGCCGCCTGCTTGTCACGAATCAAAAAGTGTTTCATTACTTCTTCTTCTTCTTCTCCTCCTCCTCCTTCTTCTCATTCTTCTTCTTCTACTTCTTCTTCTTATTCTTCTTCTTCTTCTTCTTTTTCTTCTTCCTTCTCCTCCTCTTCTTCTTCTTCTTCTCATCATCATCTTCTTCTTCTTCTTCTTCTTCTTTTTCTTCTTCTTCTTCTCCTTCTCCTCCTCCTTCTCCTTTCGTTCTTCTTCATCATCATCTTCTTCTTCTTCTTCTTCTTCTTCTTCTTCTTCTTCTTCTTCTTCTTCTTCTTCTTCTTCTCCTTCTTTCTAAACTCCCTCCCTCATCCTCTACCCTTATTATTCCATCATCACCCTTTAGCTACAAAAGGTATTCAATTCCCTAATGACGTCCTGTAATCCTATCATAACTTTAGTCTGTCCAAGCAAAGAAGACCCTCTGGCAAGATGGGAGAATGACTCAAGCTCTGTCAATATTGGTTCAAAAATGATCAATTCAATCACAAATTGTAGGAAACAATTTGTTCAACTATTTAGACCACATTTTTATAATTCTTGAACCAATATTGACCAAGCTGGAGTCATTTCTTATCTTGCCAGAGGGTCTTCTTTGCTTGTACATACGATATCAATATCTACTGATCTTCTCTTGAGACTTTTATTCTAATCTAAATAATAATTATTCTGTTGATGAAGTTTAAATTTCTCAGGCTGGAGTCATTAGTGAAAGTTCTACTATTACAGCCTGCAGGTCAATAATAATAATAATAATTGAGAAAACCGTGTACTTATTAAAGAACCCTGTTAAAAGTTTCTGACTCGAGTCAAGGAATACGGCCGGCTACTCAAAAATCGAGTTAAATCTAACCAACGTTAAAGTGAGTCACTTTGCAAGATTGTCAATAATTGAAAATAAATTTTTGGACTTGGTTTAGACCAAGTTACCCATAACTTGGACCAACTTATATTATGTGTATAGTCTGGCCAAGCAAAGAAGACCCTCTGGCAAGATGGAAAAATGACTCCAGCTCGGTCAATATTGGTTCAAAAATTATAAATGTGGTCTTAATACGTAGATGGAATCGTTTCCTACAATTTGAGAACAAATTTATAATCTTTGAACCAATATTGACCGAGCTGGAGTCATTCTCCCATCTTCCCGGAATGTCTTCTTTGCTGTAACATACTATAATGATAAGAAAAGACTGAATTTGACCTGTTAAATTTGAAAAAACCGCCATTGAAATTTTCCATAACCTCATTTATATATTTGCCTCAATGATAATAAATCTTGACTTGATTCATGAATTTAAAGGTTAGTAATATTTTTAGGCAATAAAATTTAATGTAAATGATGTGTCATCAAGTTTTGTAAACGAAACTATTGAAACTCAAGGCTTTTTTATAATTTATATGTTTCTATTCTCTATTTGAGTTGAGTTAGTTTGCCGTTGCTACAAGATGTCGTTATCCAGGCTAATCACGGCGTTAAAAGTTAACGAAGCTACGAACAACCGGCCCTAAGTAGGTTACATCACGTACAAGAGACAGACGAATCTGCCTAAATAGAGATATTAAGTGTAGTAGGCTATGTGAATACAGCATGTAGCTATAAGTGTATGAAATTGTAAAAAAATTAAAGCACGGACATTAAAGTTGAAGACTGTCAATATGTTAATAATTGTTACATTTCATAAGCCTAACATTTACATTTACATTTACATTTACATTTACATTTACATTTACATTTACATTTACATTTACATTTACATTTACATTTACATTTACATTTACATTTACATTTACATTTACATTGTAGATTAACTTTGAATTGAAAAATGATTGTTCTTAAGGTAGAGTGAAACAAAGACCAAAAAAAGATAACAAAGGTTACAAAAACAGAATGATAAACGTGACCATCTACACAAACTCATGAATACATTTTGGTCAAATAATATTTTCCAAAAAAACTTTGTCGGCAACCCAAAAAGAATCGTAAATTAAAATACGGTGTCTGATTGGAAATGGAGCAGATGACTTTTTGGGGCTATAAACTAACCCCCCCCCCCCCACGGGGGTTGTCATCCCCAAAATCCCATTTCATTTTTTTAAGGGCTACTAATGAAAAAAGCCGTTTGTGGTATTATGATCTGTCCAAGTAGAGGAGACATCTTGGCAGGATGGGAGAATGACTGCATCTCGGTCAATATTGGTTCAAAGATTGAATGTTTGGTCTCAAATTGTAGTAGACATTCTGGTCTACAATTTGAGGCTAAATTTATAATTTTCGAATGAATATTGACGGCGGTGGAGTGATTTTAGCGTCTCGTCAAGGTGTCTTCTTTGCTAGGACAGACTTTACCAGACCCCTATTGTGTTCTCACACAGAGCGCCACCGAGAGATGATATTTTGAAAGGTTCGTGTCGTAAAAAGGGATCTTTCTCTCTCTCTCTTCTCTCCCTCTCTCTCTTTTCCTTTTTCGGCGCTAGCCCTATAATTAGCGCCATGAGGAGTCCCTTCCCTAATAAATAAAAAGGTGATTATGAGTAAAGGATAGGGAAACAGAAGAAGAAGAAGAAGGATTGATGGACAGTAGATTGCTTGAGAAAATGAAGAAGTAGAGGTAGAAGAAGAAGGAGGAGGAGGAGGAGGAGGAGGAGGAGAAGAGGAAAGAAGTCAGAATAGACAATAAATCGAAGATGTGAAAAATCAGAGTTTAGTGGTGATTTGAGATTTTTGATCGCGATTTCGGAAATTTGGATAAATTTTACACAATTACGGCCATTCAACATTTCTTCAGAATCCGATACTCTAAAAATTTTAGTTATTGAGGGTACATAATATGATGATATTATATCCAGTAATGGCTGAAAAATAATTTTGATTATTCGCATAGGCCTATATTCTGCCTATTATCTCAATAACTATTTTTACAGTTATAACAAACTCCTATCTGGTTGTTTCCTTCATCTTAGGGCTTCTTCTATTACTGTTTTCGAAAATGACTCTTAGTAGTCGAAACAGTCATGTAATGCATAAATAAGAAAAATAATTGGAAAGGGTACTGTGATTATTATTTAAAATGAAATACAGTCCCATCTGGTTTTATTGGATTTCTCAGACTACATAAGGAATGATTATTATAATTTTATTATTATTAATATTATATATTTTTTTAAAAAATATATTAAAATTCCGCTATGTTATCGTATTTTGAAAACAAAGCGTTTATGGACACTTTTTCAATAGAACCTTTTTTCGCTTCTTGGGATAGTAAGGAGTCGTTTAAAACGAAAAATTTACTGATCAAATTTTCTTTAGAATTGAATTTCCTACAATATAAAATAATCCAAAAAACTGGTCAACAAATAAATATCCTAATTCTATCCCTTTAAAGTTGTAAAATGTAGTTTTTCAGCTTATTTTACTCATTTATTTATATATTTATTTATGTTACAAATGACATTGAGAGATAAAATACTAAGGTAATTCTTGTGCTATTATATCTTTCAAATTTATAATATGATACAGTCCAAAATGTAGGTTAGACTATTTTCAGTTATGTTTCTTCACTTCTCAATTTTTAATGCAAACCCTTTCAAACATAGAATTTTTAATTAAGATGGATCAAGCACCAAATTAAATAACAAAATAACACTCAATAAGCACTTAAAACTGTGAAATATTGGCTTCTTTTGGAAAATTGTGACCCATTATCTCAATAACCATCAAAGCTACGTATTTCTAACTTATTTTTTCGATTTTATTCGATTTCTCAGCTGATTTCACATAATAATTGAACACTATGGTACCCTCTCAAGGCCGCTACAAAATTATAAAATTGAAAGATTAGATGAAAATTTGAAAACAGAAATGGCGGCTGTGTGAGTAATTGAGGACTTTCAGACATTTTGAAAATTATATTTAGGCATGTTTTTTACCAAGGAACAATAGGTTACTCTAAAATGCTCAACACTACTTCTGAAACACCCTGTATATTGCAATCTTATCACGAAATCTTCCATTCCATAGATTGACGTCATTCATTTAAGTCACATTTTTACAAAAAAAATCGATTACTGAGACATTATCCTGAAAAGTATTCATTTTCCACACTCATAGAGATTTTATCAAAATCCAAGTTTTAATAGGGAAGTTGATGAGTCGTGAAGATCGTATCACTTTTAATAAAAATCTTGTATAGTCTGTACAAGCTAAGAAGACCCTCTGTCAAGATGAGATAATTACTACAGCTCGGTCAATATTGGTTCAAAAATTATCAATTTGGTCTCAAATTGTAGAGCAGAACGTTTTCTACAATTTGTGAACAAATTTATAACTTTTGAACTGATATTGACCGAGCTGTAGTAATTTTCTCATCTTGACAGAGGGTCTTCTTTGCTCGACCATAACTGGGTGTTTTTACTAGTTGAATGGCTTGACAGTCTGAACAAGACGAAAATAAGATTAGTAAAAATGACAAATTATTATGTGACAGTGGTGACCCCTTGTAGAGTCAATATTATGAATGAAGTTTTATGTGTGGTGGTAGTACAGAAGCGCTTTCATTAACACTATCGGGATGACACCATTCAGAAGAAAGTCATTCTCTGTTTAAAATCAACTTTTTAATGAAATTAGGCACTTTGGTGGTCGTGTTTGATGAATATCAAATATTCACTGCATATGAGGATTGATATAGTTACTAACAATAAAACTAACAACTTACGAATTAGAGAGATTTTGATAGAGATAGTTGATAGTTTTTGAGAAATCAAGAGAAAAGTGGATCTAAGAAAAATTTTATGTAATCAGCTGATTCATCCGCTAGTTTCGTTTCAGAAAGCTATTATATGATTGATCTTGAACATAGATGATTCCATATAGTCTGACCAAGCAAAGAAGGGCCTCTTGTATGATTGTAAAATGACTCCAGCTTGGTCAATATTTGTTCAAGAATTATAAATGTGG
>CM029553.1:16323912-16331412 GCA_017141385.1 Sogatella furcifera
CTAGTTATTTAGTAGAATCACCGTCACCTAACTTTCTCTTCGGATTCCGACTCTCTTCAACTTCCATTGATAAAAAATACAAATTCAAGGTTCCTCATCCTGATATAACCCTTATTGTTGAAAAATGGCGTTTTCTAGCATATTTTTCCAATTATCTCAATAACCGTTGAAGTTACAAACTTCAAACTGGTTTCATTGAATTCCTCAGCTAATTTTACTCAGGAATTGATTATTTTAGAACCTGAGAAAATCCTCTAAAAATTATAAAAATTGATATTTTTTGAAAAATCTCAATTTTCCCCATTGTTATCTCGGTAACAAAGCGTTTCTGGGGGTTGGTCCCATGGAAATTTTTTGTCTACTTGGTGTAAGGAATCAGTCTGAGAAGTATTGCGCATTCCTCCTGAAACACTCTGTGAAGGACAATATTGTCCTTTTTGACTATATTTCGATAACAATTGAAGCACAGAATTTTATACTGAATGAGTTTCATTTTCCTTTGTAATCTGATATATTATATGAGTTTGAAAGATTGGTCAAAGAACGCAAAGGGAGGACAATATTATTGTTCCAACACACTTTTAAGTACCCTTTCTTATCATTGACCACACCCTGTGATAATACAGTCTCTGTACATTGAGCGGGTTCTCCCTGTACTGTTTTGTCAAAAGACTCGCGAATAAATAGTACTTTACAAAACTCAACCAATCAAACAAAGCCCAATTGTTTCCAAAACACAAAGTTAAACCAACACAAAACTTCTGTTTACTAAACCCACGTCAAAACTTTACATTCATTCCATTCTCAAGCTTGGTTCAATAATCTCTCCAAGCAATGAAGACATTTAGGAATAATGCGGAAATGATTATAGCTCGTTAGATATTGGTTCAAAAATTGTGAAATTTGACCTAAATTGTGGGAAATTTTCTGCTCTACAATTTGAGACCAAATTTATAATTGTAGAACAAATATTTAACGAGCTGTAGTAATTTTCCCATCTTGCCAGAATGTCTTCTTTGCTTGAAAAGTCTATAATAGGAGAACAATGATCATTATTATTATTGTGAGAAGGTGAATTTCATAGTTTTGTGTACAGAGCTTGTTCCAAATACTAAGGCGGGTGAGAAATTAATGTTGATAATACTCAGCTCTGTCGGGACAGTCGGTGAGCTGTCTGCGAGTGTGCATTGAAACAAGGGTGATCCCGGCTATAATTATTCGGTCTTAAAGTTGGATTCAGACTGTCCTGATGGAGCTTAGAATTGGAAAAAGATATTCGTCATCCGCCAAAGTGTTTGGTGTAGGGTATACATATATGGTGAACAAACGAGGAGTCACTGGCGGCTCGTGCTCACGAAACAGGTGAAGTGCTGTACAGTAAAAGATAGGGGCACTTCACCTATTTCGTGGGTACCAGCCGCCAGTGCAAGGAGAAGGAAAAAGGGGTTTTTGAGAAGGGAAAGGGTTTTCAAAAGGTGCCCGAGACTTTTGTTCTAGAAGCCATTATTCTGCCAAGGGTTGAAACTGGTATAGACTGTCCAAGCATACAAGCAAAGAAGACATTCTGGCAAGATGGAAAAACGACTCCAACTCGGTCAATATTGGTTCAAAAATTATAGATTTGATCTCAAATTGTAGGAACCATCCTAATCTACAATTTGAGACAAAATTTTCAATTTTTGAACCAATGTTGACCGAGCTGGAGTCATTTTCCCATCTTGCCAGAATGTCTTCTCTGCTTGGACAGATCATATACCTTTTTAAAAGGGGGAGGGAAGTTCTGGGGAGGGGGAATGACCCCAAACAACCCTCAAATACCACTTCAAATACCCCCAATGTTGATTTGTTGAGAAGTTGTGAGAGTGGCGGGAGGGGAGGTTTCCCTTTCAAAATTGACTTGCGGCAACCCTTTTTGGTTCTTGAAGTTTTTTCGAGAGAGGGGGTATTTGAGGTGAATATGATTTTTCGAAAAAAGTTTGCCGAAACTCTTTTTAGGGTTTGTCAAAGTTTTAAATCAACAATGGACTTCGATTCTGATTTTGCCGGTAAACTTTTGAAATGTGTATATTCGATAATATTTTAGGGATCCGATGTGGTATTGTTGAATATAATTGGAACCTAGAAGCACGTGGAGAAGAACATGTATAGGAAGACGAAGAAGAAGAAGAAGAAGAAGAAGAAGAAGAAGAAGAAGAAGAAGAAGAAGAAGAAGAAGAAGAAGAAGAAGAAGAAGAAGAAGAAGAAGAAGAAGAAGAAGAAGAAGAAGAAGAAGAAGAAGAAGAAGAAGAAGAAGAAAGAAGAAGGAGGAAGAAGAAGAAGAAAGAAGAAGAAGAAGAAGAAGAAGAAGAAGAAGAAGAAGAAGAAGAAGAAGAAGAAGAAAGAAGAAGAAGAAGAAGAAGAAGAAGAAGAAGAAGAAGAAGAAGAAGAAGAAGAAGAAGAAGAAGAAGAAGAAGAAGAAGAAGAAGAAGAAGAAGAAGAAGAAGAAGAAGAAGAAGAAGAAGAAGAAGAAGAAGAAGAAGAAGAAGAAGAAGAAGAAGAAGAAGAAGAAGAAGAAGAAGAAGAAGAAGAAGAAGAAGAAGAAGAAGAAGAAGAAGAAGAAGAAGAAGAAGAAGAAGAAAAAGGAGAAGAAGAAGAAGAAGAAGAAGAAGAAGAAGAAGAAGAAGAAGAAGAAGAAGAAGAAGAAGAAGAAGAAGAAGAAGAACTGAAAATAATAACACCACTCTCGGTCGCTATTACTATTTGTCCAGCTAATGTCAGTTGGGGCTGAGACGATTTCTTTCTTTAAATTTATTATTTGTTTTTATTTTTGTCTTCTCTATTCTCTTGTAGGACAGATTGAAATGGCGTGTCACATACATTAGAAGTGAAAGAAGAAGAATAAGAAGAGGAGAAGGGGAGAAGAAGAAGGAGAGAATGAGAAAATAGAAGAAAAGAGAACAAAAAGGAGCTGGAGTAGGTGGAAGACTTACAGGATAATGAAGTGTGTAGTACAGTCTTTCCAAGCAAAGAAGACATTCTGGCAAGATGGTAAAATGACTCCAGCTCGGTCAATATTCGCTCGAAGATGATAAATTTGGTCTCAAATTGTAGAAAACTTTCTGATCTACAATTTGAAACCAAATTCAAAATTTTTGAACCAATATTGTCCGAGCTGTAGTCATTTTCCCATCTTGCCAGAATGTCTTCTCTGCTTGGACAGACTATGGCCATCAAGCAAAAGAGACGCAGGGTCGTAAAAAGACGGTCATCATTCCACCTAACAACAACACACAAATTAAAAGATTCCAAATTGCCCCTGGCGAAGAAGAAGAAGAAGAAGAGGAAGAAGAAGAAGAAGAAAGAAGAAAATAAGAAGAACAGTTCGAAGATGACACCACTAAAGAAAGAAGGGAATGGAAAGGGTTGAAGAGAGACAGAGAGAGAAAGAGAGAGAAATAAAAAATATTGTGGACTCTCTTGATGACCCAACGTCGTCAAGAGAAAAGTAATTATTGTCTGTCCAAGCAAAGAAGACCCTCTGGTTAGATGGGAAAATGACTCCAGCTCGATCAATATTGGTTCGAAAATCAAAAATTTGGTCTCAAATAGTAGATCAGAATGTTTCCTACGATGTGAGATTGAATTGATAATTTTTGAACTAATATTGACCGAGCTGGAGTCATTCTCCCATCTTGCCAGAGGGTCTTCTTTGCTTAGACAGACGATACCCTGCTTGGAAATCGACGACAAAAAGACGAAAAAGAAAGAGAGAAAGAAGAGGAAGAAGATAAGAAGAAGAAGAAGGAGAAGGGGAAGGAGAAGGAATAAGAAGAACAAACAAAGAGAGGGTTAATGTTAATGATGATGAGCTGCTTTGTGTGTACTTGGGATCGTAGGCCTATAGTTGTCGCCAAAAAAATAGGCGGATTTCTAGTTGATGTAACCTACTATACAGCTGATTTTAAGCATTTTTTGTCTCTTTTGATTTCAAAAACATAATCTAGGCATAGCTAAATGACAACTCTAATTGATTGATAACTTGGAAGAATTGATTGTTGGAAGGAACAGACGAGAGCGCCTTATTTCTGGCGTCAAATATACATTTCAAGGCACTGGCGGCTCGTGCCCACCAACCAGGTGAAGTGCTGAACGGTAAAAGATACAGGCACTTCACCTAATTCGTGGGCACGAGCCGCTAGTGATTTTCTCTAGGCTTATCTTGAGGCTTATGAAATAGCACATTAGTCTGTCCAGGCAAGGAAGACATTCTGGCAAGTTGGAAAAATGACTCCAGCACGGTCAATATCAAGGTGTATAGAACAGTAGAGGTGGGGCAGAGTGAAACAGCTGGCTGGGAAAGCTATGGTACTGACGTCACGGGTCAATATCACTTCAACCATTGTTAATTTGATCTCAAATTGTAAAAACAAATATTCTGATTAGTAATTCCAAGTGAAATTTGAAATTTAAAAATTGTTTAATTAAGTTTTTGGGGTATTTTTCACTTCAATATAATTTTTTCAAAATTCTAAATTGGTTACCCATAGTGTTTCTATTGAGAAGTGAAAAATTGTGTTTATCATTAAACTTCTACTTGTGATATTCTAATCGAAATTAGGAAAGATGAGGTTCTGGAAAACTGTCTGAATTTTCACTTATAACTGTATGTGTTATTGTGCTATATTGAATGAATGAGTGAATATTGACCGGGATGGACTCATTTTCTCTAGCTCGACTAGAATATACTAAACTAGCTGGCAGGCTCGCTTCGCTCGCCTTCTCCGCCTGGACCCCGCGAGCAGTGTCAGGGAGGCAAACAGGCTCGCTTCGCTCGCCTGCAAATTCGGCTCAGTAAGTATTCAAAATTCATTGAACACAGCATTTCTAGACCTAATCTGGACCTGTTTATCAAATTTCAACATTTTCTACGTATTTATTCTCGAAAAAAGCAAGAAGAGCTCCGAAAAATAGTAAAACGCTAATATTGAACGTCGCCACGTATATCGGACATAGTTTGAAACTTGATTCAATATCTCCCTAATTAATTCATCTATAATCTTGCTGAACCATTGAATTTACAGTAAGAATTGTTTGTAAGAAGGCGGAAGATGTGCAACCCGCAATACATCTACAATTTAAAAAATACTGATAAGTGGCGTAATCTTGAACGGAATTCAAAAATATTTTAACACAACATTTCTAGACCTTATCTGAACCTGCCTACCAAATATCAACATTTTCTACCGATTGGTTCTCGAAAAAATGAAGAAAAAGCCGAATAAGAATAGAAAAACTCAAATATTTGGCGTATCCTTGAAAAGTTCCTAAAATCCGTTCTTAGCGCGCTTAAACGTCCAACAGAACATACCTGCCAAATTTGAACGCATTCGGTTCAGTGGATTTTTAGTTCTGGTGATGAATGAATGAATGAATGAATGAATCAGTGCCATTTCGCTTTTATATATGGAGATTATTATTATTATTATTATTAAGACTCTGTAAAGCCCGAAAATGATAATATTGGTATAGTCCGACCAAGCAAAGTAGAGCCTCTGGCAAAAAGGGAAAATGACTCCATATTTGTCAATATTTGCTCAAAAATTATGAATGTAATTTCAATAGCAGATGAAATTGTTTCCCACAATTTGAGATGAAATTGATAATTTTTGAAGCAATATTGACTGAGCTGGAGTCATTTTCCCATCATGCCAAAGGCTCTTCTTTGCTTGGCCATACTATACAGTATTGTAATCTCATCGGTATTTATCATATTAAAAGACCAAAGTTTATATTACAGTTCCATAGTCTGTCTGTCTGTAGTTTATAGTCTGTCCAAGTAAAGAAGACCCTCTGGCAAGATGGGAAAATGACTCCAGCTTGGTCAATATTCGTTCAAGAACTATAAATTTGAACTCAAATTGTAGGTAACAATTCTATCTACTATCAAGACCACATTTATAATTTTTTATTAAATATTTAGCAAGCTGGAGTCATTCACCCATCTTGCCAGATGGTCTTCTTTGCTTGAACAGACTATAATCCTTTGTCGTCATACGCAACGAATGCCCAATTATCATGCACTTGAATTCACATGAACGTCCCCCAATTCAGATTTCGTCAAAGTGATCATTGATCCGCGACAAAATATTATGACTTGTGTCAAATTAATATTCGCTTGAAACAAAAAGTGAACCAAATTCAGTCAACCAGAATGCTATATCACATATCAAAATACTGTAAAATGAAAAAAGTGGATATAAAATGCTGAAAACGGCAGCAGAACACCAGTACGCCTGGTATTATAATATCAACTCGTGTATCATTCTATATTCTTCTTCCTTCTTCTTCTTCTTCTTCTTCTTCTTCTTCTTCTTCTTCTTCTTCTTCTTCTTCTTCTTCTTCTTCTTCTTCTTCTTCTTCTTCTTCTTCTTCTTCTTCTTCTTCTTCTTCTTCTTCTTCTTCTTCTTCTTCTTCTTCTTCTTCTTCTTCTTCTTCTTCTTCTTCTTCTTTTCTTTTCTTCTTCTTCTTCTCTTTTTCTTCTTCTTCTTCTTCCTTCTTCTTCTTCTTCTTCTTCTTCTTCTTCTTCTTCTTCTTCTTCTTCTTCTTCTTCTTCTTCTTCTTCTTCTTCTTCTTCTTCTTCTTCTTCTTCTTCTTCTTCTTCTTCTTCTTCTTCTTCTTCTT
The DNA here is from genome assembly GCA_017141385.1 of Sogatella furcifera. Lineage (NCBI taxonomy): Eukaryota > Metazoa > Arthropoda > Insecta > Hemiptera > Delphacidae > Sogatella > Sogatella furcifera. The sequence continues at coordinate 16,330,573 of CM029553.1, forward strand.
CTTCTTCTTCTTCTTCTTCTTCTTCTTCTTCTTCTTCTCTTCTTCTTCTCTTCTTCTTCTTCTTCTTCTTCTTCTTCACCTACTCCTTCTTCATTCTTCTTCTTCTTCTTCCTTTACCTACTCTTCCATTCTATTCTTCCTATTATTTTTCTTCTTCTTCTTCTCTTTTCTTTGTCTTCTTCTTCATGTTCTTCTTCTTTTTCGTCTTCTTCATCTTCTTATTCTTCTTCTTCTCCTTCTTTATTTCTTCTCCTAATTCTTCTCTTTTCTTATACCTACTCGTCCATTCTTCTTCTTTGGAAAATTGAGATTTTTAAAATATATTAATTTTTCTTACTTTTTATAGGCTTTAGTGAGGTTCTAAAATAATCAATTCCTATGTAAAATTAGCTGAGGAATTCAATGAAACCAGTTGCAAGTTTTTAACTTTAACGGTTATTGAGAAAATTGAAAAAATATGCTAGAAAACGCCATTTTCCAACAATAAGGGTTATAACTGGATAAGGAATTGTATTTTTCATTAATGGAAGTTGAAGAGAGTCGGATTCTAAAGAAAACGTTGAATGGCGGCGATTGTGTAAATCCTACCGAAATCTTAGAAATATTGATCAAAAATAGCAAAATTTTTGAAACATAGCACAAGTGTTAAATTTGTGTTTAAACAAATTTAAGCGATTAAATTTAAATTTAAGCGATTTTACGATTTTTGATCGTTATTTCTCAGAATTGGGTAAGATTCACACAATCGCCGCCATTCAACCTTTTCTTTATAATCCGACTCTCTTCAACTTCCATTAATAAAAAATACAATTTTATGATTCCTTATCCAGTTATAACCCT
>CM029553.1:16336412-16343912 GCA_017141385.1 Sogatella furcifera
CAAAATGAATTGCGGTGATGATGATGAGGAGGAGGAGGAGGAGGAGGAGGAGGAGTAGGAGGAGGAGGAGAAGGAGCCTCCGGAGACAACAGTTGAAAAATAAAGAAAAATAAAAAATCGTCGTCTCAAGAATGTTGTCTGGACAGTCCCATCTCTCGATACTCCTCCCATTTCTCCTGGTTTACCGGCTCTTCTCTTTCCTTTTATCCTCATCTTCTCATCCTTCTTCTTCTACTATATTCCATTTTCATCATCGTCGACTTCTTCTTCTTTATCCTCATCTTCTCATCTTTCTCCTCCTACGTTATTCCATTTTTATCATCGTCGACTTCTTCTTCTTCATCCACATCTTCTCATCCTTCTTCTTCTACTTTATTCCATTTTTATCATCACCGACTTCTTCTGTTCCTGCTTGTGGTAGTTTTCTGTTTTCTTAATTATAGCTCTTTTAAATTAATAGCTCTTTTATCTGCTTCTCCCTCTTCTTTGATTATTTATCAGCTTTTTCTTATACCGTATCCAGTTTTCATCATCGTCTATTTCTTGACTTCTTTTCGTGGATTTTTCTTCATTCTTCGCGTTCTCCTTCATCACCCATTCCTCTGGATTTATCAGCTTCTCCCTCTTCGCTTATTATTTATCTGCTTCTGCATCTTCTCTAATATTATTCATCTGTATCAAGTCTATATTTAAAGAATTTAATAAATAAATAAATTTTATAAATGAATAATAAAATAAATTTAATGAATAAAATTCAATAAAAAATTAATAAATATCGATCAAGATGAAAAATTGAAGACATAAGAAGAGAGCAATATTGCTGATGGAAAGAATTGGGAGAAAACAAAATACGAGAAAAAAGGATGAGAAGAAGATGAAGATAAGGAGAAAGGAGAAAAGAGAGGGAGTGAAAGTTAAAACATAATTAGGAAAGGAGATAAATAATTGATGAAGAAGGAGATTCAGATAAATTTAGAGAAATAAATGAAAAGACAAGATGTTGTCAAACCACAGATTTATTAGAAAATCGAGATACGGGTTTCGGTTGATACACCAAAGAGTGAAATTTAGAGGAGTCGGTAATGAAGAAGTACGTTAACCGAAAAAGAAAAATATATCAAGCAATGACAGAAGAAGAAGAAGAAGAAAAAGACAAAGGAGAACAAGAAGAAATAGAAAAGAACAAGAACAAGTACAAGAAGAATAAGATGAAGAAGAAGAAGAAGAAGAAGAAGAAGAAGAACAACAACAACAACAACAAGAAAAAGAATAAGAATAAGAATAGGAAGGGGAGGAAAAAGAAGAAGAAGAAAGAAGAAGAAGTAGAAGTAGAAGAAGAAAAGAGAAGAAGAAGAAGAAGAAGAAGAAGAAGAAGAAGAAGAAGAAGAAGAAGAAGAAGAAGAAGAAGAAGAAGAAGAAGAAGAAGAAGAAGAAGAAGAAGAAGAAGAACAAGAACAAGAAGAGGGAAGAAGAAGAGAAGAACAAGAACAGAAGAAGAAGAAGAAGAAGAAGAAGAAGAAGAAAGAAGAAGAAGAAGAAGAAGAAGAAGAAGAAGAAGAAGAAGAAGAAGAAGAAGAAGAAGAAGAAGAAGAAGAAGAAGAAGAAGAAGAAGAAGAAGAAGAAGAAGAAGAAGAAGAAGAAGAAGAAGAAGAAGAAGAAGAAGAAGAAGAAGAAGAAGAAGAAGAAGAAGAAGAAGAAGAAGAAGGAAAGAAGAAGAAGAAGAAGAAGAAGAAGAAGAAGAAGAAGAAGAAGAAGAAGAAGAAGAAGAAGAAGAAGAAGAAGAAGAAGAAGGGGAAGAAGAAAGAAGTAGAAAGAAGAAGAAGAAGGAGTAGAATAAGTGGCAAAAGACGCGTCCCGAGCTCAGGCAGACATATCAGAGAAGAGGATATCATCTGGAGTAGGTACAACTCTCAGAGTTTAATGATAGTCTTTTTACTAAGACCGAAATTATAGTGTAAGCACACATGAGACCAATAGAAGCTACAGTCCACCTATTCAAGCAGAGAAGACACTCTGGCAAGATGCGAAAATCACTCCAGCTCGATCAATATTGGTTCAACACTGTTCAATTCTGTCTAGAATTGTAGATCAGAATGTTTTCTACAATTTGAGATCAAATTGATAATTTTTGAACCAATATTGACCGAGCTGGAGTCATTCTCCCATCTTGCCAGAGGGTCTTCTCTGTTTGGACAGACTGTAGTATAATAGCCGTCTGTGCGGAATCTGTGTGTGACGAGATGACGACGACGAAGAAGAAGAAGAAGAAGAAAAAGCAGGAAAAGAAGAAGAAGAAGAAGAAGAAGAAGAAGAAGAAGAAGTAGATGAAGAAGAATGAAAAAGAGATAATGCATCAGTAGGAGCGGAGCTCGTCACATCACAGCAGCTTCTAACCATAGATTATAAAGACTTGTTCACTTGCTGGTCAGCCTTGTGACTTTCTCTCTCTCTCTCTCTCTCTCTCTCTCTACATGTGTTTATTTTTTCCCCTCTCTCACACAACGTGTTCGTGTCCCAAGCATATACACACACATACCCACTCTCACAATCGACTCATGACTTGACAGACCTTTAAAAAGTTAACCACAAAATTACACCATCTCACGATTTTGTAACAACATGAATCTTTAAAACATTTCTCTCTCTCACTTTCTCTCTCTCTCTATTTATCTCTTTCTTCCTTCCTCCCTCTCTTCGACTGTCACTAACTCCTCCATCTTCTGTTTGTTTCTCATTTTGTTGTTACAGCTTTGTCCCACACGCTGCGATACAGTTTTAATGGTTGAAAAATGTCCAAATATTTGCTGTAATCTGTCCAAGCAAAGAAGACCCTCCGGGAAGATGGGGAAATGACTCAAGCCCGGTCAACATTGGTTCAAAAATTATCAATTTGATCTCAAATTTTAGGAAACGATTGATCTACTATTAAGACCACATTTACAATTATTGATCAAGCTGGAGTTATTTTGACACCTTGGCAGAGGCTCTCCTTTGTTTGGACAGACTTTATTCATATTTGATTCAACTCAAATAAATAAACACAATTATTACAATTGGGGTGTTTAATTCACTCTAAATACGTGATGAACTAAGAATAGTTTTGGAGCATGAAGACTGGGAATATTAGTATTTGTATCAAATTCATCTGAAAGAGAAGGAAAGATGAGAAGAAAACACTGGCGGCTTGTGCCCACGAAACAGGTGAAGTGCTGTACAGTAGAAGATACGGGCACTTCACCTGTTTTGTGGGGAGAAAGAGGGGGTGATGAAGAAGGGTGCTGGAAGGGTAAGAAATAATTGAAGCTTGATGGAATTTGTGACTCTTTGCGAAACAATAATTATATCAACCGATTTAATCAGGCATTGTGCTGACATGCCTTGAGCTATGTTCTCTTTAACGAGCGTTAGGGGAAGGGAGCTCTGTTCAAATTTAGCATGGATGGGGTGAGCGCTAATTTTCCAAACGGTTGATCAAGGGAAGAAGTTACTATGCACATAGCTCTGGGTGGCCGCTTTGTCATTGTACTGCTTTTAGCCCCTGATAATTGTTCTGCGTTTAGTTGATGCCGCCCGTTCAAAAGTTCCAGAAACAGGTGAACATTGCTCATACTTAGAAGACACTCAATTGCAATCCACTTTTCATTGCAATGACAGATCTTCTCAACTTGCATAAACTGTAGAAACTGAGAAAACACGCTGTCACAATACACTTAACATTATAACGGCGTTCCTTCTCAGTTTACGCATAGTGTAGGATTTGTGGTCCTCCGGGCCAGATTGACAAACTTAACCTGAGCTTTGAGTTTGATCTCTACCTGCTTGTCACAGTCATCTGTTCAAGACATGATATCATTCACGCTTGGCTGATTGCTATAAACTCAGGTTCTCAGTGTATTGTACAAAGGCAATGTCCCAGTTTGTGGATGATTTTGGGATGAATTGAACTGGAAATTTGAGTTTGGTGTAAGTTACAAAGCACATTGTCCCAGTTTTGTGTAATTTGGTAGCAGGATGAATGTATTGAACTGGAAGCCTTTGTTTTGTTATGATATCCGTGAAACCAACTCTTCTATCATGTGAATCAGTTCGATTGAGTAGGCGTTATCAATTAAGATTAATGTTGTAAAGATGATGAATCATTCATTAATGTTTCCTCAATTATTTAAATTTGGTTCAGCAATCATAGATATTTTTACTGGAGCCTTATTCTCTAGAAATATTTTCTAATGATTCAAAACTCCAAAAATTTTATCAAAAAATTCCATTAATCATCATTTAAATTTAGGAAAACAATTTTTGAAAATTGAAATAGATTTCCAATGTCTGGAATGCCAAGCTGATTACACAACTAATTGAAATGGTCGGGTCAAACAAAGAAAACAATCTGGCAAGATGAGAGAATTACTCCAGCATGGTCAAGAATTATGAATTCTGTCTCATATTGTAGAAAAAATATTCTACAATTTGATACAGAATATTGACTGAGACAATTTTCTCATCTTGCCAGAATGTTTACTCTGCTTGACCAGACTATAAAGATATTATTGTTGTTTACAATTATAAGAGACATTCTTCTGAAAGGCACCTTTACAATGATTGTCACTAAAGGAACAGAACAGCTCTAAACCTCTAGACATGTCTTTATTACTGTGTTTTGATTGCTCAATGATGTGAATGATGATGATGATGATGATGATGATGATGATGATGATGATGATGATGATGATGATGATGATGATGATGATGATGATGATGATGATGATGATGATGATGATGATGATGATGATGATGATGATGATGATGATGATGATTCAGAGAGAATGCACTTTTACCCCTCCAATGGGTCGTAAAATGAAAATGTACACAGGCAGTAAATGCCCAATGAGAATGTTCAACTATACTCTATAGGTGAAGCCATAAAGTTAGACGGTTTTGTCTGTCTCTTGTAAGTGATGTAACCTACTAACAGCTGATGTGAAGTATCACTAATTTCTCTACAATTTCAAAAACAACATCTAGGAATCGCTAAATGACAATTGTGATTGACAACATCAGCTGTTGGAGTGCACAGGGAGCAGATGAAACCGCCTAACTTTTTGGAGTTAACTATAAGATCTATAAAAATTTCAAACTCTTCATTGTAGTCATCATCATCATCATCTCTCTCTCTTCTTCTTCTTCTTCTTCTTCTTCTTCTTCTTCTTCTTATTGTTCACTATCTATTCAAAAAGATGAGTCCGTGGTTCGATTACCTTTCAATTTGATACTAACAATCGTCAAATTTGATACATATTACGATGAATGTGATACAATAGTCCTTAAAATTTACATGATACGGTTGGTAGTAAAACAAAACTGTATAAAAACATCTCACGAAAGATACTATACTGATAAATATAATACAGAACATTGTTGTATTTTGTATAATGTATTATTAATTGAAATGCATTCAATTATTTTAATTTTGTATTTTTATTTACAGTATTATCATTATTTTTCATTCATACCAATGTCTATCATTCATTTTTATTTTATTACAATATTTGCTATCATTAATGCTAATTTTTATTTCTAGTCTATAATTATTTTCCTTTAAATTTTTATCAATCATCAATTATTAATTTTCTAATTATTCATAATGTTGCATTGATTTCTTTCGATTTAAGATATTTTACAATTTTGTTATTTCACTTTTTAACTCAAGTTTTTTAATTTTTTGTTGCAATAGGCTTCAGCCTGGCAACATTTGTTTATTTTTCAAATAAATAAATAGATTGATAGGCCTAATTCTATGGCTATTATATTATAGGTCTTGTTGTATTATAACAGTATAATTCGTCAATACATGAATATTTTTTCGAATTGACTAATATTTGGGAAAAAATCAATTTTGAACAAACTTCAATAAATAAATTGAAATTAAAATTGTTCACAATTATTCATTGATTTTAATTGTTTTTTTTCTGTATTTTCTAGGTAAGTGACTCTACGTTCAAATTCATTCATCAGCATTTAAAAAGTGTAAGTAGTACTGACAGGTTTTTAAAATGACTAAAATTTGGAAAATTGGACAAAATTGTACAAAAATTATACATTCTAGATACTACAACAACTTAAAAAAACAGCTCAAAATAGTACTAATTAAATGATCGTATATTTCCACCGATGCTAGTCTGTCCAAGCAAAGAAGACATTCTGGCAAGATGGGAAAATGACTCCAGCTCGGTCAATATTGGTTCAACAATTATCGACTTGGTCTCACATTGTAGGGAACAATCTGATCTACAATTTGAGACCAAATTTATAATTTTTGAACCAATATTGATCGAGCTGAAGTCATTTTCCATCTTGCCAGAATGTCTTCTTTGCTTCGACTGACTATAGTATAGTAATTTTCGGGCAGTTAAGTTGGTACGGTAGTACCGACCGAGAGCTGAGAATACTGTGTAAAGAGAAAGAGAAAAAGAGAAAAGAGTTGAAAAAAAGAGAAAAGAGAGACGCGAAATTAAACGCTTTTCAAGAAGAGTGGAGAAGAACAGTAATTACTCTTTAAACCGGCCGTAGATGGCTATTTCTTTTTTTTCTCTCTTCTTCTTCTTCTTCTTCTTCTTCTTCTTCTTCTTCTTCTTCTTCTTCTTCTTCTTTTCCTTCTCTTTTCCTTCTTCTTTTTCTTGTTCTTGTTCATTTTATTTTTCTTCTCCTCCTCTTCCTACTTCTTTCTTCTTCTTCCCTTCTTCTTCTTTCTCTTCACCATCTTCTTCTTCTTCTTTTAATCACCTCCTCCTTCTTCTTCTTTTCTTCTTCTTTTTCTCCTTCTTCTTTATTTTCTCCTCTTCTTCCTACTTCTTCTTCTTCTTCCCCTTCTTCTTCTTCTTCTTCTTCATCTTCTTCTTCTTCTTTTTCATCACCTCCTCCTTCTTCTTCTTCTTATTCTTCTTCTTCTTCCTCTTCTTCTTTTCTTCCTTCTTTTCCTATTCTCTTCTTCTTCTTCTTCTTCTTCTTCTTCTTCTTCTTCTTCTTCTTCTTCTTCTTCTTCTTCTTCTTCTTCTTCTTCTTCTTCTTCTTCTTCTTCTTCTTCTTCTTCTTCTTCTCTTCTTCTTCCTTCTTCTTCTCCTTCTTCTTTTTCTTGTTCTTGTTCTTTTTCTTTTTCTTCTCCTCCTCTTCCTACTTCTTTCTTCTTCTTCCCCTCTTCTTCTTTTTCTTCTCCTCCTCCTCCTCCTTCTTCTTCTTATTCTTCTTCTTCTTCTTCCTTTTTCTTTTTCTCCTTCTTCTTTTTCTTGTTCTTGTCCTTTCTCTTCTCTTCCTTTTCCTACTTCTTTCTTCTTCTTTTTTTTCTTCTTCTTCCTTCTCCTTTTCTTGTTCTTGTTTTTTCTTTTTCTTCTCCTCTTCCTACTCTTTCTTCTTCTTTTTCTTCTTCCTCTTTTTCTTCTTCTTTTTTTTTCTTCTTCTTCTTTCTTTTCTTCTTCTTCTTCTTTTCTTCTTCTTCTTCTTCTTCTTCTT
>CM029553.1:16348912-16418912 GCA_017141385.1 Sogatella furcifera
CCTGAAACACTCTGTATATTCATTGATATCTCTATAGAGAAGAGTATAAATTATGCACAAGTTATAATAAATGTAAATAAAAGTTATGCAAAATGTTATCAATTTAGTAAATTGTCAAATATAATTATGAATACTACATGTGAGCGAGTGAAAAAAGACTTTTTAGCTTCATACATTCTTAGTAGACTATTATAGAAATAAATTGATTGATTAATTTGTCCATTCCCACATTCGCTTTCTCTGTCTCTGTTTCTCTGTCATTCGCTGTTTTCCTGCCTCTCCTCCCCACAACAAATCCTGTTTGCATCCCCCACCCCAACAATCATCAACTCACCCCCCAACCACCCTACTCTAATACGCAGCTTGTGTACAGGGTGTCCCCTAACACCAAAAGCCGCTTTTAAACCTCCCCTAACTTACCAGGGCACCATGCTGGGCCATTTTACCTCTGCGCTCGCTAATCTATTCCCCCTAAATTACAAGACCCCCACCCCTCCCAAACTGAGCCCCCCCCCCCCGACCCTCGGGGCAAAATGCAACAACCGGAGAGACGACTCTTAACGATAGCGAAATGATGGTATCACGCACATATGACCTGCTGTTATAGTATGTTCAAGCAAAGAAGACATTCTGGCAAGATGGTGAAATGACTTCAGCTCGGTCAATATTGGTTCAACAATTATAAATTTTGTATCAAATTGTAGGCCAGAATGTTTTCTACAATTTGAGACAAAATTTATCTTTTTTGAACAAATATTGACAGAGCTGGAGTGATTTTCTCATCTTGCCAGAGGATCTTCTTTGCTTGGACAGCCTATATCACACTTACACACACATATGACCTGTAATAGTCTGTCCAAGGAAAGAAGACATTCTGGCAAGATGGAAATGACTCTAGCTCGGTCAATATTGGTTCAATAGAATATTGATTGGGTCTCAAATTGTAGACCAGAATGTTTTCTACAATTTGAGACAAAATTTATCGTTTTTGAACAAATATTGACCGAGCTGGAGTCATTTCCCATCTTGCCAGAGGGTCTTCTTTGCTCGTACAGACTATATTACATGACATGTTAACACTAATTGCTAATGCATGCAATGCCATATATGATGCCCTAACACTTAGTGACTACAGTCTGTCCAAGCAAAGAAGACCCTCTGGCAAGATGGGAAAATGACTCCAGCTCGGTCAATTTTGGTTCAAAAATTATCAATTTGATCTCACATTGTTGGAAACAATCTTATCTACTTTTGGGACCATATTTATAATTCTTGAATAAATATTGACCAAGCTGGAGTCGTTTTCCCAACTTGACAGAGGGTCTTCTTTGCTTGGACAGACTACACCCTATAATCGTCTCATGTTATCCCTATTGTGGTGAACGCCTAAATCAAGGCGGTTTCGTCTGTCTGTTGTACGTGATGTAACCTACTAACAGCTAATGTAAAGCAACTATTGACTCTAGATTCAAAACAACAACATTAATGCAATGACAATGACAACTAACAACATCCGCTGTTGAAGCGCAGGAGGAGGAGAAGAAGAAGAAGAAGAAGAAGAAGAAGAAGAAGAAGAAGAAGAAGAAGAAGAAGAAGAAGAAGAAGAAGAAGAAGAAGAAGAAGAAGAAGAAGAAGAAGAAGAAGAAGAAGAAGAAGAAGAAGAAGAAGAAGAAGAAGAAGAAGAAGAGATGAAGAAGATAAATAGATGATGAATTAGAATGAAGAAGATGAAGAGAAGAAGAGAGGAGAAGAAGGAGGAGAAGAAGAAGAAGAAGAAGAAGAAGAAGAGAAGATGAGAAAGAAGAGGGAGAAGAAGAAGAAAGAGAAGAAGGAAGAAGAAAGAAGAAGAAGAAGAAAAAAGACACAGAAAGCGTGCTTATTTTCAAATTTTTACGAATAGTTAGAATTAGAATAAGGATAAGCAAAGAATGAGGAAGAAGGATGAGGAGGAGGAGGAGGAGGAGGAGAGAAGAAGGAGGAGAAGAAGAAGAAGAGAGGAGAAGAAGAAGAGGAGGAAGGAAGAAGAGAGAAAAAGAAGAAGTAAAAGAAGAAGAAAAGAAGAGGATTAGAAGAGAAAGTTGGAAGAAGAAGGAAGAAGAAGAAGAAGAAGAAGAAGAAGAAGAAGAAGAAGAAGAAGAAGAAGAAGAAGAAGAAGAAGAAGAAGAAGAAGAAGAAGAAGAAGAAGAAGAAGAAGAAGAAGAAGAAGAAGAATGAGAAGAACAGGAACAAGAACAAGAAGACGAAGACCCAGAAAGCGTTGTCTTTTGAAGTAGCCTTGCATCATATAGGATTGTGTCTCTTGAAGATGAAAAGAATCGGAGATCGTTTGACATGACAGGCTCGCTACGAATCAAAGTCACAAGATTAAACTTCAAAGCCATCAAAGCACACTTGTCTCTCTCCTCTTCCTCCTCTCCTCCTCCTCATCTACAATTCTCTTTCTTCTCTCACTTCTGTGTGTCACTCTATTGTCGCCCGCTCACTCCTTTTTATCCGCTTTCTTCTTTGAAGCTGTCCGCCTATCTCTTTCAAATCTCCGATGTTTGATGTGTCTAAAATCTCTCTCTCTCTCTCTCTCTCTGTCTCTCTTTCTTATTCTCTCTTTGTCACTGTCCACTAATGACGGTTATACTGTGTCAAAATTATGTGTCGAGTCACTTCGACTCGGTCTTCTATTATAATCTCTCTCCAAGCAAAGTTGACATTCTAGCAAGATGGGAGAATGACTCCAGCTCGGTCAATATTGGTTCAAAAATGACAAATTTGATCACAAATTGTAGAAAAGATTCTAATCTACAATATGATTCCAAATTGATAATTGTTGAACCAATATTGACCGAGTTGGAGGCATTCCCACATCTCACCAGAATATCTTCTTTGCTTGGACGAACTACTTTTGTAGCTTCTAATCATCTCTTGAAATTCCAGATCTATTGTGGATCTAGTGGTATAGTCTGTCCAAGCAAAGATGACCCTCTGGCAAGATGAGAAAATGACTCCAGATCGGTCAATATTGGTTCAAAAATTATTGATTTGGTCTCAAATTGTAGAAAACATTCTGATCTACAATTTGAGACCAGATTAACATCCTTTGAACCAATATTGACCAAGCTGGAGTCATTTTCTCATCTTGCCAGAGGGTATTCTTTGCTTGGACAGACTATATCTATTATTGATTCTTGTGGAGTATCGCTGATCTGTAGTTCAATAAACCACTACAACCTGTATAACCTCACCTGTATATCCTTTATAACCTCAAGTATAATAAATTGTGTTTATGAATTTAATAATATAGCTGAAGCCACTGGCGGCTTGCACCCACGAAACTGGTGAAGTGCTGTACAGTAAAAGATACCGGCACTTCAACTGTTTCGTGGGTACGAGCCGCCAGTGGTTGAAGCCAAAAACATGGGTGATTTTGTGTTATTTACCCTACTCCCGTCTGCATCATTTGTTCTTCTTATTTGGATTCAAAATATGCCAAAAATGTAATAATCCAATGTAATAATTCACATTCAAGCATGCTGTACACGGGGACAGTACTGTCGGCCAGTTGAATAGATGTAGCCAATCACAGCCTTTGTCTTGTCATTGAGTCAAACAACAACAGCTGTGATTGGCTACAGATATATAACTGGCCGACAGTACTGTCCCCGTGTACAGCATGCTTAATTTTAGTTTGTGATATTTTTTAGGAAATAAATTAAAAAAAAAAAAAACTAGTCCTTACGACTTATTCCAGAAGCTTCATACTTGACTATGATATTCACAATTTCGTCTTATCAATCAATCACAATTTGTAGAGACCATTTCAAAAATTTATTTAATTTTTAAAATTTCTATACGAAGTTCACCAGAGGAGACGTTTACATAGGAATCTAACCAACATTTGTTAATAACTTTTGTGAATAACGTATTATTTATATCTATATCTATAAAGGCGAAATGGCACTGACTGACTGATTCATTCATTCATTCATCACCAGAACTAAAAATCGACTAAACCGTATGCGTTCAAATTTGCCAGGCATGTTCAGTTGGGCGTTTAGACGCTCGCTAAGAAAGGATTTTAAAAACTTTTCAAGGATACGCCAAATATTTTAGTTTTTCTAGAGTTGTTCGTCCTTTTTCTCATTTTTTCGAGAATCAATCGGTAGAAAATGTTGATATTTGATGGGCAGGTTCGGATAAGGTCTAGAAATGTTGTGTTGAAATATTTTTGAAATCCGTTCATGGGTACGCCAGTAATCACTTCTTGAAAATTGTAAATGTATTGCGGGTTGCATATCTTCCGCCTTGATACGACCAATCCTAACTGTAAATTGAATGGTTCAGCGAGATTATAGATGAATTAATTTGGAAGATATTGAATCAAGTTTCAAACTATGTCCGATATACTTCCCAAGGTTACGCTTAATATTAGCGTTTTACTATTTTTTTGAATTTTCGGAGTTTTTCTTAGATTTTTCTAGAACAAATTGGCGGAAAATGTTGCAATTAGGTAAACAGGTTCAGATTAGGTGTAGAAATGCTGTGCACAATAAATTTCAAACCCTTACTGAATGGAATTTGTAGGCGAGCGAAGCGAGCCTGTTTGTCTCAGCTGACACTGACAGAGGTTTTGCAGGCGAGCGAAGCGAGCCTGTCGGCTAGTTTATAATACTCAAATTTATTTTGATCGAGCTTGAGCAATTCTCCCATCTTGCCAGAATGTCTTCTCTGCTTGTACGACGTTGGGTCATCAAGAGAGTCTACAATATTTTATCTCTCTCTCTCACTCTCTCTCTCTCTCTTTCTCTATACAAGGTAAATCTTCAACAAAAAAAGTGATGTATATGCTATCCTAACAGATGTGAAAACAATATTGAAAAGATGAGGACTATCATCTTTTCAAACAAAATAATACAAAAATTGGAAAAGACAATCAAAAAAGAATAGAAGGAACAAGAATGGATGTTTGTATAGGATCAATTCGTCAAGCTTCATTTCAAAAATATAATAAAATGATGGAAATCCAAAAATCCTACTCAGAAGCTGTATTATGCTCCTCACCAAGTATATAGTCCATCCAAGCAAAGAAGACATTCTGGCAGGATGGAAAAATACCTCTTGCTTAGTCAATATTTTATCAAAAATTATAAATTTGTTCTCAAATTGTAGAGCAGAATGTTTTCTACAATTTGAGAAAAAATTTATAAACTTTGAACCAATATTGACAATTCTGGAGTTATTCTCCCATCTTGCCCGAATGTCTTCTCTGCTTGGACAGACTGTAGCAAAAAATGTATATTCACTGGGGTCCAAAGTTTATTTGAAAACTATTGATATATAATGCGAATTCTTTTGTTGTGTCGAGACTCTATTCTTGAGAATCTAATGATGGTCGGTTTTTGAAAGACCCTCTAGCGCCAGTGTTGAAATCAATCTCAGCGGGTTTTGAAAAATATGTTTTGGGTATCGTGGGGTCTTTCTTTGTCGGCAGTCTTGGGTTTGTGAAACATTTTTTTCTTCAATTTGTATTCCTTATTTTTAGCTCACAACAATTATGAGTGGAAATTCGGTTCCGAGGTAGTTGATGCTCTAATGGAATCTGTTATTTATTCTTTCGATTTAAACTTCATCATTCACTCATTCATTATCACCTTTGCTTAAAATACTTGCTATCTAGTCGCAATTGTAACAATAAATAATAATAATTAGGTAATTATTGACCACTTGTAGAGCTTTGTAAAGTTTGTAAATCTTGTAAAGCTGATCTGTAGTTCAATAAATTACTTTTTGTATATTTTAGAATCATTGACAACTGTTACTATTCTTGAAGAATATGTAATAAAGAAATATTGACTATTGACTAAATTATTACAACAGAGTATAACCTCAAAAATAATTACGTTTAAGAATTTGATTATATAGTTAACGCCAAAAAGTTGGGTGTTTGTTGTGATTGTTTGTTCATTTTAGGTTCATGCAGTCGAGAGACAACCGAAACAAGCGATTTCCCAATGTGTATCTATAAAAAAGATTATTTAAAGATACTTATTATGAATTGCCTACAACAAAATTCGGCATTGCTGTGACTTGTTTATGTCGTGGCTAAAACGAAGCCACTCCAGTCGCACACACACACACATGCAGAGCTTTTGTTTATCTCGTCTCAAGCCATCGTGAATGGACTAAATATGTTTTGTGGGTAGTATAGGAAGTCCTATATTGGTAAATTAAACATCTTTAAACGAGAAAAAGTGCCTGAAAATTATAAAATATAGTCCGGTCGAGCAAAGAAGACATTCTGGCAAGATGGGAAAATGACTCAAACTCGATCAATATTGGTTTAAAAAATAAAAAATTTGATCCCAAATTGTAGGAAACCCTCTGCTCTACAGTTTGCGACCCAATTTATAGTTTTTTAAACCAATATTGACCGAGATATCATAAGATATTACTTGAGATATCCGACTCTCTCGTTTAGTGGCTTGTATAGTTTGGACAAGCAAAGAAGACATTCTGGAAAGTTGGAAATTACTCCAGCTAGGTCCATATGGGTTCAAAAATTATAAACTTGGTGTCTTACTGTAGAACAGAATTTTAACTACAATTTGAGACCAAATTCACTAATTTAGATGAAATATTGACCGAGCTGGAGTCATTTTCCCATCAAGCCAGAATGTCTTCTTTGCTCTACCAGACTATAGTAGTCTCTAGAATTACAAGATATTATTGTCTGCCCAAGCAAAGAAGACCCTCTGGCAAGATGAGAAAATGACTCCAGCTCGGTCAATATTGGTTGAAAAATTATTGATTTTTCTCAATTGTAGGAAACTTTCTGATCTACAATTTGAAATCAAATAAATAATTTTTGAACCAGTATTGACCGAGCTGGAGTCGTTTTCCCATCTGGCCAGAATGTCTTCTTCAGTAGTCTCTAGAATTACAAGATATTAATTCCCTATTCGGGAATTATCCGACTCTTCCTAGTTTGGTAGCTTGTAATAGGTGTCATCTACAACACTCAAAAAAGGATAAAAAAGGAAAAAAATGACAGAAAACAGGAGAAAAAAAGGTGGAAAAGAGACAAAAATGCCGCCCTTTTAGAGAGGGAGATTAGAATCAGTTAACAGAGGGGAACAATCTGACAAGATCGTTGATAAAAATGTCAACTCCTCTTCTTTCAGGGCAGACAATCATAATCCCCTTTTCCTCCTCCTTCTCCTCCTCCTCCTCCTCCTCCTCCTCCTCCCTCACCGCTACCTCCACCTTTCCTTCTTCCTTTTCTTCTTCGTCTTCTTCGTCCTCGCCCCAAATCGCTTCTTATATTCTCCCCAGCAGTTTGTGATAGAGCAAGGCATTTAATAGTGTGCCCCCAACCGAGTGTAAAGTGACTGCGCCAAAGTGGTCCAATAAAAGTGTCTTGAGGGCCCATTAAGTTTGACACTTGAGTTGACACTTGTTGTCACCTTTACACGTTCCTACTTTCTCCTTTCTGTCTCTTTCTTTCTCTCTCTTTCGAGATTCTTCATCCAAACATTGTTTTCTATTCTTTATTCCTGGCGTTTTCTCTACTAGATGTCGAATCGGTTTTCTGAAGGTTGTTATACTAATGAAGGCTTTGAAAGAATGATGGAAACAATAGAAATTCTTTCTAATGCCTAGTTTATACGATTTTGGGAGATTTTACTATTTTTACCCTCTTTTGGGAGATTGGCTGTCGTTGGTAAAGACAGTCAGTCGTTTCCCGTTTCTGGAGGAATAGTAATTGTTGCATTACACTCCAACTGATTAACTGCATGTTATTAAGACTTGTTCTGCATCTTCACTTGGTTGTGAAGACTGGCTTATGGTTGAGAGGATCGACGTGCTAACCACACGTCACCTCTGTCCCGGTTGATGATTATTCGCCTGCTGTATTTTCTGGGTGGGCATTCTGGCGGGGTGGGGATGGCTTCAGCTCGGTCGGTGTTGGTTCGGGGGCTGTGGGTTCTTTCGAGAATTCATGGCTTTCGGGCCGGTATTGGCCGGGCTGGAGTCATTTTCCCGTCTTTCCGGGGTGTCTTCTTTGCTTGAACGGACTGTATAGTTTGGTGAATATGAAACTGAGAACCAGCTGGTAGGCCTAGGCCCTTCATAGGGCTGTTGCGCCATTGACGAACAAACAAAACAAAAAAGTTTATACGATGCCAATTGGCGAGGCAATTGTCAGAAGACAACTGATGCCGGGCGCATATTATAATATATCCATAGCCAAACATGATTCAAGCTGCCTTGTTATTTCATAAGCAATCCCAATGTTGCATGTTGCATGTGGTGTGTGGTGTGGCAAAAAGGATAATAGGGACTTGCTTATTGTTTTGTATTTTTATGTATTGGATAATTTAGCAATTTAATTGGTAAATTGAATATTTTTATGTAAGTGATGAGCAAAAGCCTACAGGAATTAATAAAAAATAGCTACATTGATCAGAACTCTTACATTGTACCCTACTTTTTCATCGAAATATTAAATTTCTAATTAATGATTAATTTATTTTCAAATTTGCTTATGAGCACATGAGGAATGATATGATAAATTCCTCACAGAAAAGTATTGGGTATCATCATAAATATTTCATTCCACTAGAAATAAAGATGTTTTAACAAAAAATCGGAAACTCAACAACAAGCTTAAATTTATAAGATTTCATCCATTTTCACTGCTCTACTCAACTTTCTTGAATAACATTCGAAATAGTTCCTAATTCAGCCAGCAGATGACAGTGACTTGCTTCGACTTCCATTGGACACGCCTTCAAGCTCCGCCTACGATCATAATGGCCGAAAAAATTTGGTTAGAAAAGTTTCCCAAATTCAACCAGTAGATGGCAGCAGTTGACGGGTGATGTTTCAGATTTGACTTGGACACGCCTTCATGCCCCGCCTGCTCTTTTCTTATTGGTTGACAGTGATTTGTGAGTTCTGTCTTAGAAAATGTCGGCTAGCAAAAAAAGATAATTGGTGTACTATACACAAAAAATTACGCTCATTTACTATTGACAATCTTGTGCTAATACAATATTCATTTATGTATTCAGGTTGGTAAGATTCTTACAAGTTAGTATTTGAAGAATTTATTTATAGAGTTTAAATTCAGTTTTACTTTGTGTAACTTAGGGTAGTACTAGACACTGACGGCTCGTGCCCACGAAACAGGTGAAGTGTCAGTATCTTTTACTGTACAGCACTTCACCTATTTCGTGGGCACGAGCCGCCAGTGGTACTAGACTTCAATTATAGTATTATGCTGTATGAAATGAGATGAAAATATGATTTCGCACTCTTAGTAAAAGATACGGGCACTTCACCTGTTTTGAAAGAGCCGCCAGTGATCAAATCAAATCTATTTATTCCTCTTTCATACACTCTACAATGAAAATTAAGCTTTCAACTCAGGGTTATTTGAAATAATTGATAGATGAAATGAAATAAATCAAATATTTTTTTAGACTTTGAAAGTATTATTTTTTCACAATGATTTTCATGGATGTAATTGAGGAGATACTCTTTACATAGGCTAAAATGTCTGGGTGCAAAGAAGAGTCTGAATCAATTTCTTACATGAAAAAATTGATAAGTGTTATAACAATATGAAGATAGTATTTAATAAGGGGTAGATAGTATTCAATGGTATTTATTAAGAGAAGAGGAAGAAGGATGAAAGGAACAAGACGTCGGAGAAGTAGGATGGAAAGAGAAGGAGGTGGAACAAGTAAGACGGAGAAGAAAGAGGGAGGAAAAAGACGAAAGGAGGAAGAGGAAGGGGGAAGAGAGAGTGGAATTTAAAGGAGACAGAGACAAAGCACTTCTCATTTGGGTGGCTGACGTGGAGTGATCTTCATCCATAAAATCTCAGGCATACATTATTTGAGCAGGCAGAGGAAGGACTTGGAACGAATCAATATTTTAATATGGATGCCACCAAACCACTTCATATATGGCGGGCGGCTCCTTCTAAAGGTGTCTCTCTGCTTCTTCTTCTTCTTCTTCTTCTTCTTCTTCTTCTTCTTCTTCTTCTTCTTCTTCTTCTTCTTCTTCTTCTTCTTCTTCTTCTTCTTCTCCTTCTTGACACTCAATCATATCAACCACGTCTGGCGCCGTAACTATGCAAGAACCGTTTTTCTTACAAAGACTGTCGTATATCTACATTCAGCACTGGCGGCTCGTGCCCACGAAACAGGTGAAGTGCTGTGCAATAAAAGATACGAGCACTTCACCTGTTTCGTGGGTACGAGCCGCCAGTGGCCGTACACTGGGGCCATTGATGTAAAACCTGGGGTTGCAAAGTGTTGATGAGAGCGGTTCAGTTTCAAAAAAAGTTTCAACTTATAGTTTAATTGAATAATTATAATTATCATTATCAATTATCAATTATCAATTATCAATTATCAATTATCAATTATCAATTATCAATTATCAATTATCAATTATCAATTATCAATTATCAATTATCAATTATCAATTATCAATTATCAATTATCAATTATCAATTATCAATTATCAATTATCAATTATCAATTATCAATTATCAATTATCAATTATCAATTATCAATTATCAATTATCAATTATCAATTATCAATTATCAATTATCAATTATCAATTATCAATTATCAATTATCAATTATCAATTATCAATTATCAATTATCAATTATCAATTATCAATTATCAATTATCAATTATCAATTATCAATTATCAATTATCAATTATCAATTATCAATTATCAATTATCAATTATCAATTATCAATTATCAATTATCAATTATCAATTATCAATTATCAATTATCAATTATCAATTATCAATTATCAATTATCAATTATCAATTATCATTATCAATTATCAATTATCAATTATCTTCTATCAAATATCAATTATCATTATCAATTATCAATTATCTTCTTCTTTATCAATTATCAATTATCAATTCTTTTTCTTCTTCAAATGACCAACACCACAGCCTCTAGTCTTCTAGTCTAGGCCTAATTCTTCTTTGTATCTTCCTTCTTCTTCTTCTTCTTCTTCTTCTTCTTCTTCTTCTTCTTCTTCTTCTTCTTCTTCTTCTTCTTCTTCTTCTTCCTCCTTCTTCTCCTTCTTCTCCTCCTTCTTCTTCTTCTCCTTCTTCTCCTTCTTCTTCTCATCCTTCACCTCCTCCTTCTTCTCCTTCTTCTTCTTCTTCTTCTTCTTCTTCTTCTTCTTCTTCTTCTTCTTCTTCTTCTTCTTCTTCTACTACTACTTCTTTTTGTCTTCTTCTTCTTCTTCTTCTTCTTCTTCTTCTTCTTCTTCTTCTTCTTCTTCTTCTTCTTCTTCTTCTTCTTCTTCTTCTTCTTCTTCTTCTTCTTCTTCTTCTTCTTCTTCTTCTTCTTCTTCTTCTTCATCAACAAAATTTCAAATTCAACCCCAAACGTGGTCCCATCTTCCTTTGGAAGTGTTCCCTTTTATCTGCTCTTTCGTGTTTGATTGCCACCTCACTTCGTTTGACGTGCGACTCTCTCTCCCATGGGACATCTTCCTCCCTTTGTACTCTATTCTTCTTCCTCATTCATCCCTTCTATAATAACCGCCAATTTACATTACAAAGGAAGTGACGATTATATTCCTATAACGTGACACACCATCATACCGTCTGTCCAAGCAAGGAAGACATTCCGGCAAGATGGGAAAATGACTACAGCTCGGTCAATATCGTTTCAAAAATTATAAATTTGGTTTCAAATTGTAGAAAACAACCTAATCTACAATTTGAGTCCTAGTTTATAATTTTTGAACCAATATTGACCGAGTTGGAGTCATTTTCCCATCTAGTCAGAATGTCTTCCCCGCTTTGCTTGGATGGACTATACCGTTTCATTGTAATGGTAATCTTGCGGAAACGCTTATCAATTTTCAAGCGCCTATTTGATTGATTTCATGTTTAGTACAGCTGATGCCAAAAAGTTGGGCGGTTTCGTCTGTCTCTTGTACGTGATGAACCTATTAACAGTTGATTGTCAACTCTTTTGAGTCAATTCTTTTAATTTCGATGTCACCTAGGCGTAGCTAAATGACAATTCTTTGAGCTGACTTCAAAAATTTGTCAATCTTCTCTTTCAATTATAGTTGTCATTTTGCTATGCCTGGATGATGTTTTTGGGAAGAGACAATAGATGCTTTATATCAGCTGTTAGTAAGTTACATCAATTACAAAAATTCGCTCCGGCAGCTGGCGGTCGGAAAGAGTGCATTTCAAATGCAATTCTATGATGGCTCAAATCATATGACTTATAATGAGCTATTCAGGGTATGAATTCAAAGGTGCCGTTTTCGAAAAACCCGTGAAAAAACTCAATTTTCGGCATATTATTCACCGATTTCTCCGCCATTTTTGATTGGATTTTTTTCGTTGATGGCTCAAATTGTAGGGCATAATAAGGGTATTATACACACCAATTTTCAAAACGATCAAGTCATTGGTCGATTTGTAGTGATTTTTCAAAATTTTCATCCCCTAATTTCACCCCCTTCCCTTGGACCAATTTGGCTGGTTAACGAACTTGACCGAGATATTAACACTAATGATTTTTGTGCAAAATTCGGTCGCTCTCCGACAAGCCCTTCGGGAGTTATCGTGTTAACAAGAATCTGTACATATATAAATATATATATATATATATATATATATATATATATATATATATATATAGAGATATATGAATTTGAACGGACATCAGATTCGTGTTCTGGGGGCTTGGAAACGTGTAAAAAATATATCGCATCATATATTTGCGATTATCCGGTCAAGACCAATAGTGCATTTTTTCAAATGAAATGCACTAAAAAACAGAAAACTATGTAATATCACTTTTTTGGTGCTTCTTATATTCAAAATTCTGAACTGATAATTTCATCTTATTATGTGACAGAATTTATATCTTACTTGACTGATAATATTGGAAAGAAGAGAATTGAATTGAATAATTGCCTTTATTAGGGCGGAGTTAGGACTCTAGGTCCTCTCTACCACAGAACCCTAGAGACGTTTTGGATTTGTAAATATCACATTAATAAATGCAATATTAATATAGACCTATCTTTGAAGGGAATTAGGAGTTCTTTTCAGTGTTGTATTCTGAGGTCACGTATTGTTTCTTGAGTTATTTTTTATGTAGAAGAAAAGTACACATTACTGATATAGTTTAACCAAGCAAAGAAGACCCTCTGGTAAGATGGGAAAATGACTCAAGCTGGGTCAATATTGGTTCAAAAATTATCATTTTGATATTAAATTGTAGGAAACAATTTGATCTACTATTGAGACCACATTTATAATTCTTGAACAAATATTAACTAAGCCGGAGTGATTTTCCCATCTTGCCAGAGGGTCTTCTTTGCTTGAACAGACTATACCTGGCTTAGTGCTTTATTTCTGTTACATGTTTTCATATGAGTGTTTTCATGTGAGCTAAAAAGTAAATTTCGTAATATTGTACCATGCTTATTGCTAATTTAGTTCAGAACTTGGCCTACTAAATACTAATTCTACTCAATTACTTGGAGAGGTTTGTAGAGAAAACATGAATTTAATTTTCTGTCTAGATTAACGGATTTTCTCACTCCATTTTCTCAACTGAAAGGACATTGAGCACAGAAGTCACACGGTGGAGAAAAAAAAGGAATTTCCCAGCCGTTGGAAAACGCCGGTGAATAGTTTTTCCCAGCTGAGCCTGACCAGAAAATCGGCTGAAGATAGATGGAGGATGACAAAGTCATCGTCGAAAAGAAGTCATGGCGACTTTGGACGTTGGTCACAGATAGATGGATAGATGACCGGCACCAGAGATTGAACAACGGGAGAGGAAAAACAAAAAGTAACAGAAGAAGGAGAAGAAGGAGAGTAGGGAGAAGGTGGAGGAGAGGAAGAAGAGGAGGAAGGAGGAGGAGGAAGAAGAAAGAAGAGGAGGAGGAAGAAGGAAGAAGGAGGAGGAGGAGGAGGAAGAAGAGAAGAAGAAGGAGAAGAAGAGAAGAAGAAGAGAAGAAGGAGAAGAGAAGAAGAAGAAGAAGAAGAAGAAGAAGAAGGAGATGATGATGATGATGAGAAGAAGAAGGAGAAGGAGAATGATGATGAAGAAGAAGAAGAAGAAGAAGGAGGAGGAAGAAAAGAGGATGGAGGAGGAAGAAGAAGGAGAAGAATAAGAAGAAGAAGAAGAAGGAGGAGGAGGTGACGAGAAAAGGAGAAGAAGAGAAAGGAGGAGAGAAGAAGAAGAAGAAGAAGAAGAAGAAGAGAAGAGAAGAGGAGGAGAAGAAGAAGAAGGAGGAGGAGGAGGAAGGAAGAGAAGGAGAAGAAGAAGAAGAAGAAGAAGAAGGAAGAAGAAGAAGAAGAAGAAGAAGAAGAAGAAGGAAGAAGAAGAAGAAGAAGAAGGAAGAAGAAGAAGAAGAAGAAGAAGAAGAAGAAGAAAGAAGAAGAAGAAGAAAGAAAGAAGAAGCGAGAAGAAGAAGAAAGGATTAAAAGACGTACCGAATAATGTTGTAATACTGTCCAGCTTGACTAAAGTATAGTTTTACCAAGCAAAGAAGACCCTCTGGCAAGATGGGAAAATGACTCTAGCTCGGTCAATATTGGTACAAAAATAATAAATTTGGTTCCAAATTGTAAATCAGAATGTTTCCTATAATTTGAGTGTGAATTTATTATTCTCGAATGAATATTGTCGAGCTGAGTCATTTTCCCTTCTTGTCAGAATGTCTTCTTTGCTTGAACAGACTTCAGCCTATAGTGTAATGCCAACCGTATCTATGGACTTTTTTGTGTTTTTTCCGTTGATCGTAACTAAAGAGTCTTTTCATGCTATCATATAATGGTAATTGAGTCTCTTCAACATTGTCAGTCACTCAGTAAACCTGAGTTTGTCATTTTGCCTTCTACTTTTCCTTCTAATTCTTCTTTTCTTCTTCTTCTTCTTCTTCTTCTTCTTCTTCTTCTTCTTCTTCTTCTTCTTCTTCTTCTTCTTCTTCTTCTTCTTCTTCTTCTTCTTCTCTTCTTCTTCTTCTTCTTCTTCTTCTTCTTCTTCTTCTTCTTCTTCTTCTTCTTCTTCTTCTTCTTCTTCTTCTTCTTCTTCTTCTTCTTCTTCTTCTTCTTCTTCTTCTTCTTCTTCTTCTTCTTCTTCTTCTTCTTCTTCTTCTTCTTCTTCTTCTTCTTCTTCTTCTTCTTCTTTCTTCTTCTTCTTCTTCTTCTTCTTCTTCTTCTTCTTCTTCTTCTCTTCTTCTTCTTCTTCTTCTTCTTCTTCTTCTTCTTCTTCTTCTTCTTCTTCTTCTCTCTCTTCTTCTTCTTCTTCTTCTTCTTCTTCTTCTTCTTCTTCTTCTTCTTCTTCTTCTTCTTCTTCTTCTTCTCCTCTTCCTTCTCTTCTTCTTCTTCTTCTCTTCCTTCTTCTTCTTCTTCTTCTTCTTCTTCTTCTTCTTCCTCTTCTTCTTCTCTCTTCTTCCCCTCCTCTTCTTCTTCTTCTTCTTCTTCTTCTTCTTCTTCTTTCTTCTTCTTCTTCTTCTTCTTCCTTCTCTTCTTCTTCTCCTCTTCTTCTTCTTCTTCTTCTTCTCTTCTTCTCCTTCTCCTCCTCCTTTTTCTCTCCTCTCCTTCTTCTCTCTTCTTCTTCCTTTTCTTCTTCTCTTCCTCCTCTCCTTCTTCTTCTTCTCCTTCTTCTCCTTCTTCCCTTCTCTCCTTCTCCTTCTTCTTCTCCTTCATCTTCTTCTCCTTCTTCTTCTCTTCTTCTTCTTCTTCTTCTTCTTCTTCTTCTTCTTCTTCTTCTTCTCGCTTCCTCTTCTTCCTCTCCTCAATTTTTTTCCTCCTCCTCCTCCTCCTCCTCGTCCTTCTTCTTCTTTCTTCTTCTGTACGGACACTTTAGCGACGACAACACGGTGTGATGGTCAAGTGAAGCATGTCGTGAGAAAATGAAGTGGACAAGCCATAGTCAAGACAAGTAAAAGTAAACAAGACATTCTGGCAAGATGGGAAAATGACTCCAGCTCGGTCAGTATTGTTTCAAAAATGATACATTTGGTCTCAAAATGTGTATCAGAATGTTTCCTACAATTTGAGACCAAATTGATAATTTTTGAACCAATATTGACCGAGCTGGAGTCATTCTCCCATCTTGCCAGAGGGTCTTCTCTGCTTGGACAGAATGTACTATGACAAAGTGGAAAAAGAGAAGAAATAGAAAATCTATCAGATGCGCGTTCTGTCGTCCGTTTTCACGCCTATTTATCACGGTCTCTCTCTGCTTTTTATAATATTATTATCATCATCTCACGCTGGACTCTTCTGTCATTTACACGCTGCTTGGGACACAATCTCACGCTTAAGGAAGAGACGTGTCACATGTCTCCATATTACTTTTTTCTTTTTTGTTTTCTTCTTCTCTTTCTTCTTTTCTTGAAAATGTTATTAGAGTTCCATTTATTTCCTGAATTTTGATTAGTGATAAGTTCGTAACAATGTTATCTACTCCCACAACAACAAAAATGGCTCTAGAACGCCGAAACATGTTGTGAAAAAAATATTAAAAAAGGGTACTTAATTGAATTATTTGAAAGTTTCAATTGATACAGTAGCCCCACGATAAAATAAGTATTGGAAAATGGCTAATCTTCCACAAACATAGCAAAATGGCAATTGACAAAACATAGCACAAGTGATAAATTTGTGTTTAGTAGCAATTTTGTGATTTTTGATCGCGATTTCTGAGATTTGGGTAAGATTTACACAATTGCCGCCATTCAACTTTTTCTCTAGAATCCGACTCTCTTCAACTTCCATTAATAAAAAATCCAATTTTATGATTCCTTACCCAGTTATAACCCTTATTGTTGAAAAAATGGCGTTTTCTACCATATTTTTCCAATTATCTCAATAACCGTTAAAGTTACAAACTTGAAACTGGTTTCATTGAATTCCTCAGCTAATTTTACATAGGTATTGATTATTTTAAAACCTCACTAAAGCCTCTAAAAATTTGGAAAAATTGATATATTTTGAATAATCTCAATTTTCCGCCATTGTTATCTCGGTAACAAAGCGTTTTTGGGGATTGGTCCCATGGAACTTTTTTGTCTACTTGGTGTAAGGAATCAGCCTGAGAAGTATTGCACATTCCTCCTGAAACACCCTGTATAACATAAGTTTGACAAAAACACACCACAGCAGAACAAACCACAAAATCGTTGCTTCTTCGTCTTGTTCTCATCTCACACCATTTAACCCGTGGACCATCCAGGAAGGAAGCTCACACTTTGTTCCAGTCGTTACAGAGAGGAAACACCGCGGTGACATATCACTAATCTAATGGCACGTAAACAATAGCACCATTATTTTTGCGAAAATTGAGTAGACACTTCGGTTCAATATGAAGTGTACTGTAACGAGGTGTCTTCTTAGATTCCGCGAACTCTATTGCCACCAGACGAGGGTTACTGGCGGCTCGTGCCCATGAAACAGGTGAAGTGCTGTACAGTAAAAGATACGGGCACTTCACCTGTTGCGTGAGTACGAGCCGCCAGTGACAAGGGTGTTCGTTGAACAGCTGAGGCCAAAAAGGTAGGCGGCTTCGTCTGTGCCTTCCTCTCACAACTGAATCCTAAAGCACAGAGTCGAAGTTGATGAGAGAGAAGAAGGAGTACGAGAAAGATAAGGACGAGAAGAAGAAGAAGGAAAAGATGGACAAAAGTAGAAAAAATAAAGTAAATGAAAAAAAAGATAAAAAATAGAAAAAAAAAGATTGGAAAAATAGAAATGATAAGGTAGGAACTAAGTATGAAAAAAGAGGGAGAAGGAGAAGAAGAAGAAGAAGAAGAAGAAGAAGAAGAAGAAGAGAAGAAGGAGGTCATGAAGAAGAAGAGGAAGGAGATGAAGAAGAGGAAGAAGAAGGAGAGAAGAAAAAAGAGAAGAAGAAGAAGAAGAGAAAAAAAGATAGAAAAAGTAGAAAAAATAAAGTAAATGAAAAAATAGATGAAAAAATAGAAAAAAGATTGGAAAAATAGAAATGATAAGGTAGAAACTAAGTATGAAAAGCAGATGGAGAAGGAGAAGAAGAAGAAGAAGAAGAAGAAGAAGAAGAAGAAGAAGAAGAGAAAAGAAAAGAGGTGATGAAGAAGAAGAAGAAGGAGGTGGTGAAGAAGAGGAAGAAGAAGGAAGAGAAGAAGAAGAAGAAGAAGAAGAAGAAGAAGAAGAAGAAGAAGATGGGAGGAGGAGAAGAAAGAGAAGAAAAAGAGGAGAAAGTGAAGAAGAAGAGAAGAAGCAGAAGAACAAGAAGAAGAAGAACAAGAAGAAAGATGGAGAAGAACAAGAAGATCAAAAAGAACAAAAAGATGGAGAAGAACAAGAAGATAAAAAGAACAAAAAGATGGAGAAGAAGAAGAAGAAGAAGAAGAAGAAGAAGAAGAGAAGAAGAAGAAGAAGAAGGAGGAGAAGAAGAAAGAAGAAAAGAAAGAAGAAGAAGAAGAAGAGAAGAAGAAGAAGAAGAAGAAGAAGAAGAAGAAGAAGAAGAAGAAGAAGAAGAAGAAGAAGAAGAAGAAGAAGAAGAAGAAGAAGAAGAAGAAGAAGAAGAAGAAGAAGAAGAAGAAGAAGAAGAAGAAGAAGAAGAAGAAGAAGAAGAAGAAGAAGAAGAAGAAGAAGAAGAAGAAGAAGAAGAAGAAGAAGAAGAAGAAGAAGAAGAAGAAGAAGAAGAAGAAGAAGAAGAAGAAGAACAAGAAGAAGAAGAAGAAAAGAAGAAGAAGAAGAAGATGGAGAAGAAGAAGAAGAAGAAGAAGAAGAAGAAGAAGAAGAAGAAGAGGGGGGGGAGCAAAGTGAAAAAGTTGTGAGGCCTGTGGGATATAAGAAACTTTCGTCATTAAGGTGCTCTCGGATTAAATGATGGTGTCATTAAATATTAATGACCACAACCCACCCCTAAATCTAATGCATTTCAGAGGGATCGGTGCATTTTACAATCTAGAAGTCCTGTAATAAATGTATGTTGAACCTCTAAATATAAAACTCTATTACACTCGATGTAATTTAAAATACATTGTATTATATGTAGAAATTGATACAGTCTGTCCAAGCGAAGAAGATTCTCTGGCAAGATGGGAAAATTACTCCAGGTTGGTCAATATTGGTACAAGATTTTAGGAAACAGCCTAATGTACAATTTGAGTTCAATATTATTGATCGAGCTGGAGTATTTTTGAACCAATATTGATCGAGCTGGAGTCATTTTCCACCTTGCCAGAATGTCTTCTTTGCTTGGACAGACTGTCTTACACTGAGAGTATAGTCCGTTCAACCAAAGAAGACACTCTGGCAAGATGAGAAAATGACTGCAACTCGGTCAAAATTGGTTCAAAAATATTGATTTGGCCTCAAATTATAGATCAGAATGTGTCCTACGATTTTGACCGTATCGATAATTTTTGAACCAATATTGATCGAGCTGGAGTCATTTTCCCATCTTGCCAGAATGTTTTCTTTGCTTGGACAGACTATCGAGTATAGTCCGTTCAAGCAAAGAAGACACTCTGGCAAGATGAGAAAATGACTGCAACTCGGTCAAAATTGGTTCAAAAATATTGATTTGGTCTCAAATTATAGATCAGAATGTCTCCTACGATTGTGACCGTATCGATAATTTTTGAACCAATATTGAGCGAGCTGGAGTCATTTTTTCATCTTGCCAGAGGGTCTTCTTCGCTTGGACGGACTATAAAATTTATATATAAAAATTATATAAATTTAAATTAAATTTATATATTTAATAGTTGTAAAGTTTATATTATGGTAGTAATCCTTATTAAATAGGAAGAAAAAAATATTGTAAAATTACTGATTTATAAGAAAACTAGATACCGGGTTCTACCTGGATTATCACTAATCATTTAAGGTTAGGTCTAAGACAGGACATATGAGTCCTAACTTCGCCTGGTAAAAAGTCACAGTATCGTGTTATTTTTTCTCGATAGAGGGGTGAAGGGGGAAATGTTTTTCTCCCTTCTAGCAGCCTATAAACCAACCCCTAAAAAGATTTTAATCTGGAGTGTTAACAACCACTAATAGGAAGGCCAGCCACATTCAAAGTCCCCGACTTAATTCATTATTATGCACCAACTGTATACTATCACACTCCTAGCTAACCCCAAATCTAGATTTTATTCTAGATAATATCCTCTCTACTCCTTCTTTCTCTTCTTCTCCTCACCTTCTTCTCCTTTTTCTTCTTCCTCTACTTCATTCATTCCTACTTTGTTCTGTTTTTCTAAATCACCTTCATTCCATTTTCTCCCAAACTAAGAATATATTCCTGAATGAAGATTCACTTCTAGATCCTTCTTGAGCTATATTTTTTCTTCTTCTTCTTCTTCTTCTTCTTCTTCTTCTTCTTCTTCTTCTTCTTCTTCTTCTTCTTCTTCTCCCCTCCTTCTTCAACCCTCCTTCTTCAAGCTCTCTTCCCTATCATTCTTACGCTTCTTTTTCTCTTCTACTTGTTCTTCTTCTTATTCTTCTCCTTTCCCTCTTCACCTTCTTCTTCTTCTTCTTCTTCTTCTTCTTCTTCTTCTTCTTCTTCTTCTTCTTTCTTCTTCTTCTTCTCCTTCTTCTTCTTCTCCTTTTTCCCTCTTCCCTTCTTCTTCTTGTTCCTCTTCTTCTCTTTCTTCTTCTTGTTCTTCTCTTTCTTTACCTTCTTCTTCTCCTCTTCCTTTTCCTCTTCCATCTTCTCTTCTTCTTCTTCTTCTTCTTCTTCTTCTTCTTCTCTTCTTCCTTCTCTTCTTCTTCTTCTTCTTCCCCTCCTTCTTCAAGCTTCTTCAAGCTTCTTCTTCTTACGCTTCTTCTTCTTCTTCTTCTTCTTCTTCTTCTTCTTCTTCTTCTTCTTTCCTCTTCCTTCTCCTTCTTCTTCTTCATCTTCCTCTTCTCAATCTTCTGTTTCCCTTTTCACAACTCCTTCACAACTAAACCCTTTTCCACAAAGAAAAAATTCCATTTTTTTACAGTACACTCAATTTTATGACACTATCGCGTGTTGTCAATATAGTGTTGGGCAAATTAAAACCTGTGTGTGTGAGAGAGGAAGAGAAAGATAGAGCGAGAGAGAGTTGGGGGTAGAGAGAGAGAATTGGGGTAGAGAGAGAGTGAGAGAGTGAGAAAGATAAAGAGAAAGATTAAGAGAGAGAAGAGAGAGAGTTATATGGTGAAAAAAAGTGAGAGAGGCATCTTATAGGATGAAAGGAAGAAAAGAGTAAGACATGGAAGGAGTGCAAAAGAGGCATTGCAAGTAAACGAGAAGAAGGATGAGAAGAGAAAAAGGAGGAGATGGAGAAGGAGGAGATAAGAAATATGAGAAGGATTGGAGAAATAAGAGGAGTTGAAGAGAAAGACCAAGAAAAAGATTATGAAGAAGAAGAAGAAGAAGAAGAAGAAGAAGAAGAAGAAGAAGAAGAAGAAGAAGAAGAAGAAGAAGAAGAAGAAGAAGAAGAAGAAGAAGAAGGAAAAGAAGAAGAAGAAGAAGAAGAAGAAGAAGAAGAAGAAGAAGAAGAAGAAGAAGAAGAAGAAGAAGAAGAAGAAGAAGAAGAAGAAGAAGAAGAAGAAGAAGAAGAAGAAGAAGAAGAAGAAGGAAAGAAGAAGAAGAAGAAGAAGAAGAAGAAGAAGAAGAAGAAGAAGAAGAAGAAGAAGAAGAAGAAGAAGAAGAAGAAGAAGAAGAAGAAGAAGGAGAAAAAGAAGAGGAAGAAGAAGAAGAAAAAGAAGAGGAAGAAGGAAGAGTTCTGGAGTGAGAGAAAAGTAAGATAGAGATAAAGGGTGAGAAAGAATGAGGGAGAAGTCAAAAGCAAGAAGAGAGGAGTGTGAAGATAGATAGAAAGTCAGACAATAAGGAGAGAGAGATACTTAACGAAAGGAAGAGGAAGAGGAAAAAGTGGAAGAAAGAAAGAAGGGAAAGGTCAGAAGAAAGACTAGAGAGAGAGAGAGTGAGAGAGAGATTGAGTAAAAGAGACATTGAACAAGAGAAAGATGAAGAGGGTAAGAGGCAGAAGAGGGTGTGAGTGGAGAATGTGAATGAGAAAGTGAAAGAGGGCGAATAAGAAAGAGAGACAGACAGCGTGTAAAGCGTGTAATGAGAGTAATTGCGAAAACACGATTTAATAAACTGATAAGACGCCTACCAAGCGACAAAAGTCTAATTTTATTTTCGACCCCTTTTTAATTCTATCCGACCCCAGATGCGATTATTACATGTTGTCGACAACTAGTAATCAACACACATGTGAAATAATATTGTTATCAAGACACAACCAATCATTTCTGAACTATAATTGTCTGTCCAAGCAAAGAAGACATTCTGGCAAGATGGGCAAATGACTCCAGCTCGATCAATATTGGTTCAAATATTGAAAATTTGATCATACATTGCAGATTAGAATGTTTCCACCAATTTGAGATTAAATTCATTAAGCTTGAACCAATATTAACCAAGCTTGAATCATTTTCCCATCTTGCCAGAGGGTCTTCTTTGCTTGGTTAGACTATATCAACGAAAAATCTATCATTTTTGTACTGTTATTAATAGCTTTATATGGTTGATTTTGTATGCACTATCATGGTTTCATTCTAATTAATCATTTATGTATAATTTTTCAAATCATAGAATAAAATATTCTTGAAAAAGTTTTGCATAATACAGTAATGTAGTGATATGTATATACTGTAGTACTATATGTATATACAGGGTGTATTTCAGGAGGAATATGCAATATTTCTCAGGCTGATTCCTTACACCAAGTAGACAAAAATGTTCCATGGGACCAACCCCCAAAAATGCTTTGTTACCAAGATAACAATGGCGGAAAATTGTGATTTTTAAAAATATATTAATTTTTGTAATTTTTTAGAGGCTTCACTCTGGTTCTAAAATGATCAATTCCTATGTAAAATTAGCTGAGGAATTCAATGAAACCAGTTCCAAGTTTGTAACTTTAACGGTTATTGAGATAATTGAAAAAAATATGCTAGAAAACGCATTTTTTCAACAATAAGGGTTATAACAGGATAAGAAATCATAAAATTGCATTGCAATTTTTTATTAATGGAAGTTGAAGAGAGTCGGATTCTAAAGAAAAAGTTGAATGACGGCGATTGTGTAAATCTTACCCAAATCTCAGAAATTGCGATCAAAAATAGCAAGACAAATTTATGATTATTGAAGCAATATTGACAGAGCTGGAGTCATTTTACCATCTTGCCAGAATGTCTTCTCAGCTTGAGCGTACCATACCTATCTTCGATCTGTTTTCAGAGTTGGGATGACAATCTTCCTACCCACTCATTACCCATGATGCATCCTGGGTAATTTTCACCGTAAATTACATGGTCAGCTATTTTCAATAGCTGCTGACTATACATCAGACTTCAATTTGGAGGACAATTTTTTTTTTGTCCTCTTATCTCCAGAATGTCACGTACAAGAATGTGGTCCAATCATGTCTACCTCCATCTATATGTATAATTTCATAACTACCTTTATCTGTATCTATATCTATCGTATCTATAATATCATATCTACATCTTTTTTGGGTTTGTGGTCTTTTTTCTACGTGGTTTGTTGTTCGAAATTGCTTCAAAATAGATTCGGTTCTAAAAAGGTATCCCACCAGGTATATTCTGTGCAAGCGAAGAAGACCCTCTGGCAAGATGAGAGAATGACTCCAGCTTGGTCAATATTTGTTCAAAAATTATGAATTTGTTCCTAAATTGTAGAACAGGATGTTTCCTACAATGTGAGATCAAATTGATTATTTGGAACAAATATTGACCGAGCTTGAGTAGTTTTCGCATCTTGCCAGAGGGTCTTCTTCGCTTGGACTGACTATAGATGAGACGGTGCAACAAATTGTTTTCGGGAGCGCTTTTTCTTCTTTTTGATAGTTTTCTTCTACTTATAGAAGAAGGAGAGAAGAGAAGGAACAAGGTAAAATGTAAGGAGGGAAGTTATTAGAATTTTTACAAATATTGGCACAATATTTATTGTCATTTTAGTTTCTTATCACAAAGAAAATCCGACTCTCAACTTCCGTCAATAAAAAATACAATTTTATGATTCCTTATCCAGTTATAACCCTTATTGTTGAAAAATAGCGTTTTCTAGCATATTTTTCCAATTATCTCAATAACCGTTGTAGTTGCAAACTTGGAACTGGTTTCATTGAATTCCTCACCTAATTTTACATAGGAATTGCTCATTTTAGAGCCTCACTAAAGCCTCTAAAAAATTAGAAAAATTAATATGTTTTGAAAAATCTCAATTTTCCGCCATTGTTATCTCGGTAACAAAGCGTTTTTGAGGGTTGGTCCCATGGAACTTTTTTGTCTACTTGGTGTAAGGAATCAGCCTGAGAAGTATTGCACATTCCTCCTGAAACACCCTGTATATAGTCAGTCCAAGTAAAGGAGACATTCTGGCAAGATGGGAGAATGACTCCAGCTCGATCAATATTGGTTCAAAAATTGTAAATTTGGTCTAGAATTGTAGAGCAGAATCTTTTCTACAATTTGAGACCAAACGTAAAATTTTTGAACCAATATTGACCGAGCTGGAGTTGTTTTCTCATTTCGCCAGAATGTCTTATTTGTTTGTAGAGACTATACCTAGCTTGGTTAGAGTATATCATGAATATTATTTTGATACATTAACTTCTTACCCGCAATTTTTATTGTGTAGAGAATCAGCCTGAGAGGTTTGATAGACTTTCATCTGTAACACTATGATAGTATGATACATTTTAGATTTTGGGATGGGGGTCCGGGGGGGGGGGTAAGCGAAAGCTATCTTTCAACCCCCAAACATGTCACTGAACCCTACCCACAAATCTAGGAGGCTTCTGCTAGTCAGGGGGGTGCTGGAAGGGGTGAGCCACCCCCTCAGAGTCTGTCACCCCCCAGCAAATATTGACCGGTCGCTAGGTGAGCTAAGCTGGGGGGTGCTGCGACCCCCCCACACCTCTGAACAAGGGTCACATGCCCCTTACCCCACTGTTCTGTCAGGCCCCCACCCGCGACACCCCCAGAAAACCCTGAGCCAGCTACGCCCTTTTTTTCAAAGCGCCGCTGCTCTACAATACTGAAGCTAATCTCCGTTTGAAGAAAGTTTAGTTAAGCGAGGTTTTATTAAAACCAAGTATCATCAAATAACTAGACTTGAAACAAGTTAAACTGATCAAACTTTAATGAAGACTAAGGTTGAAAACAATCTCCGTTCAATGGAGCTAAGTTTAACGGATTGAGTTTAAATAAAACTAGGTTTCATTACACTGGCGGCTCGTGCCCACGAAACAGGTGAAGTGCTATACAGTAAAAAATACGAGCACTTCACCTGTTTCTTAGATAAAAGCCCCCAGTGCTTCAATACCATCTACTTTCAAATCGTTTGATGATCTCCGTTTAATCCAAAACTGTTCCCGGTTCAATTCAAGTTTGATCTTTGATTTAATTTGTAGATCTTTGGATCTACACTATTTTAGCCCTGGTTCACTGGCGGCTCGTGCCCACGAAACAGGTGAAGTGCTGTACAGTAAAATATACGGGCACTTCACCTGCTTCGCGGGTACGAGCCGCCAGTGCCCTGGTTTCAACTTTCACCAGAACCGATAACAGATTAGGTTAACAGAATAGAATAGAATAGAATGACTTCTTTATTTTAATGACGTGGCGAAGTTTGGACAGCAATGTCCACTCTACCACTTAACAGTTGGTACTAAAGCTAAAAATCACGTTGTTTTAAAAATATTAACAGAAAATATTAAATAGATAAAATATTACAGAATATTAAATGGCAAATGAAGAATTTGATCATAGCGATCATAACATTTAGTTAGCTTCAAGAAAAATTGGAAAAAGTTTAATTTTGGGTGTAAGGCCGGTATTACACGATAATAGTTCTATGATCATAGTTGATCATATGAAAAGAGATGTAAATACGAAATCATATTTTCATCTCTTTCCATATGATCAGATATGATCATAGAACTATTATCGTGTAATACCGGCCTAAGCCGCGCTGTTGGTCATTCCATCTGTACCCTCGATCACTTGAGACGAAATAAACAAACTTTTTGCATGTACAGGTAGCTATTTTTGTTTGAGCTTGGGGAACAGACAAGAACTGTGATTGACTACAGCTGTTCGACTGCGGCCGACCGTCGTATGAAGTAATACCTCGCTTTACCCGCACACACGCGCTAAAAATTTGTTTATTTCGTCTC
This sequence comes from Sogatella furcifera, assembly GCA_017141385.1. Taxonomy (NCBI): domain Eukaryota; kingdom Metazoa; phylum Arthropoda; class Insecta; order Hemiptera; family Delphacidae; genus Sogatella; species Sogatella furcifera. The sequence continues at coordinate 16,375,181 of CM029553.1, forward strand.
AAGTGATCGTGAATAGGGTATATGGTGATATTTTCAATACAGTGGAATTGCCACCGTATTATCCGATACAGCCGATTATATTAGCCGATTATCCGAACTAATAGGGACCGGGATCAATTCGGATAAGCAAAAATTCTGATAATTGGACATGTAATTGTATCGAAGAAAAAAAATGTATTAAACTTGTAATAAACTTTATTAAATTAATTTGAAAAGTACAGTATAGTGATGTTAAATTAATATGGAAAGCAAAACAAATACTGTGCTATGAACCAAAATACAGTAAATATAATATAAAGTTAGCTACAAAAGTTAGCTACAAAGTTAGCTATAATATAAAGAATAGCTACAATCACGTCGTAAACGCTTGTTTCTAATTTATTACTTTGCTTTACGTCGATTCGGTTAATCGGCGTTCGGATAATCGGCGTTCCACTGTGATAGTTTTCCCTGAAAAGGGGAGAATTTATACTGGAATGTTGAAAAATTGGCGAATATTCCTGGTCTACTAATTATAGGCCTATAGGGTATGTAATTATGACATAGAAAGGTTCTGAATTCCTTCTAAGAAAATTCCTTCTAATTTTCCTTCTTCTTTAAAATCTGAATTTTTTCTAAAAATTCCTTCTAATTCTGCAAAGGAGGGTTAGGACTCATCCAATAACAATTCCCCAACTACTAATTATAACCTAATAAAATAAAATATAAATGTAGACAGATCCCTGAAATTTATTATCTAGAATGTTATAATTATAATTATTATTTTTCAAAATTATAACCGACCAAAATAGGCTACGAAGGTTGACCAACAATAATTACAAAACGATTTTGGTTATAGTCTGGGGTCGACCATAGAAGACATTCTGTCAAAATGGGAAAATGACTCCAGCTCGGTCAATATTGGTTCAACAGTCATGGATTTGGTCTCAAATTGTAGAATAATTTCTGTTCTAAGATTTGAGAGCGAATTGATAGGTTTTGAACCAATATTGACCGAGCTGGAGTAATATTACCAATTTGCCTGAAGGTCTTCTCTGCTTGAAAAGACTATAGCGAAATAGACGAATTCTTCTCCAATTTAGTGGTTTGGTGATAGCCTGTTAAGACAGAGAAAAAGAGAGAGAGAGAGAAAAAGAGAAAATAGAGAGAGAGAGAGAGGCATAGAGAGAGAGACCATTTGAAAGAAACACCGCAAAAAGCTCTAAAAATCAAATTAAAGACAACAGAGATGACATTCTGTGATATATGGAAGTAGGCTTGATACAAATTGTGTGTCCTCCGCACCACAGGACAACAGAGAAGAAGAAGGAGGAAAAGGAAGAGAATGGAGAAGGAGGAGGAGAAGAAAAAGGAAAAGGAGAAGGAGGACAATAAGGGAGAGAAGGAGGTGACGAAAAAGGCCAGAAGAATGATGATGGGGTGAAGATGAAGTTTGATGAAATTGGAAAATTATATGGGAGATGAGAATAAGGAGGAGAAGTAGAAGGGGAAGATGAAGAAGGAGGAGGAGGAGAGAAGAAGAAGAAGAAGAAGAAGAAGAAGATGAAGAAGAAGAAGAAGAAGAAGAAGAAGAAGATGATGATGAAGAAGATGAGAAGAAGAAGAAGATGAAGAAGATGAAGGGAAGAAGAAGAAGAGGAGAAGAAGAAGGGAAGGAGGAAGAAGAAGGAAGAAGAAGAAGAAGAAGAAGAAGAAGAAGAAGGAGAAGAAGAAGAAGAAGAAGAAGAAAGACAATAAGGACGAGACTGATGAGACGGAAAAGACGAGAAGAAATATGATGGGGAGAAGATAAAATTAGATGATTATAGAAATTTAGATATAAGAGGAGGTTGAGAAGAACCAGTAGGAGGAGGAGGAGAAGAAGGTGAAGGAGAAGGTGAAGAAGAGGAGGAGGGGAATAAGACGTGAAAAGATGATGATGGTGACAAAATGGGAAAGAAGATTGAAGTTTGATGATAGGATTAGGTGAAGAAGGAGAAGAAGAAAGAAGAAGAAGAAGAAGAAAAAGAAGAAGGAGAATGAGAAAAAATATTAAGGAGAAGGAGTTCGAGGAGTTCGAAAGAGAATGTGAAGAGGAAAAGAGAACAAGAAGGAGGAGGATGAGGATGAGGAGAAGATAGAAGAAGTAGGAGACTAAGTGGGAGAATAGTAGGTATGGGAAGGAAGAGACGAATGAGGTATAGTAATTGATAAGAAGAAGAATGAGAAGAAGAAGAAGAAGAAGAAGAAGAAGAAGAGAAAGGAGGTAAATAATAGATAGAGATAAGAGAAGTACGAGGTGTTGGAAAAGGAGAGGAAGGAAGAGAAGGGGAAGAGAAAAGAAAAGGAGAAAGAAGAAGAAGAAGAAGGAGAAGAAGAAAGAAGGAGAGAAGAAGGAAGAAGAAGAAGAAGAAGAAGAAGAAGAAGAAGAAGTAGAAGAAGAAGTAGTAGAAGAAGAAGAAGAAGAAGAAGAAGAAGAAGAAGAAGAAGAAGAAGAAGAAGAAGAAGAAGAAGAAGAAGAAGAAGAAGAAGTTAGGATAGTCGTGGTATCCTGTGTCGGACCGCCAAAAGCGAAAAACACAGGGGTGAAATGGCTTTTTGAAAAGGTGTCCCCCGTCGCGCAAGGGTCACCCTTATTTTGAACAAAAAAAAACCGAATTCAACCTATTTACCTGGCGCCTGCATACTGTCTACTGACCGTCTGTCGTTTAATGTGTGACAAAAAATATGAAGAAGAAGAAGAAGAAGAAGAAGAAAGAAGAAGAAGGAAGAAGAAGAAGAAGAAGAAGAAGAAGAAGAGGAGGAGCAGAAACCGAAGTGGTTGTATAGTAGTAAATCTGACATATCCCGCAGAGTCAATGTCATTATCTTATGCCGCCAATGTATTGTCTGGTCGAGCGGAGAAGACATTCTGGCAAGATGGGAAAATGACACCAGCTCGGTCAATATCCGGTCAAAAACCATCAATTTTGTAACAAATTGTAGAAAGCGTTGTGTTCAAAAATTTGAGACCAAATTTTTAATTTTCGAAAAAATATTAACCGACCTGAAGCTATTTTCCCATCTTGCCAGAATGTCTTCTTTGCGCGTACAGACTAGTGTTGTGGGTTGTGAAACTTTTTATCTCTTTTTTATTCGACTTTGAAATCTGTTTTTGTTTCGAAGCATTTTTGTCAGGTGGGTGATTGAATTTGTGAATTAATATTTCAACAGAATGTCACCAATTACCTCGAAGAGTACAGAAATACTATATTATTCTCGTATTATTCTATAGGATATAATACTTCCCCCTTTCAATATTATTAATAATTTTTCACAAACTTAACTAAATATTCCAATTATTTCCCTCGAGTTTTGTTGCAGCTTTTCTACTTTTCCTATCTTATACATTGTGTTCCAGGAGGAATGTGCAATACTTCTCAGGCTGATTCCTTACACCAAGTAGACAAAAAAGTTCCATGGGACCAACCCCCAAAAACGCTTTGTTACCGAGATAACAATGGCGGAAAATTGAGATTTTTCAAAATATATTAATTTTTCTAATTTTTTAGAGGCTTTACTGAGGTTCTAAAATAATCAATTCCTATGTAACATTAGCTGAGAAATTCAATGAAACCAGTTCCAAGTTTGTAACTTTAACGGTTATTGAGATGTATGGAAAAAATATGCTAGAGAACGCGATTTTTCAACAATAAGGGTTATAATTGGATAAGGAATCATAAAATTGTATTTTTCATTAATGGAAGTTGAAGTTGAGTCGGATTCTTAAAAAAAGGTTAAATGACGGCGATTGTGTAAATCTTACCCAAATCTCAGAAATGGCGATCAAAAATCGAAAATCGCTACTAAACTCAAATTTATCACTTGTGCTACGTTTTTTCAATTGATAGAAAAATCAATATATTTTGAAAAATGTCAATTTTCCGCCATTGTTATCTCGGTAACAAAGCGTTTTTGGGGGTTGGTCCCATGGAACTTTTTTGTCTACTTGGTGTAAGGAATCAGCCTGAGAAGTATTGCACATTCCTCCTGAAACACCCTGTATAACAATACATCAATAATGTCCCAATATAACAGTCAAATATAGATCATGATAAACAGATAAATGGGGTTTTCCAAAATTTTTCCTACCATTTGCTTTTTTTATTTATTCTTTGTACACTTCATATTGATTATCTTTACACAATACATAGAAATACAAAATACAAAATATCTTTACACAATACATAGAAATACAAAATATCATTGTACAATACAAAATGAAGCTGAAAAGACTTTTCGACTGTGCTTTAAGAAAACATATTAGTCAATTAAATAGACATGTAAAAACTAAATAGACACTAAAAACTAAGAAAACAAATTAGTCAATTAAATAGACATGTAAAAACTAAATAGACACTAAAAACTAAGAAAACAAATTAGTCAATTAAATAGACATGTAAAAACTAAATAGACACTAAAAACTAAGAAAACAAATTAGTCAATTAAATAGACATGTAAAAACTAAATAGACACTAAAAACTAAGAAAACAAATTAGTCAATTAAATAGACATGTAAAAACTAAATAGACACTAAAAACTAAGAAAACAAATTAGTCAATTAAATAGACATGTAAAAACTAAATAGACACTAAAAACTAAGAAAACAAATTAGTCAATTAAATAGACATGTAAAAACTAAATAGACACTAAAAACTAAGAAAACAAATTAGTCAATTAAATAGACATGTAAAAACTAAATAGACACTAAAAACTAAGAAAACAAATTAGTCAATTAAATAGACATGTAAAAATAGACACTAAAAACTAAGAAAACAAATTAGTCAATTAAATAGACATGTAAAAACTAAATAGACACTAAAAACTAATAAAAAAGATTAGTAAAATTTTAAAATGAAAGAAAGAAAATTTACGATAAAGTTAGGCTATTTGCTATTAAGCAGAAACCCCCCAAAAAAAGAAGAAGCACACCGAATGCAACGTTTTATTGTAAAAAAAAATTCGCTCCGTCAGCTGGCGGTCGGAAAGAGTGCATTTCAAATTCTATGATGGCTCGAATCATATGACTCATAATGAGCTATTCAGGGTATGAATTCAAAGGTGCCGTTTTCGAAAACCCCATAAAAAACACAATTTTCTGCATATTATTCGCAATTTTCTCCGCCATTTTTGATTGGATTTTTTCCGTTGATGGCTCAAATTGTAGGGCATAATAAGGCTATTATACACACCAATTTTCAAAACGATCAAGTCATTGGTCAATTTGTAGTGATTTTTCAAAATTTTCATCCCCTAATTTACCCCTTTTGGACCAATTTTCTCCGCCATTTTCGATTGGATTTTTTCCGTTGATGGCTCAAATTGTAGGGCATAATAAGGCTATTATACACACCAATTTTCAAAACGATCAAGTCATTGGTCAATTTGTAGTGATTTTTCAAAATTTTCATCCCCTAATTTCACCCCCTTCCCTTGGACCAATTTGGCTGGTTAACGAACTTGACCGAGATATTAACACTAATGATTTTTGTGCAAAATTTGGTCGCTCTCCGACAAGCCCTTCCGGAGTTATCGTGTTAACAAGAATCTGTACATATATAAATATATATATAGAGATATATGAATTTGAACGGACATCAGATTCGTGTTCTGGGGGCTCGGAAACGTGTAAAAAATATATCGCATCATATATTTGCGATTATCCGGTCAAGACCAATAGTGCATTTTTCAAATGAAATGCACTTATAATGAAGCGATAATGGGAATTGAAAATTCAATAGGCCACTACATTGCCCTCAGTTAAAAAAGGGTCAGTTGATGTTTTAATCCTAGAGATTATATTGTTTTCTAAACGATTATTTTGAATGAAAAAAAACGTTTTGTGGGATGATATTTATAAGTTTGTATTGCAAATTCCTCCTGGAAAATCTGTTATTTAATTTACACATTTTCACTCTTTGAGTAGTTGTGAAATTGATATTGTGGTAGTTATCCATATTAAATGAAAAGACAAGATGTTGTCAAACCACTGATTTATTACAAAATCGAGATACCGGTTTCGGTTGTTACACCATAAACTGTTTACCAGAGGTTGATAATGGTGTAACAACCGATAGACACCATAAACTGTTTACCAGAGATTGATAATGGTGTAACAACCGAAACCGGTATCTCGATTTTCTAATAAATCAGTGGTTTGACAACATCTTGTCTTTTAATCTATTACTCATTTTCACTCAGAAGTCAAATAATTTTGAAAATTTAAGTTCAGTACACACTTCATGTTTTAAACAAAATGTGTATCACATTAGGCTATATCCAGATTGAAACAGTTATTGTTCTTTGTAAGGGTTTAGAATTATTTTATTCCCTTCAGAGGTCCCAGGGGTGGAAACCCTCAGGTTCCTAATTCATGCACGGGAACATGGGAACGGTGACTTGTATTTTTCCAGACAACTTCCGTGGATTTTGAGGGAAATGTTTTTTTGGAAAACCCTTGCTTCCTCCTGTTAACCTCTTTTCCGCCGGTTGGTTTTTCTCACCCCTCTTTTTGTCCTTAATTTCATCCCTTCTCCTTCTTTACATCCCTTATCCTTCCTCGCAGGGATTAGGGAAGCGTAGAGTAACTTCCTCCAAAAAACTACCTTATTCTCACATACATTTTTTCATCTTCTTTTTGTTCTTCTTCCTTCTTCTCCCTCATCCACTTCATATAATATTCTGCTCCTAATCCAATCCCCTTATCCCTCTTCGTCTTCCTTTCAAACCCTTTCTCTCTCGTCTCCCACTCAGTTGAAATTTTCACTGGACCTTACAGTCTGTCCAAGCAAAGAAGACCCTCTGGCAAGATGGGAGAATGACTCCAGCTCGATCAATATTAGTTCAAAAATTATAAATGTGATCTTAACGGAAGATCAAATTGTTTCCTACAATTTGAGATCAAATTCATAGTTTTTGAACCAAAATTGATTGAGTTGGAGTCATTTTCCCATCTTGCCTGAGGGTCTTCTTTGCTTGAACAGACTATACTCACATATCGTGATACAGTAATTTTGTCCCGGAAGAAAAAGAACAGAAAAAACTCAACAAAACACTTGGAAAAACCATACATCCATTTCTCTCTCCTCCTTTTCTTCTTCTTCTTCTTCTTCTTCTACTCCTTCTTCTCCTTCTTCTTCTTCTTCTTCTTCTTCTTCTTCTTCTTCTTCTTCTTCTTCTTCTTCTTCTTCTTCTTCTTCTTCTTCTTCTTCTTCTTCTTCTTCTTCTTCTTCTTCGTCTTTCTTTCTTCTTCTTCATCGTCTTCTTCTTTCTCTCCTTCTTCTTTATTCGTCTTCTTCTTCTCTGCTTCTCCTGCTTCTTCTTCTTCTTCTTCTTCGTCTTCTCCTTTCTCTCCTTCTTCTCCTTCTTCTCTATTCGTCTTCTTCTTCTTCTTTCTTTACCTTCTACTTCTATGTCTTCTCCTACTTCTTCGTCTTCTCTTTCTTCTTCTCCTGCTTCTTCTTCTTCGTCTTCTTCCTTCTTCTTCTTCTTCTCTTCCTTCTTCTATTCTTCTTCTTCTTCTTTTCTCTTCTTCTTTTCTTCTTCTTCTTCTCTTCTTCTTCTTCTTCTTCTTCTTCTTCTTCTTCCTCTTCCTTCTTCTTCTTCTTCTCTATTCGTCTTCTTCTTCTACTTCTTTTTCTTCTCCTTCTTCCTCTTCCTCTTCTTCTACTTCTTCTTCTTCTCCTTCTTCTTCTTCTTCTTCTTCTTCTTCTTCTTCTTCTTCTTCTTCTTCTTCTTCCTCTTCCTCTTCTTCTACTTCTTTTCTTCTTCTTCTTCTTCTTCTTCTTCATCCTTCCTCCTCCTTCTTTCTCTCCTCCTTCTCCTTGTCTGTCGTACCTCTTCCCAAACACATATTCCTGACCATCTAATTGATAATTTATACGCTTACTTGTTTTCGAAAAAATCTTGTATTTTCAACTCTTCACTCTCTCTCTCTTCTCTCTCTCTCTCTCTCTCTTTTCCTCATATTCTCAATTTCTCCCTTTCCCTCAAAAACACTTATCGCCCTCTCTCTCTTCTTCCTTCTTCCTTTTTCTTTTCTTCTTCATATGCTTCTGTCGCTTATTAGCGTATGCAGCAGCTTTGAGATAGGGGACCTAACCTCAGAAATAATTAAAAATCGCCTCAATTATTACATACCCTGCTACAATCAGTCCAAGCAGAGAAGACATTCCCGTATGATAGGAAAATGACTCCAGCCCGGTCAATATCAGTTAAAAAATCATAAATGTTGTCTCAAATTGTACGAAACACTCGGATTAACAATTTGATAACAACTTTCCAATTTTCGAACCAATATTGACCGAGCTGGAGTCATTTTCCTATCTTGCCAGAATGTCTTCTCGGCTTGGATGGACTGTAAGTAGAAGGCGGAAGGTCTTTTTCGGTTCGGTTGCTTTTTGAATAATAATTTTCGCCAAAAAAATCGCCCAAGGGTTTTCTCATACATTGGAGATTTTCCTCCAAGTCCGGAAATTTAGCAAAGTTCAATTTTCGAGAATATTCTCTGGTATCTTGACGAATACCTGGCAACCTGATCAACGAATAATTGTTGAATACCTGGCAACAATATAGCCTACTCGTGATATACAGGGTGTTTCAGGAGGAATGTGCAATACTTCTCAGGCTGATTCCTTACACCAAGTAGACAAAAAAGTTCCATGGGACCAACCCCCAAAAACGCTTTCTTACTGAGATAACGATGGCGGAAAATTGAGATTTTTTTAAATATATTAATTTTTCTAATTTTTTAGAGGCTTTAGTGCGGTTCTAAAATAATCAATTCCTATGTAAAATTAGCTGAGGAATTGAATGAAACCAGTTCCAAGTTTGTAACTTTAGCGGTTATCGAGATAATTGGAAAAATATGCTAAAAAACGCCATTTTTCAACAATAAGGGTTATAACTGGATAAGGAATCATAAAATTGTATTTTTCATTAATGGAAGTTGAAGAGAGTCGGATTCTAAACAAAACGTTAAATGGCGGCGATTGTGTAAATCTCACCCAAATCTCAGAAATAGCGATCAAAAATCGCAAAATTGACAAAAGTGATGAATTTTGTTTAGTAGCGATTTTGCGATTTTTGATCGCTATTTCTGAGATTTGGGTGAGATTTACACAATCGCCACCATTTAACTTTTTCTAGAATCCGCTCTCTTCAACTTCCATTAATAAAAAATACAATTTTATGATTCCTTATCCAGTTATAACCCTTATTGTTGAAAAATGGCGTTTTTTAGCATATTTTTCCAATTATCTCAATAACCGCTAAAGTTACAAACTTGGAACTGGTTTCATTCAATTCCTCAGCTAATTTTACATAGGAATTGCTCATTTTAGACCCTTACTGAAGCCTCTAAAAAATTAGAAAAATTAATATATTTTTAAAAATCTCAATTTTCCGCCATTGTTATCTCAGTAACAAAGCGTTTTTGGGGGTTGGTCCCATGGAACTTTTTTGTCTACTTGGTGTAAGGAATCAGCCTGAGAAGTATTGCACATTCCTCCTGAAACACCCTGTATTTATTTATTCACTTATTATTTTAGTGAACAATAATACAATGTTCATTTAAATTAGGTATAACCCGAAGAGAAGACATTACGTCTCTTTGAGTAGTTATGAATTTGATATTGTAGTAGTTATCCATAATAAATGAAAAGACAAGATGTTGTCAAACCACTGATTTATTAGAAAATCGAGATACCGGTTTCGGTTGTTACACCATTATCAATCTCTGGTAAACATCTTGTCTTTTCATTTAACATTACGTCTGTTCCTTGTGCGCCCCAACATCTGATGATGTCAATTAGAGTTGTCATTTTGATCATCAATTAAGATAATAGATGCTTCAAATCAGCTGTTAGTAGGTTACATCACGTACAAGAGACACCAGAAAACAAACAACTTTTTGGTATCAGCAATACATCCCTAGTAATCTTCATCTTTGATCAGCAGGAAAATTTGTCTGTGTTACTGTTACATATGATGTTATCATATGATTCCAATATCCTATTATATTAAGCGAGTAATTTCTGTATGTATGTATGTATGTATGTATGTTTGTATGTGGAACCACGGATCTAGAAAACGGCTCTAACGATTTCCTCGAAATTTGAAATGTAATATAACCGTGATGGAAAAATAAGATTGCACCAGGTCTATGTCTGAGAAAACTCTCTGACAGAATTAATAAAAGAATAAAATATTCCTCATTCAGTCATAATCCCAAGTACTGCGTATAATGGCTGTTATCGTTAGCTGACCAACGCTATCCAGCTGGAGTGAATGGAGTTACATTCAAGTCTATAACACATGTTCATGACTGTCAAAAAATTGTGAGAGGTGATCATATCAATTTTGAATTTATTTTTTACAAGGAGGTTCCTTGATTTTTTACAATAACATATTTATGTAACAATAATCAATATTCAAAAATTCACAGCGAAGCTCGATTACTAAATTGATTTAATTAAATAAACAGTTAGTCTAGAATCAATATAATTAAAAGATGGTTCATTTAAAATAGTGTATATTATTTAATTTCTAACATGACGCAGTCGGAAATAATATGAATAGGTATTACCACATCGATTTCTCTCTGTCTGCAGTCTGTGTAGGCCTATAGTAATGAAGTACCTAGAGGAATGATGAAGATGAGGTGCTTTGTCAGTATCGGTTTAAAAATTATGAATTTTTCAAAATTTCCAAGTCTCAAATTGTAGGAATCATCCTTCTCTCCAATTTGAGACCTGAAAATTTTAAAAAATTGAAAAATTCATAATTTCTAAACCGATACTGACAAAGCTGAGGTCATCTTCAATTGTAGGGATCATCCTTCTCTTCAATTTGAGACCAAATTCATAAGCATTGAACTTATATTGACTGAGCTGGAGTCATTCTCTCATCTTGCCAGAATGTCTTCTTTACTTGATCAGACTGTTATGAGCGGCATCTCTTTATAGTGATAAAAAATTCAACAAACAGCTTGACGACACATTTATCAAAAGCTTCCTCATGTCAGCTGTAGAAGCAGGGTCAAGTCAGGGAGAGACAGAGAGAGAGAGAGAGAGAGAGATTGATAATGAATTGATCTAGAGGTGTCATGTGTTTCGAACCTGGTGGGGGGGGGATGTAGCAATACAACGAAGGTGACCCCCTACAGTGGGGCGGAATCATTATTTTGGAAAAGACCGCCAGAATACGGAGAGAAGAATGAATCTACTAGTATGCCTATAATATGATACTAGTAATATACAGGGTGTTTCAGGAGGAATGTGCAATACTTCTCAGGATGATTCCTTACACCAAGTAGACAAAAAGTTTCCTTGGAACCAACCCCCAAAAACGCTTTGTTACCGAGATAACAATGGCGGAATATTGAGATTTTCCAAAACATATTCTAGTTTTTAGAGGCTTCACTCAGGGTCTAAAATAATCAATTCCTATGTAAAATCAGCTGAGGAATTCAATTGAACCAGTTTAAAGTTTGTAACTTCAACGGTTATTGAGATAATTGGAAAAATATGCTAAAAACCGCCATTTTTCAACAATAAGGGTTATAACTAAATAAGGAATCATAAATTTGTATTTTTTATTAATGGAAGTTCAAGAGAGCCGGATTCTGAAGAAAAAGTTAGAAGAAGAAGAAGTTGAAGGAGAAGAAGAAGAAGAAGAAGAAGAAGAAGAAGAAGAAGAAGAAGAAGAAGAAGAAGAAGAAGAAGAAGAAGAAGAAGAAGAAGAAGAAGAAGAAGAAGAAGAAGAAGAAGAAGAAGAAGAAGCAGGAAAAGCAGGAAGAGAAGACAAATAGAGAAGAAGGAGAGAAAGGGGAAGACGGAGAAGAAGAAGCAGGAGGAGAAGAAAGAGGAAACGAAGAAGTAGGAGAAGACATAGAAGTAGAAGAAAAAGAAGTAGAAGAAGAAGACGAATAGAGAAGAAGGAGAAGAAAGAAAGGAGAAGACGAATAAGAAGAAGAAGCAGGAAAAGCAGAAAGAGAAGATGAATAGAGGAGAAGGAGAGAAAAGAGAAGACGAAGAAGAAGCAGGAGAAGAAGAAAGAAAAGACGAAGAAGTAGGAGAAGACATAGTAGTAGAAGAAAAAGAAGTAGAAGAAGAAGACGAATAGTGAAGAAGGAGAGAAAGGAGAAGACGAAGAAAAAGAAGAAGCAGGAGAAGCAGAAAGAGAAGACGAATAGAGAAGAAGGAGAAGAAGGAGAGAAAGGAGAAGACGAAGAAGAAGAGCAGGAGAAGAAGAAAGAGAAGACGAAGATGTATAAGATGAAGGAGAAGAAGAAGAAGAAGAAGATGAAGAAGAAGAAGAAGAAGAAGAAGAAGAAGAAGAAGAAGAAGAAGAAGAAGAAGAAGAAGAAGAAGAAGAAGAAGAAGAAGAAGAAGAAGAAGAAGAAGAAGAAGAAGAAGAAGAAGAAGAAGAAGAAGAAGAAGAAGAAGAAGAAGAAGAAGAAGAAGAAGAAGAAGAAGAAGAAGAAGAAGAAGAAGAAGAAGAAGAAGAAGAAGAAGAAGAAGAAGAAGAAGAAGAAGAAGAAGAAGAAGAAGAAGAAGGAAGGAAGAAGAAGAAGGAAGAAGAAGAGATGCTGTTTCTTTGTTATTTCTTTCAACCACAGCTCATCATAATCGGGTGATTTTTTCATCACTTTCAAAGATTCAAAGTGTTTTTTCCACCAACCTAATATTCATAATAGTTTATAGAAGGGTGCCCGGTTTGTTAGAGTCGTTCAAAAAACTGCAAAAAGTAGGTGAAATTGGTAAATTTATAATTCTCTCAAAACTTATAATAAGTACAGATAAAAATATTGGATGAATGAATAATAAATTCCAGCCTTTAGGCTGAGGCCGCACTGCCGGTGGGTAGAGCCTGGAGGGTGGAGGGTAGTTGGTAAATCTATAGAACATACACACCATCCACAGTAATACATCGTATGAATGGTATGTGTTCAGCCGCCATCTTGAAATTCTTAAATATGGACAACATAACCTCAAAAAACAGTATGACGTCATACCATTCATACGAAGTATTACTGTGGATGGTGTGTATGTTCTATAGATTTACCAACTACCCTCCACCCTCCAGGCTCTACCCACCGACAGTGCGGCCTCAGCCTGAAGGTTGAACGTTTTTAAAGATTTTAAGATGGAAATGAAGATAGTGACAAAGTTGATATTCATGAATCAGATGTCTAGTTGGGCCAAGAACAGAAGAGCCTCTTGCAAGATGGCGGAGGGAGGTGAGAGTGTAACTACGCATGCGCAGAACTAATATTTTCAGGGTGAAATCACTTCAGCCAACCTACCATTTTTGCACTAATCATAATCATATTGATTTCACGAATGAAAATATATTTTTTCATTTATTTGTACAATTATTGACATATGATAGCACAAATCATAACATAATTTTGAACTAGGACAGAAAAATCGTCTGAGCCTGTACTATTTCTTTGTACAATTTGTTATAATTTGTTATTAATCTGTTATTATTAAATTTCTTGTTATTAATTTGGTTATGTTGGAACAATTTTCATTTCAACTACTGGCTGCAGTGAATGGCAGCCATGTTGCCAGAGGCTCTTCTGTTCTTGGCCGAACTATAGTAATCAAACATAATAATAATTATTCAATTATTGAATAAATGGAAAGTCATTTACATCTTCATCTTAATTTCTTAACCTAAGGAAGTTTCGAATTTCCGTAACGTGATGATACAATTATTATTAACATGATAGAATATTGATGAGAAATAAAGTCAATATTGTCATGTTGTTTCATTGAAGAATATCAAATAACAATAATTTTACTTTTTTCTGTTTCAGGTAAGCTATCCTGATTATCAGATAAGTACATTCCATTAAAAGTGGGATGTAGTATTGGTAAGTGAATGCAATTATAATTCAAGAAATATTACTTTAGTCTGTCCAAGCAAAGAAGACCCTCTGGCAAGATGGGAAAAAGACTCAAGCTTGGTCAATATTGTTTTAAAAATTATGAATTTGACCTCAGATTATCGGAAACATTATGATCTACTATTAAGAACGCATTTATCATTCTTGAACAGATATTGACCGAGCTGGAGTAATTTTCTCATCTTACCAGAAGGTCTTCTTTGCTTGGACAGACTATACCTACTAAAGTTTCATCACCAATAAACTTGTCCTATAATCTCATAAACATGAGTTTGTAAGGAGTATATCATTTTAATACAAATTCATCATTTGTAAGTTGTACTGTAATATTAGTATATTATATTATTATACAATAATTATAAGTCATGTCTAGAAAAGCAGATATTCTGGTAATGTAGGGAAGTGACTCCAGTTCGGTCAATATTGGTTCAAAAATAATAAATTTGGTGTCAAATCTTTCTTCTAGTAATTCGAATTACCCATTTTGATAGAATATCTTCTCTCCTTGACCAGACTGTGGTTATAAGTATTTGAGTATTACTATCTATAGAGATGAAAATTAATAAATCACAGTATTATTGATAGAACAGGTAGCCTACACTGGCGGCTCGTACCCACAAAACAGGTGAAGTGCTGTACAGTAAAAGATACGGGCACTTCACCTGTTTCCTGGGCACGAGCCGCCAGTGGTAGCCCATCGCTTTTCTGAGTAATCCGGTAAAAACCGTTTAGCTTCTTCACAACCGATGTTGATCAAGTAATCAATGTTGAACAAATATTCGAGTATAGTCCATCCAAGCGAAAAAGACCCTCTGGCAGGATGGGAAAATGACTCCAGCTTGATCAATACTTGTTCAAAAAATATTGATTTGGTCTCAGATTGTCGAGCAGAATGTTTTCTACAATTTGAGACTGAATTGATAATTTTTTAGCCAATATTGATCGAGCTGGAGTCATTTTCCCATCTTGCCAGAGGCTCTCCTTTGCTTGGACAGACTATAACAGCATTTCCAATTAAACCATCAACTCACCACCCACGGCATACAAAATGAACAACAGCAATGTACAAAACGCCGGCAAATTATTTAATCAAAATGCCAGAAACATCCCTCGAAAAACAATCACATGATAAACTGGATCAGTTGAAGGTTTAATTGAATTGTTTTGCGTGCATTGTGGGGTGATTTAGGGACTCGATTGACAATTTAATTCATTTTGATGATAATTTCTTGATTCATGACCTGATGTCATCCTGCTATGTTTATCATACTTTCACTTTTGATTGGTTATACTGAACTGGCATGAAGTTGGCATCTATTGATTCAATTCAAAGAAGAAATAGGTTCAGGTCAGGTTTACTTGTAATTCAGTTTCATCTGATGCCACATTTGAGAAATTAATATTATTCTAGTTATAGTTTCAAGTGGGGTTAGATTTAGGTGCAAGTTTAGAAAAAATATTTTTTGATCTCTCACATTCCAATTATAATTATCTGTTTCAATTTGAAAGGAAGTTGAAAATGTAAATTTTATTTTTTATCTGAACTATTCATGAATTTTCTTCTATCTATTTATCTAATGAAATACATACATTTCAAATCGTATAAAATTTGTAATTTTATTTATTCTTTCTACAGTCTACATTTTTTAGAAATACAGTACAGTATTTAGGCTACATTTTTCTCAATATATACATAGTTGATAAAAGAACAGGGATGTATAAGGAAGCATGTAGGGAGAACCCTGTTGTCTACATTCTTGTGAATATATTAATAAATTTTGAAATTTTGCCACAGTGTTCAACAGTTTAGATTTTAGGAAAGCATTTGACAACGTGGTTACACAAAAATGGCCGTCCCACTCTAGAATCTCATTGTTTGGTGTGTCACCCGCCTTTTTTCACGACAGAAGCCGGCGATTGGTCCAGTTGTCAGCTGTGAAAAGAGCCTTGTTCACAAATAGTGCCTAGTCATAATGCTGGGGTGACGCAGGGTTCGGTCCTAGGGTCCTTCTCTTTTGTGCTTTAGATGCTGAGATTGTTATTAGCGACAATGAGCAAGCAAGGGGGTGGCAGCACGCACTTTGTGTGTCTATCAACAATGGGAGAAGAGGAAAAGGAGCGTGATTTGGGGGTTAGTGGGAGGGGGAGTTGGTATTGGGATTTTGAAAACGAACGGGAAAGGATTGGGTGAAGCCTGACTGATGTAGCAGCACAAAGGACCAGAGTAGTAGCCATCGAGGGGTTTTCAAATACGGGGCGACCCCAACTCAAGCTTTCATCTTTCGCTAAGCTGTCTCTCTACAAAACCCTCTCACCCCCTCCTCCACCCTAACACAGATGCAAAGAGGAGCCTACAACACAAAACATCAAGAGCTCTCAATTCAGATAGGGACGGATGAAGAGACTCTCCAAGAGATCTCGGCTCCAGAGCTCTAGTCTATCCAAGCAAAGAAGACATTTGGGCAAGATGGGAGAATAACTACAGCTCAGTCAATATTTGTCCAAAAATTAAAAATTTGGTCTTAAAATGTAGATCCGAACGTATTCTACAATTTGTGACTAAATTCATAATTTTTGAACCAATATTGATCGAGGTGGAGTAATTTTCTCATCTTGCCCAAATGTCTTCTTTGCTTGGACAGATTATACTTTCCCGAGAGGGACAAAGATGACGATGAGTGAATGTTTGACAAGGAGAGAACGAGTGACAAAGAGAGGTCTAGCGACAAAGAGAGAACATGATTGACAAAGAAACAAGACGTCCCGTCCTTCCAACATCTGTCAGCCCACTTTGAATGGATCTCCTCCATATTGCTCTGGGAATATTCTGTCCTCCATTGTCGGATTGGCATCCATTGACAAGAGAAGAGACTGTCTGTCATATTCACTTTGATAAATCTCTTTTGGATTCAATTAGTGATGCGTGCAATACTATGGCAGATGTTGTAAACTTGAAGAAGATTGAATTTTTTGATAAAAAATGCAATATTGCAGGATTCAAAGTGAATTCTTTCTAAGGTCAATATTACACGGTAATATATTTCTATTTTCCTATTCATTTATTGTTACAATTGCGACTTATATCAAGTATTTTAAGCAAAGATGATAGAAATTAAAGTCTGTCCAACCAAAGAAGACCCTCTGGCATGATGGGAGAATGACTCAAGCTCGGTCAATATTGGTTCAGAAATTATCAATTTGGTCTCAAATTGTAGGAAACAATTTGATCTACTATTAAGACCACATTTATAATTCTTGAACTAATATTGACCAAGCAAGAATCATTTTCCCATCTTGCCAGAGGCTCTTCTTTGCTTGGACAGACTATAGTGGGATTGTTATTTCATCTAATGACAGTCATAGATCTAATAAATGTTCAACAATTTAATAGGCTAGAAAAATTTTCATACATAACAAATCAACACAGAAAAATTCATAACCGAGATAAGTGTGAGTAATTATTCGACTTTGATTTCCTACGAATTGTAAAGATTTTTTCAGTTTTTGTGACTTCGCTTAGTCAATTATTGTAAAAATCCTTTCAAGTCCCTATTACAAATTAAAGAATCAAATTATCCTAAGAATATCAGTCTAACAACTGTCACTCCTAACAAGCTTCAAACCGCATAATTACACCTTTCCTTCCCCACCATTTTCGTTCTCTTTTCAACCTTTATCCTCATTTTATCCCCTCCCCCTCCATCAATCATATCCGATTGTCACAATAAAAAACTGCCTAACGAATGGAGACATAGATAACAATTTGGAGCACATAATAGAATCGATAGTCGAGCAAAGAAGACATTCGGGCAAGATGGTAAAATGACTCCAGCTTGGTCAATATTGGTTCAATAATTATAAATTTGGTCTCAAATTGTAGAAAAATTCTGCTCTACAATTTGAGATCTAATTCATAATATTTGAACCAATATTGACCGAACTGGAGTCATTCTCCCATCTTGCCAGAATGTCTTCTTAGGTCGACCACATTACTATAGAAAAGTATGACAAGGATTTCTTTTCAATCTTCAATTCTTTTCCTCCTCCTCCTCCTCCTCCTCCTCCTCCTCCTCCTCCTCCTCCTCCTCCTTCTCCTCTTCCTCCTCCTTTTTTCATTCTTACCTCCACCATTCTTTCCCCCTCCCTCCTTTACCCACTTTTCTTCTCACCTCCATTCTTCACGACTCATGACAGACACTTTTATGAATGTGTCATGAAAAAATGACAATGAGGGATGATTTTGATGATGATAATGATGATGATGACACATGAAGTTTGTTAAAGTGGGTCTGTCATCTTCCTTCTCCCCCTCCCCCAAAGTTCACTTCCCCCCCCCCCCTACACCCCTACAACCCTTGACTAACACACAATAGTGGTTAGTATTAGTTTTACTAATAATAGTAAAAATGCTGAATCATCATATCAGCTGGTAGGCGTTAGGTTAGCGCCAATGTGTACTTTTTCTATTATGTCTCTCGATCAATTCATTAGCGATGAGTTTTCGTGTTCCATTTTTACTTAAGAGAGACATATTCTAAAGTCACATGTTACCAATGTAATCAATATGTTACCAATCCTAGTTTTTTAGTGCATTTCATTTGAAAAATGCACTATTGGTCTTGACCGGATAATCGCAAATATATGATGCGATATACTTTTTACACGTTTCCGAGCCCCCAGAACACGAATCTGATGTCCGTTCAAATTCATATATCTCTATATATATATTTATATATGTACAGATTCTTGTTAACACGATAACTCCGGAAGGGCTTGTCGGAGAGCGACCAAATTTTGCAAAAAAATCATTAGTGTTAATATCTCGGTCAAGTTCGTTAACCAGCCAAATTGGTCCAAGGGAAGGGGGTGAAATTAGGGGATGAAAATTTTGAAAAATCACTACAAATTGACCAATGACTTGATCGTTTTGAAAATTGGTGTGTATAATAGCCTTATTATGCCCTACAATTTGAGCCATCAACGGAAAAAATCCAATCAAAAATGGCGGAGAAAATTGCGAATAATATGCCGAAAATTGTGTTTTTTATGGGTTTTTCGAAAACGGCACCTTTGAATTCATACCCTGAATAGCTCATTATGAGTCATATGATTCGAGCCATCATAGAATTTGAAATGCACTCTTTCCGACCGCCAGCTGCCGGAGCGAATTTTTTTAAATATGGTCCATATTCTCAATAGCTGATTATTTATATAATCCTTGTTAGTAGATTAGTGAATTCATATCAAAGTGACAATTTTATTGTCATACAAGCAATAGAAAAAACATTATACAAATAATGGTTTTACATTAAAAATTCTTCAAATGATGTCGTAAATCTATTACGTAAGCACGTAATCTATTACGACATCTATGATGTCGTAAGCACCTACCCTTTATAATATAGTCTTTCCAAGCAATAAAGAAGACACTCTGGCAAGATGAGAAAATGACTCCAGCTCGATCAATATTGGTTCAACATTTATTGAGTTGGTCTCAAATTGTAGATCAGAATGTTTCTTGCAATTTAGACCAGATCAATAATTTTTGAACCAATATTGACCGAGCTGGAGTCATTTTCTTATCTTGCCAGAGGGCCTTCTTTGCTTGAACAGACTATACATTTTCACTACTCACTCCAGTAAAAAGATAGTTAACGCAATCTAATCTCCATATATAAAAACAAAATGGCACTGATTCATTCATTCATTCATTCATTACCAACATTTGTTAATAACTTTTGTGAATAACGTATTATTTATATCTATATCTATAAAGGCGAAATGGCACTGACTGACCGACCGATTCATTCATTCATCACCAGAACTAAAAATCCACTGAACCGAATGCGTTCAAATTTGGCAGGCATGTTCAGTTGGACCATTAGACGCGCGCTAAGAACGGATTTCGAAAACTTTTCAAGGATACGCCAAATATTTAAGTTTTTCTAGAGTTTTTCGGCCATTTTTTCGAGAACCAATCGGTAGAAAATGTTGATATTTGGTGGGCGGGTTTAGATAAGGTCTAGAAATGTTGTGACATTATTATAGCTCGGTCGATATTGTTTAACAAATTATAAATTTGGTCTGAAATTGTAGAGCAGAATTTCCCTCAATTTAATAAATATATTAAATATGAATATGGTCTCCAATTGTTGAACAGAATGTTTTATACAATTTGTGACCAAATTTCACTGCCCACGGAACAGGTGAAGTGCTGTACAGTAAAAGATACGTGCACTTCGCCTGTTTCGTGGGTACGAGCCGACTGTGCCAAATTTAATATCTTTGAACTGATATTGACCGAGCTGGAGTCAATTTCCCATCTTGCCAGAATATATTGCTCGAACCTAATATTAATAGGGCGGCTAGAAATTATATTTCTAATATGTGTTATTTTATTATTATTTTCCGATCTGAGTTCCACAGCCGACATGATATGCGTTATGTCAAGGTTTTATTTGAAGCTGAATGTAATCTCCACTTATATTTACTAACTCGTCATCCACTTATAATCCTTTTTTTCAATTTTTCTAACAATGTTCGACAGTGCTCGATCCATTTTTCAAGATGGCCGCCAGTAAAAATGACCTCCCCAATAATTTACCCTTCGAAATTACTTTTGCTTCACTTGTCTATAAAAGGAACGGATCAAACATTCGACGTTTATTAAAAATCCTCTCTCTCTCTCTCTTTTCTCTCTCTTCACTCTCTCTCTCTCTCTCTCTCGTTCTCTCTTCTCCTTCTTTCTCCCCTCTCATAACCACTCTTTCTAGCTCCTTCTCTCTTTCTTTCTCTCTCTCTCTCTCTCTCTCTCTCTCTCACACACACTCTCTCTCTATATTCATCAATATTCGACTTTTCATTGTTTGCCATGCTTGACTGACCGGTCAAGAGTTGTATGATGTATAGTCTGTCCAAGCAAAGAAGACATTCCGGCAAGAAGCGAAAATGACTCCAGTTCGGTCAATATTTATTCAATAATTGAAAATTTGGACTCAAACTGTAGAGCAGAATGTTGTCTACAATTTGAGATCGAAATTACAATATTTGAGCCTATATTGACCGAGCTGGAGTCATTTTCTCATCTTGCCAAAGTGTCTTCTTTGCTTGGACAGACTATACCTACTTTTTAATTTTGCAATGCTGTTCCTACAATTGATTGGAAGGACAGAGGATTGTTATTGTGTAGGGTAGATATCAGGGATTAATATTGAAAATTAAATGAAAAATTAGTGAGGATTTTGATTTTATTTGGAAAAAAGGCCTACCTCATTCACTATTACTATATATCACACCTCTCAAACTACTTAGAACGATGATCTATATCTATAAAAGCGAAATGGCACTGACTGACTGACTGATTCATCACCAGAACTAAAAATCCACTGAACCGAATGCGTTCAAATTTGGCAGGCATGTTCAGTTGGACGTTTAGACGCGCGCTAAGAACGGATTTTAGGAACTTTTCAAGGATACGCCAAATATTTAAGTTTTTCTATAGTTTTTCGGCGTTTTCTCAATTTTTTCGAGAACCAATCGGTAGAAAATGTTGATATTTGGTGTGTAGGTTCAGATAAGGTCAAGAAATGTTGTGTTAGGACGTTTTTGAATTCCGTTCGAGATTACGCCAGTAATCAGGTTTTTCAAAATTGTAGATGTTTTGCGGGTTTCATATCTTCCGCCTTGATACGACCAATCCTTACTGGAAATTCAATGGTTCAGCGAGATTATAGATAAACTAATTTGGAAGATATTGAATCTAGTTTCAAACTATGTCCGATATAGTTTCCAAGGTTACGCTCAATATCAGCGTTTTACTATTTTTCGGAATTTTCAGAGTTTTTCTTGGATTTTTCGAGAATAAATTGGTAGAAAATGTCGAAATTTGGTGAACAGGTCCAGATTAGGTCTAGAAATTCTATGTTCAATAAGTTTTGAATCCCTTCTGAACGGAATTCATCTCAGCTTACACTGACAGAGGACATGCAGGCGAGCGAAGCGAGCCTGTTTGACTCACTGACACCGCTGATACTGTCGGGGGTCCAGGGGGCGGAGCCCCCTGGCTGGCGGAGAAGGCGAGCCTGCCGGCTAGTTTCGTAATATATTTTCAATTTAGTAACTACATTGAAATATGGCAAAATTATGGCGTCTTGGTATAGTCTGTCCAAGCAAAGAAGACCCTTTGGCAAGATGAGAAAATTACTCCAGCTCGGTCAATATACGCTCAAAAATTATTGATTTGGTATCAATCGTATGAAACATTCTGATCTACAATTCGAGAACTAATCAATGTTTTTGAAATCAATACTGACCGAGCTGAAGGCATTCTCCCATCTTGCCAGAGGGTCCTCTTTGATTGGTTAGACCAAAGAATATAGAGAAATATATACTTTATATTCACTGGTCGCTACCATGTGACCGAGATAGCCAATACAAACTTATTTAGAACGCCGATCAACCGAATCGCCAATTATCCGAATCGGTCTTCAGCGTAGTAATAAATAAAAAACAAACGTTTACGACGTGATAGTAGCTTTTTCTCTTTTTTTATAATTCTATACTTATTGTACTGTTGTTTTTTAAAGTATTTGTTTGATTTCCATATTAATTTAACATCACTACACAGTACTTTTCAAATGTAATTAAGTTTATTCCAAGTTTAACACATTCTCTTGGAACAGATAGAGCCTCTATTTATGAACAGAATTTCACGTTCTTAATGTCATTGAAAAGAGAATTCAATTCTCCAGGGGCGTGACTTTTCACTTTTTCGATTTCAAGTTTATTTCAATAATTGTTCAATACTTTTATAGTTAATTAATTATACGATAATTATTAAAATAAACTGAAAATCAAAAAAGTTAAAGTCACGCCCCTGGAGAATTAAATTCTCTTTCCAATGACATAAAGAACGTGAAATTCTGTCCATAAATAGAGGCTCTATCTGCTCCAAGAGATTGATAAAAATTACATTGTTCTTATGGGGCTTGATTTTGCCGTTCGGCAGTTTGCCGTCCACTACCACCCACTCTTAATATAGTTCCATTTCTAATTATCCGAATTAATTCGTATAATCGGCGTTCTACTGTATTTAAAATTTAGATAAATTAATTTTCAGAATATATGTTATTTTCACTTGATCCTAAATTATCATGACTATCAATATTTCAACATCCAATGTTCACACTATCACTATATAGTGTGACTATGACTATATACAGTTATAACCATAATACCCTTACAACCCTATCTTAGGTAACAGGGAACCTTCCCACCCTTCTCCCTACTATTGATTGTCAACCCCTACCTGAGGTGCTCTTACCCTCCTTGCCCCCCTAACAAACTACCGGTGACACACCCCCAGTGTCACGGAAGCTACCCCCACCACCGCCTCAACAAAATCCACCCCTAAAAGCTCCTTCCACATCTTGAAAGCGTCACCTTTACAAATATAAATTCTGTCCAAGCAAAGAAGACCCTCTGTTAAGATGGAAAAGTGACTGCAGCTCGGTCAATATTTGTTCAAAAATAATCAACTTGGTTTTAAATTGTAGAACAGAATATTATCTACAATTTGAGACCACATCCATAATTGTTGAACAAATATTGACTGAGCTGGAGTAATTTTCCCATCTTGCCAGAAGGTCTTCTTTGCTCGACCATCCCCCTCCGACCACTTGAAAACATTGCATCGACAAATGACGTCCATCCCCTTTGGAACATCGTCACCAAAAATGTCATCCCCCCTTCAATAGGGGGGGGGGTCCCCCCACCCTTAACGGGTTTTTTGTCAACCACCAATGACAGAGCGGCAAGGGTTGAACCGTTTTTTAACGGCAAAAGGGGTGACAAATGAGAGGGTGTACCGCTGTAGTAATTAGTGGTTGGAAATTGAATGGAATCAGCGAGGGACATTTTGGGATTGGGATTGAGAGTAAGTATTGTTCAGAAATATTGAATAGTATAATATGATTATAGTAATAAATAAGGGTATGTAATTAGCAATATCAAATGGATGAACTATTACTAATATTAAAGTATGGGATTAGCCAATTTCTATTTTCTCCACTGGCGTCTCGTGCCCACGAATTAGGTGAAGTGCTGTACAGTAAAAGATACAGGCACTTTACTGTATCACTTATATATTTTACTGTACAGCACTTCACCTAATTCGTGGGCACGAACCGCCAGTGATTTTCTCCAGGATTAGCTTATCTTGAGGCTTATGAAATAGCCCAATTAGTCTGTCCAAACAAATAAGACATTCTGGCAAGATGGGAAAATCACTCCAGCTCGGTCAATATTGGTTCAAAATTCATACAATTGTTATCAAATTAAAGAACCGAATTTTTTTAGTATGAGAATGAATTTGTAATTTTCGAATCAATATTGATCAAGCTAAAGTCATTTCAATTATTGTTTTCAATTTTTTGTATAGTATGAGATCAAATTTATAATTTTCGAATCAATATTGACCAAGTCATTTTCCCATCCTGTCTTCGTTGATTGGGCAGACTAACATTTCTTTTAAAACTTGATTACAAATTTGAATTTGAATTTTCTCCACGAACAAAAAAGGTACAAAACCAAGATTCAATGAGATTTTGAATAATAACAAACAAGATATAATTAGAATTGAAAAATAAATAAAAATCGAACACCCTTTTTTGAAAACTTTAAAACACACATTGTGTGTTTTATAATTTTAAAGTTTTCAAAAAAGGGTGTTCGATTTTTATTTATTTTTCAATTATTTTAAACAGCCCTAAGTTTTAAAGTTCTTTATTCAAGATATAATTAATTATTCTAAAGATACAATCATACAGTCAATTTGAGAAATCCAATGTAAGAACAGAACAGCTTTTCAATTTGAAACACAGCACTGCAATATAATGAAAGTACTTTGTACTTTGTAATTTATACTTTGTTCAGCTAACCTTGGTTGCAAATTTATATTGTAATTTCTAATAAATAAAACTGAGAATAATACAACATGTAATTTTCAATGAATGATATTCCAATGGGCTAAATACTTTTTTCGTATTTTTTCTTTCTCGATAAATTTGTGTTCTCTGCTATGGTAACGTAGCAACAAGTGAATTCAGTACTTGTGTCCTGAGTTTCCTCCATTTTGTTCAAAAATGAGTAGGCCTACTAATGTCAATGCTCTACTGCTATTGGCCAGCTCCTCCCAGTGTGAAAAGTGGGAGGGCTCGAGGCTCGACCAATCACAGAGCTTCATCGTAGCTCCTCCTCCTATTCCTCTAAATTTTTGAATATTGAATTCCAAAACTGTAATACACGTTTCAAGACCAGCTTTGGAAGTACTACGATTTGTATAGACTGTCCAAGCAAAGAAGAGCCTCTGGAAAGATGGAAAAATGACTCCAGCTTGGTTAATATTTGTTGAATAATTATAAATGTGGTCTTAATAGTAGATCAGATTGTTTCCTTCAATTTGCTTCGAGAACTATGAATTTGGTCACAATAAAATTGTAGAAAACATTCTGATCTACAATTTGAGACCAAATTTATAATTTTTCAAACAATATTGATCGTGCAGGGGTCAATTTCCCATCTTGCCAGAATGTCTTCTTTGCTTGAACAGATTATACAAATCGTAGTACTTCCAAAGCTGGTCTTGAAACGTGTATTACAGTTTTGGAATTCAATATTCAAAAATTTAGAGAAATAGGAGGAGGAGGAGAAGGAGGAGGAGGAGGAGGAGGAGGAGGAGGAGGAGGAGGAGGAGGAGGAGGAGGAGGAGGAGGAGGAATTGGAAAAGGCGACAAAGGAGCGAGAGGAGGGCGGAAAGAATTACAAGAAAGAGAATACGAAGTAGGAAGTAGAAATGGAAGAAATAGAAGGAGATCAAGAATAATAATGAGGAATAGAAGATGAAGGAGAAGAAAAGAAGAGAAAAATGAGGAAGAGGAAGATGGAGATGGATGAGGAAAAGAAGGAGAAGAAGGAAAACAAGAAGTATAGAAGGAGGATAACATTGAAAAGAAGAGGAATTGAAGAAGTTGAAGGAGATGAAGAATAGGAGAATTTTGAAGAAGTGGGCAAGAGAGAGAGAGAGATTAATAGAAGAGAAAGGAGAAGAGAAGGAGGAGAAGAAGAAGAGGAGAAGAAGAAGAAGAAGAAGAAGAAGAAGAAGAAGAAGAAGAAGAAGAAGAAGAAGAAGAAGAAGAAGAAGAAGAAGAAGAAGAAAAGGAGACCAGAATCTTAATGTGTAATTATTTGGCACTTTTTAATAAATGTTTCAATCTTTGCCTAATTTTGTTCCCCGTGTTTCAACTACATTTAAATGTATTATTTCAAATAAATGAGAATGGATAGTAATGTGAATGACTGAAAAGAAGAAAAAGAGAACAATATAAAAAAGGAAAGAACATAAAAAGGAGACGAACCTATTTAAAATGGAGGCAGGTGATAATCGGTGGTTGTCAGTTAGTTAGTAGAAGGGTGATTTTGGTGCTCCCATCCAAAAAAAAGTGGAGGATAATGAAGAAGAAGAAGAAGAGGAAGAAAAGGAAGAAGAAGAATAAAAGAGGATGATGATAATAATTTGAAAAGCACCCAACATCTGTCCATAGGCAGATGTCCTACAATTCAAACGCATATTGGAGCTAATCTCTGATTTTCGCTTCCCCTTCTTTTTCTTCTCCTATTCGTTCTTCTTCTTTTCCTTCCCCATTCTT
Source organism: Sogatella furcifera (assembly GCA_017141385.1). Lineage (NCBI taxonomy): Eukaryota > Metazoa > Arthropoda > Insecta > Hemiptera > Delphacidae > Sogatella > Sogatella furcifera. Next base: position 16,401,818 of record CM029553.1, read on the forward strand.
CTACCATTATTCCTTTCTTACTTATCCTTCCCTTCTCGTCCTTCCCTTCCTCTTCCTTTCTTTGCACCATTTTTTATGAAATTATCTTCAGGTTGTGCAAATCATGCGGTTAGCACCGTGACAAAGTGGAGAAACGAGCAAATGATATATTTTTAAAGAAGTGGCTCAAATAATGTGTTTCAATTCTGTATTTCAACGTAGTACTGTTCCTATATATATCACCTACTGCATAACGCTGGCGGTTCGTACACACAAAACAGGTGAAGTGTTGTACAGAAAAAGCTACGAGCACTTCACCTGTTTCGTGAATACGAGCCGCCATAGTGCGTGCGTTACACCAACCGTCATACCGTGTTTGAATGTAATTTAGAATTACCATGAATTATTGCTGAGTTAATACACAGAGATAAAAACTCTCTTCTATATATTATTATAATAATAATAAGAATATTAGAAACAGTTTAGGGCCGTGTCTCATAAACATTTACAGCTTGTTTTTCTGAAGAATTAGAATTATAGATTCGCCAATAAAACGTTCGATTCACAATGTTCCAAATTTCGGAAAGAATCAGCTGTTGCCCTAAGGCTGAGGCCGCACTGCCGGTGGGTAGAGCCTGGAGGGTGGAGGGTAGTTGGTAAATCTATAGAACATACACACCATCCACAGTAATACATCGTATGAATGGTATGTGTTCAGCCGCCATCTTGAATTTCTTAATTATGGACAACATAACCTCAAAAAACAGAATGACGTCATACCATTCATACGATGTATTACTGTGGATGGTGTGTATGTTCTATAGATTTACCAACTACCCTCCACCCTCCAGGCTCTACCCACCGGCAGTGCGGCCTCAGCCTAATTGCAGGAGCTGACAATACATCAATGGCTGACTTCAAGATTTCATATTACAATTTGCTTTGTAGGTTATGATATTATTTTAGCGACAAAAATGATTTTTATTCAGAGTTCGTGGTAAAAATAAAAATCGATAGGCTATTTATATTCATAATAATAAATCAATTTGCTCATCAAACCATTGCATTGGAAGCAAAGTTTTGGTTTTTTCATGTCAAAGCAACAATAGTCTGTCCAAGCAAAGAAGACCCTCTGGCAAGATGGGATAATGACTACATCTCGGTCAATACTGGTTCAAAAATTATGAATTTGATCTCAAATTGTAGGAAACAATTTGATCTACTATTAAGACCACATTTATAATTCTTGAACAAATATTGATCAAGCTTGAGTCATTTTCGTATCTTGCCAGAGGGTCTTCTTTGCTTGGACAGACTATAACCAGCTGAGATTGTGAAATTTCCGAATTATGGGAAACGTTCATGAGACAGAAACACCAATAGAATTCACGAATTATGAGTAATTGTGGATTGTAAATTTTTATGAAACACGGCCCTGATCTATTAATTAAGATATATAGGAATAAAATAGGAATTATTTTAGAATCTACAAGACGGCGATAGGAGAAATAGTAGCAATATATTCAGATTAGAAAAAAGTAGAATAAGGACAATGAAATGGAGGAAGGATGTTGGTGGGAAGGTAGAGGAGAAGAAGGATGGAGAATTAGAAACAAAATAAAGCAAGAAGAAGAGGATAAAGAAGAACGAAGGATAAAAGGAATGAAAGTAAAGTCGTTAGGTGAGGTGGTTGTTGGCAATTGATTTATCTGAGCTCATTAGCTAGGTAGGGTCTTGCATCTGTGACCCCTCTTTTCAACAACTTATTTTTTCTTCTCCTACTTCTCCTACTTCTTCTTCTTCTTCTTCTTCTTCTTCTTCTTCTTCTTCTTCTTCTTCTTCTTCTTCTTCTTCTTCTTCTTCTTCTTCTTCTTCTTCTTCTTCTTCTTCTTCTTCTTCTTCTTCTTCTTCTTCTTCTTCTTCTTCTTCTTCTTCTTCTTCTTCTTCTTCTTCTTCTTCTTCTTCTTCTTCTTCTTCTTCTTCTTCTTCTTCTTCTTCCCTCTTCTTCTTCCCTCTTCTTCTTCTTCTTCTTCTTCTTCTTCTTCTTCTTCTTCTTCTTCTTCTTCTTCTTCTTCTTCTTCTTCTTCTTCTTCTTCTTCTTCTTCTTCTTCTTCTTCTTCTTCTTCTTCTTCTTCTTCTTCTTCTTCTTCTCCTTCTTCTTCTTCTTCTTCTTCTTCTTCTTCTTTCCTCTTCTTCTTCTTCTTCTTCTTCTTCTTCTTCTTCTTCTTCTTCTTCTTCTTCTTCTTCTTCTTCTTCTCCTTCTTCTTCTTCTTCTTCTTCTTCTTCTTCTCCTCCATCTTCTTCTTCTTCTCCTTCTTCTTCTTCTTCTTCATCTTCTTCTTCTTCTCCTCCATCTTCTTCTTCTTCTCCTCCATCTTCTTCTACTTCTCCTTCTTCTTCTTCTTCTTCTTCTTGTTTCTTCTTCTTCTTCTTCTTCTTCTTCTTCTTCTTCTTCTTCTTCTTCTTCTTCTTCTTCTTCTTCTTCTTCTTCTTCTTCTTCTTCTTCTTCTCCTTCTTCTTCTTCATTTTCTTCTTCTGTTTCTTCTTCTTCTCCTCCTTCTCTTCTCTTCTTCTTCTTCTTCTTCTTCTTCTTCTTCTTCTTCTTCTTCTTCTTCTTCTTCTTCTTCTTCTTCTTCTTCTTCTTCTTCTTCTTCTTCTTCTTCTTCTTCTTCTTCTTCTTCTTCTTCTTCTTCTTCTTCTTCTTCTTCTTCTTCTTCTTCTTCTTCTTCTTCTTCTTCTTCTTCTTCTTCTTCTTCTTCTTCTTCTTCTTCTTCTTCTTCTTCTTCTTCTTCTTCTTCTTCTTCTTCTTCTTCTTCTTCTTCTTCTTCTTCTTCTTCTTCTTCTTCTTCTTCTTCTTCTTCTTCTTCTTCTTCTTCTTCTTCTTCTTCTTCTTCTTCTTCTTCTTCTTCTTCTTCTTCTTCTTCTTCTTCTTCTTCTTCTTCTTCTTCTTCTTCTTCTTCTTCTTCTTCTTCTTCTTCTTCTTCTTCTTCTTCTTCTTCTTCTATTTATACACTCTACTATTCTATACACCTTGGCTCGTGGCCACGAAAAAGGTGAAGTGCTCGTATCTTTTACTGTACAGCATCTTTCTTTTTTCATCTTCATCTTTACCTTCGTATTCCAACTCAATATGAATGCAACCTCAATACATTTTAAATCAAAAAAAGTAACAAATCAGAACCTACGTTCCATGAAGTCTCACTGGACTATTTTGATGGACCATCTTGCGCATTAGCTGTCCTTTGAAAAAAAATTTACTCCAGCTCGGTCAATATTTGTACAAGAATCATAAATGTGGTTTCAATTGTAGATCAAATTATTTCCTAATTTGAGACCAAAACAATAATTTTCGAACCAATATTGACCGAGCTTGAGTCATTCTCCCATTGTGCCAGAGGGTCTTCTTTGCTTGGACAGACTATGGTAACTATGATGTTCATCAACATAATTCTCCATTATGAAGTAAAATGAGCCCTACACAATAATCAGACTTTTTTTCTGTGACCGAACTCTGCTTTTGCTACCACCTCCAGAGTAAAAACAGAGTAAAAATGAGCAAACACTCAATTATTCACCAGCTGACCAGACTTGGCAGGTTAATTAATGTTTGAATGTTTACACAGCGGCTAATGTAGCCATACCAAGAACACTTCACCCCAATATGTTCACCCCTCTCGAAAAAACCCCAAAAAACTTCCACAACTGGACATTGTCTAAGGATCAACCCTCCTCACTACAGACAAAGAACCTGCAAAAAGATCGTGTTACACATATAGTGCAAAGAAGACATTCTGGCAAGATGGGGAAATGACCCCATCTCGGTCAATATTTGTTCAAAAACGATAAATTTGTTCTCAAATTGTAGATCAGAATGTTTCCTACAATTTGAGACCAAATTGATAATTTTTGAACCATTATTGGCCGAGCTGTAGTCATTTTCCCATCTTTCCGGAATGTCTTCTCTGCTTGGACAAAGTACCATACATGCTATACACATACCTTAGGGAATTGTATAAAAAAGGCCGGAAAAGGGTTGTCAAGAGGCGGTGAATAACAGATGTAACAGTTTTCTAAAAACAAAAGACAAGTGATGTGAGGACTGTGTCTCAAACGGGGACCGGAGGACCACTTTTTCCAAGCCGGAGTAGACACGCTGTTACAATGTTGAGTGAATTCAACGAGGGGTCTTCTGAATCAAACCGAAGCATTGAAATGTGTGAAACTGAGAAGGCACGCCGTTACAATGTAAAGTATATGTCAACCAGGGGTCTTCTAAAAATCTCTTACTGAACCCTTGCAATGTATATTTGATGCCGGGTTTTGGAGATATGATGACTGTCAGGGAGAGAAAATTGCAATTCTCGGTTTCTGTCTCAGGAGGGGGACAAGTGGTGCGGAGGGGATGGGGGGTAGGAAATATCGAATCTTCGAAACCTATCCAGCGTGGTATGAAGGGTTAGGTTAATTCCTGTAATTGACCAAAGGTCTCTCGCTTGTCCAGAGGTTCAGGACTTCTCCCCTTCCTTCACGAATCCCCAGGATTCATTGGGAATATATTCTGCCCAAACACAAAAGACATTTTGTCAAGATGGGAGAATTACTACAGATTAGTCAATATTGGTTCAAAAATTGTAAATTTAGATTCAAATTGTAGGAAACATTCTGTTCTACAATTTTGAGATCAAATTTGTAATTTTTTAACCAGTATTGACCGAGCTGTAGTAATTCTCCCATCTTGCCAGAGTGTCTTCTTCGCTTGGACAGACTGCGAGAAAAGACGGACGTGTGACGTCACGGTATCGCATCAACAATTTAGAAGGTTGTCATTGAAGGGCGAAACGCCAATGAAATATTTAGTGGAAGGGTCTCGACGGTTAGAGATGATATTTATACAAGTGTGGGGGTCCTTTGGGTGTTCCTATGCTGTTTAACATTGGCCCGGACATTGCGTTTTTCGAGGTATGAGGTTATCACTTCTTGGTTCCAAATCAAGATGAGGATCAAATCAAGAAGAGGATCAAATCGTGATTTGAATTGAATAAGGATAGTTTTTTTCAAAAAAATGAACACATTTTTGAAAAATCGAATAAATTAATGGAGCTTCTAGCTAACTCCAAAAAGTCGGGAGGTTTCATCTGTTCAATCTTGATGATTGGCTATTAGTAATTTGATTCACTGGCGACTCGTGCCCACGAAACAGGTGAAGTGCCCGTATCTTTTACTGTACAGCACTTCACCTTTTGTCGTGTGCACGAGCCGCCAGTGATTTGATATGAGAGTTATCATTATCTTAGATATTGTCGTTCAAGTTCAATTTAGTTTGAGTTGTTTGAAAATGTTTATAAAAAAATTGAATTTATGGATGACAATAGAATGAAGAAAGGAACGAGGAGAAGAGGAAGAAGAAGAAGAAGAAGAAGAAGAAGAAGAAGAAGAAGAAGAAGAAGAAGAAGAAGAAGAAGAAGAAGAGAAGGAAGAAGAAGAAGAAGAAAGAAGAAGAAGAAGAAGAAGAAGAAGAAGAAGGAAGAAGAAGAAGAAGAAGAAGAAAAAGAAGAAGAAGAAGAAGAAGAAGAAAGAAGAAGAAGAAGAAGAAGAAGAAGAAGAAGAAGAAGAAGAAGAAAGAAGAAGGAGAAGAAGAAGAAGAAGAGAAAGAAAGAAGAAGAGAAGAAGAAGAAGAAGGAAGAAGAAGAAGAAGAAGAAGAAGAAGAAGAAGAAGAAGAAGAAGAAGAAGAAGAAGAAGAAGAAGAAGAAGAAGAAGAAGAAGAAGAAGAAGAAGAAGAAGAAGAAGAAGAAGAAGAAGAAGAAGAAGAAGAAGAAGAAGAAGAAGAAGAAGGAAGAAGAAGAAAGAAGGAGAAGATGAAGAAGAAGAAGAAGAAGGAAGAAGAAGAAGAAGAAGGAGAAGAAGAAGAAGAAGAAGAAGAAGAAGAAGAAGAAGAAGAAGAAGAAGAAGGAGAAGAAGAAGAAGAAGAAGAGTCAATCACACAAACCAATCGACAAAATAAAGAGTAGTGGTACTTGAGTACTGACTGCCCTCTTGGATATGACTCCCTCCACAATAGAGTCCAAGCAAAGAAGACTTTCTGGCAAGATGGGAAAATGACTCCAGCTCGGTCAATATCCGTTCAAAAAGTCTCAATTTGCTCTCAAACTATAGATCAGAATGCCTGCTACAATCCGAGACCAAATTTATAACCTTTCAACAAATATTTACCGAGCTGGAGTCACTTTCCCATCTTGCCAGAATGTCTTCTTTGCTTGGACAGACATACTTGAGTAGTGACCTCCCCTCTTGGACATGACTCTCTTTATAATTCTAGACCACAATCACAATTATTATTATTATTGTTTCATAAAGTAAGGGAGAGTTTGAGTGAGTGTAGGAGAGAGAGAGAGAGAGGGAGAGAGAGAGTAAGAGAGAGAGAGAGAGAGAGAGAGAGAGAGAGGGTGGGAGAGAGCAGTATGTGTCATACAATGTGTCACCCAAGACCCAACCCAACCATTTGACATATCTGACACATCTCCCCACAATTCACGAATTATTTATATCGGCTGTTTCTTTCCACATCAATTCTTCATCACACTCATCTTTATCTAGTTTCCTTCTCCTTCCATACTCGTTCTCGATTGGATATTTTTCAAAATCGCTACTAAACACAATTTTCTCACTTGCGCTATGTTTTGACAATTTTTTTATTTTTGATCGCTTTTTCTGAGATTCGGGTGAGATTCACACAACCGCCGTCATTCAACTTTTTCTTTAGAATCCGACTCTCTTCAACTCCTATTGATAAAAATACAAATTTATGATTCCTTATCCAGTTATAACCCTTATTGTTGAGAAATGGGGTTTTTTAGCATATTTTTCCAATCATCTCAATAACCATTGAAGTTACAAACTTTTCTTTGGATTCCAAGTCTCTTCAACTTCCATTGATAAAAAATACAAATTTATGATTCCTCATCATATTCCTTATAAAAAATGGTGTTTTTAAGCATATTTTACAAATTATCTCGATAACCGTTGAAGTTACAAACTTCAAACTGGTTTCATTGAATTCCTTAGCTAATTCTACATAGGAATTGAATATTTTAGAATCTGAGTAAAGCCTCTAAAATGAGAAAAATTAATCTTTTTTGAAAAATCTCAATTTTCCGCCATTGTTATCTCGGTAACAAAGTGTTTTTGGGGGTTGGTCCCATGGAACTTTTTTGTCTACTTGGTGTGAGGAATCAGCCTGAGAAGTATTGCACATTCCTCCTGAAACACCCTGTCAATTAGGCTACTATATTGTGGGTTGAATGGAAGAAAGGCTCTCATGCCCCAACTTCGTCCACACCAAATTTTGTACCAAGTGGAAAATAAAGACAGTTTGTTATTGTTTGTCCAAGCAAAGAAGAGCCTCTGGCAAGATGGGAAAATGTCTCCAGCTTGGTCAATATTTGTTCAAGAATATAAGTGTGGTTTCACTAGGAGATCAAATTGTTTCCTACAATTTGAGATCAAATTGATAATTTTTGAACCAATATTGACCGAGCTTGAGTCATTCTCCCATCTTGCCACAGGGTCTTCTTTGCTTGGACAAACTATATATTCATGTATCTATATGACAACTATATATCTATATTTATGTTTATGGACATAGAGATCTCTCTATAAAATGAATGTTTTTCTTATAATTTGAACAACATTCAGAATTTCGAAAAACTCTGAAAAACAGTTTTTCTCATCGATATCCGTGAAACCTCAGCCACTTACTTTTTAATTTTATAGAGTATATTATATCAGTTTCTTTGGATAATGTTGCATGTTTTATTTTGTATTGCAATCTATGATAAATAAAATTAAAAAATCAAATAGGCTACCCTTTTTTAAAAATCTCTAGAAGTATTTTTTTTACAAAATTGTATTTGATTTTTTCGTTTTATTCATCAATTATTTTAAATATCCCTAAGTTTAAAGTTTACATTGTAATCTATGAGTATACTCTTAGATTTTTTGAATGAACATTACGGAAATAAATAATTTTTTTCAGTCTGGATTTTTTTCTGGAATAAGTAATTTTTTTTTAATTTGTATGAACATTATGGAAATAAATAATTTTTTTCTGTCTGAAATTTTTTTCTGGAATAAATATTTTTTTTAATTTGTATGAACATTATGGGAATAAAGAATTTTTTTTTATCTGTCTGTTACGTGATGTAACCTAACATTTGATGTTTAACATCTTTTGTCTCTTTTTATACATCTATAATTCTATAATACTCTCTTTCCTAATTACCTGAAACCATAGTGTAACTAGATCTAGAAAATCTAATCCTTTATTCGGACCTCCACTAAAAAAAAGTAATTCCATCCACATATTAAATTAGTTTTCCTTTCAACTTTGTAAATAGATTTCAAAAATTTACTGTGTATTTGTAATTTATTGTTTGCAATAGGTCTCTTTAGACCTGGTACTGGAGGAATAAAATTATTTAGGTAAGTGGAAACAAGGTTGTCAAATCCTTTGTTATTTATCAAATGAACTTGACAAATTATCAAATGAACTTGACAAATTATCAAATGAGCTTGACAAATTATCAAATGAACTTGACAAATTATCAAATGAACTTGACAAATTATCAAATGAACTTGACAAATTATCAAATGAACTTGACAAATTATCAAATGAACTTGACAAATTATCAAATGAACTTGACAAATTATCAAATGAACTTGACAAATTATCAAATGAACTTGACAAATTATCAAATGAACTTGACAAATTATCAAATGAACTTGACAAATTATCAAATGAACTTGACAAATTATCAAATGAACTTGACAAATTATCAAATGAACTTGACAAATTATCAAATGAACTTGACAAATTATCAAATGAACTTGACAAATTATCAAATGAACTTGACAAATTATCAAATGAACTTGACAAATTATCAAATGAACTTGACAAATTATCAAATGAACTTGACAAATTATCAAATGAACTTGACAAATTATCAAATGAAATGGATCTGACAACCATTGATGGTTTTCACTTACCTTAATTATGGATAAGTTCCATAACATCTCTGATAAAACTGTGAATAAATTAATTATTATTTTTATTCTCTATGTGTTTCAGCCCTAGATAAACTCGGATTCCGTCAGGTGTTGGGTTCGACTCCCGTGGAGCCAGTCCAGCCCAATGTGGCTTTCGATATCGCTTCCCTGGTGCTCTACGGATGTCAGGCGCTTCCCATCCGACTCAAAATACTGCTGGATCGCTTATTCAGCGTTTTACAACGCGATGAAGTTGTTCAGGTGCTGAGAGGCTTCGGATGGACGCATGAGGACTATGCGCGCGGGTATATTTTGCAGGTTAGTTTGAATTTTAATCAATTTTTTTATCATTTATTCACGTATTTACGTTTGTACGCAGAATAAGATATACATCGACGCGCAATTTCAAGAGGAACATTCCTGTCCATCACAATAATTGACCGAAAATTTTCAACTTATTGGATGTATAAAGTAAAAATTTATTCATTTATTTATTTATCTATTGGAAAAAACATCGGTTGAAAGAACAGGCATAGCCCTTGGTATTTCAAAACACAATTTTCATTCAAATATAGTCCAAAATTTGAGGTTACAAGTTCAAATTTCTTCTTCAGCCGAAGTTTTCTCACTCACAGAAATGATCTGAAAGTGATAATAATTTTAAAATTTTAGAAAATAAAATAAATAATTAGAATAAGAAGATATGCTTCCAAAACATAGAGGAAAGAAGAGGAAAACTTGATTATTTTCGGGGACAGTAAAACGCTGTGAAAAAGTCGTGAAAATGTTCCAATTTCGAGCAACCCTCACAATTACAGCACCGGCCAACAAATTTGACGGTTTGTGACTGACTATTTTTGACGCTCAGCTCTGTAAGGGCAGTCTGCGAGCGATCCTCAAAAGTAAATTACTTTACTAACGTCACAATCAACTTGATAAGCACTGGCGGACCGCTAGTCGACTGTCCTAACAGAGCTGAGGATTGATAAGATCCGTTGGTCGACCGCCAGTGATTTTGGCACCATGTTGCTGGCATTCATTACTCACCGCAACTTTTCAGAGTTGTAAAACCTGACAATTGCCAACTTAACAACTTCGTCAAATAAATGAGGGTGGCGGCAGGTTGGACAACTTCATAAATATAGTTTGTACAAGCATGGGAGACCCTCTGGCAAGATGGGAGAATGACTAGAGCTCGGTCAATATTGGTTCAACGATTATAAATTTGGTCTCGGATTGTGGAGCAGAATGTTTTCTACAATTTGAAAACTAATTGATAATTTTTGAACCATTATTGACCGAGCTGGAGTAATTTTCCCATCTTGCCAGAATGTCTTCTTTGATTGGACAAACTGTACAACAGAAGATTTGTTGCTGAGGGGGTACAGTGCAAAGTTTTGTAACCAATTTCAACCTCAATCAAATATGTGTCATCAAATTTAACCCGATAGGAACATTTTCCTAGCTGATTAGGCAAGGCAGCTTTCCCAAGGTAAAGCTAAGCTTCTTTGTTTGTCTTTATACAGGGTGTTTCAGGAGGAATGTGCAACACTTCTCAGGCTGATTCCTTACACCAAGGAGACAAAAAAGTTCCATGGGACCAACCCCCAAAAACGCTTTGGTACCGAGATAACAATGGCGGAAAATTGAGATTTTTCAAAATATATCAATTTTTCTAATTTTTTAGAGGCTGTAGTGAGGTTCTAAAGAGTTCAATTCCTATGTAAAATCAGCTGAGGAATCCAATAAAACCAGTTCCAAGTTTGTAACTTTAACGGTAATTGAGATAATTGGGAAAAATATGCTAGAAAACGCCATTTTTCAACAATAAGGGTTATAACTGGATAAGGAATCATAAAATTGTTTTTTTTTTTATTAAAGTGATGAATTTGTGTTTATTAGCGATTTTGCGATTTTTGATCGCCATTTCTGAGATTTGGGTAAGATTTCCACAATCGCCGCCATTCAACTTTTCCTTTATAATCCGACTCTCTTCAACTTCCATTAATAAAAAATACAATTTCATGATTCCTTATCCAGTTATAACCGTTATTGTTGAAAAATTGCGTTTTTTAGCATATTTTCCCAATTATCTCAATAACCGTTGAAGTTACAAACTTGGAGCTGGTTTTATTGGGTTCCTCATCTAATTTTACATAGGAATTGATCTCTTTAGAACCTCACTACAGCCTCTAAAAAATTAGAAAAATTAATATATTTTGAAAAATCTCAATTTTCCGCCATTGTTATCCCGGTAACAAAGCGTTTTTGGTGGTTTGTCCCATGGAACTTTTTTGTCTATTCAGTGTGAGGAATCAGCCTGAGAAGCATTGCACATTCCTCCTGAAACACCCTGCATCTAAAATCAATGAGAAGTGGGGGAAATCGATATATTAATTTATTTTATTCTTGAAAAAAATGATTTATTAGTATAATACATCTCATGAACTGAAAGAATTGAGAGATTACACTGAAAAGTGGTATCCTGCCAATGCAATGAAGCTCTAACTCAAATAATTTCAAATATTTTGACAAGAGGTTTTGTATTACGATATACTTCAACAATCTCAAGTATTCTTGAGTAAAGGAAAAAAGAGGTGGTATAATCTGTCGAAGCAAAGAAGACCCTCTGGCAAGATGGGAGAAGGATTAGAGCTCGGTCAAATTTGGTTCTAAATTTATCAATTTGATCTCAAATTTTAGGAGACAATTTGAGCTACTATTAATACCACATTTATAATTCTTGGACAAATAATGACCAAGCTGGAGTCATTCTCCCATCTTGCCAGAGGGTTTTCTTTGATTGAACAGACTATAGAAAACAAGGAGAGGAAGATAGGAGGGAAATGATGATGACGACGTGAAGAGGGGGTGAAAAAATGATGAAGGTAAAGAGGAGGAAGAGGAGAATGGTGTGAGGAGGTGGTGGAGGAGGAGGAGGAGGAGGAGGAGGAGGAGAAGGAGATTAAGTAGTGAGACATACCATCCCCAAAACGGATGGATAAATGTTTCTCAATCTTGCCGGCTGCTGGAGCTCTGATGAATGTGCAAAATCTGTTCCCAGGGGAGAAGGGATAAGAAGGAGAAGAAGAAGAAGAAGAAGAAAGGAGAACGAAGGGAGGGGGTGGAAAGAGACAGGGTGGTGAATTATTCAAAAGGAGACATCTAGTACAGTAGAAGGGTATAATCGGTTCAAACAGAGAAGACACTCTGGCAAGATGGGAGAATCACTTCAGCTCGATCAATATAAGTTCAAAAATTATGAATTTGGTCTCAACTTGTAGAGGAAAAATTTTCCTTTCATTTGAAACCAAATTTATAATTTTTGTACCAATATTGGCCAAGCTGGAGTCATTTTCCCATCTTGCCAGAGAGTCTTCTTTGCTTCAACAGAGTGTACCATCGTAAAACGGTAGTCGGGTTTCAAAATTTCTTTCCGAGATGAACTTGAGTGGGGTGACAGGAGGAGGAGGTGGAGGTGGAGGTGGAGAAGGAGGAGGAGGAGGAGGAGGAGGATGAACAGGAGGAGGAGGAGGAGGAGGAGGAGGAGGAGTAGGAGGAGGAGGAGGAGGAGGAGGAGGAGGAGGAGGAGGAGGAGGTGGAGGAGGAGTGAAAAGGGTGCGAAATGTGAAAAATGAATTGCAAGCAGGTTATTGAGATGAGAGAAGAACCCTCGACTAAAAAAGGTCTTGATTGATTGAAAGAGCATTGTTGTCAAAGTGGTTGGAAGCTCTAGACTGCAGGAAGTTCTCAAAATTTGAATAAATTTACAAAAAAACACACTCTTGAAGACTCTGTCAATAGAATAATCCAAAATACTATTCTGGAGCATGCTACACTTGACGATTTTTCTAGCTGTTTCCAAATCTTTTGGCGTTTTCATGTTTTATTTGCTTTTTTCATGAGTCTAAACTTCAAAAAAATAGGTTATCTTCATTAATAATATGTCATGTTTAATTCTATTAATTAATTTAAAAACATAACCAAACTGTTATATGAAATCAGGAAAACTTCCCCAAGAGTTTAATACCTGTGTATAATGATGGTCTGTCCAACCAAAGAAGACCCTCTGGCAAGATGGGAAAATTACTCTAGCTCGGTCAATTCTGGTTCAAAAACTATTGATTAGTTCTCAAATTGTAGGAAACTTCTTTATCTACAATTTGAGACCAAATTCATAATTCTTGAACAAATATTGACCAAGCTGGAGTCATTTTTCCATCTTGCCAGAGGGTCTTCTTTGCTTGGACAGACTATATCAAGAACTCACACCAAATAAAATGTGTTTGTTTCGGCTGCGAGAGTGGGAATGGAACTCCTCACAGATTAAAAAATAATAATTTCACTGAAAATAATTTTTAAGTTGTCATTCGGTTATGCCTGAATGACGTTTGCAAAACCAAAAAAGTCAAAAGATGATTTACATCAGCTGTTAGTAGGTAACAACACGTACAATAGACCGACAAAATCGCCTGAATTTTTTGGGTGATCTTTATGATATATGGAACTTTTCCCATTTCTTGGTGTAAGGAATCAGCCTGAGAACCTGGGCAGATTCCTTCTGAAAATAAAATTCAAGAGTCCAATCCAAAACAACTCAAGTACAATTTTTCGAATTGAACATTTTTTATCGATTTAGCAACAATAGAATCAGTCTCAATCCTCACCATTGAAAATAGAGAAATCAGTATTGGAAAAAGAATACTTCATAATGTTTAGTTTGATTATTGACGATTTCAACATCTATATCTATAAAAGCGAAATGGCATTCATTCACTCACTCACTCATCAGCAGAGCTAAAAAACTATCGAACCGAATGCGTTCAAATTTGGCAGGCATGTTCAGTTGGACCGTTAGACGCGTACTAAGAAAGTATTTTTTTAAAATTCTTAAGGAAACGCAAAATATTTGAGTTCTTTTATAGTTTTTTTGGCGTTTTCTTCTTTTTTTTGAGAACCAATCGGTAGAAAATGTTGATATTTGGTGGGTAGCTTCAGATAAGGTCTAGAAATGTTGTGTTCAAATATTTTTGCAATTCGTTCAAGATTACGCCAGTAATCAGGTTTTCAAAATTGTAGATGTGTTGCGGGTTGCATATCATCCGCCTTGATACGACCAATCCTAACTGTAAATTCAATGGTTCAGCGAGATTATAGATAAACTAATTTGGAGGATATTGAATCAAGTTTCAAACTATGTCCGATATAGTTCCCAAGGTTACGCTCAATATTAGCGTTTTACTATTTTTCGGAATTTTCAGTTTTTCTTGGATTTTTCGAGAATATATTGGTAGAAAATGTTGTAATTTGGTGAATTTCGAAACCCTTCAGAGGTTACTTCTTTAATAAGGTTAATAAGGTTAATATGTACTTTTGTTTATTTCACGGAAACTACTGAACTTGATATGTTCAAATCATATACTCAGGTTGAGCTGAGGTAATAGAACAACTAATTAAAAACGATTACTGTAAAGAACCCTGTTAAGTGATATGTTGATCCGTTAGATGATAAAGCAAATTGCAGGCGAGCGAAGCGAGCCTGTTTGTCTTTGCTTACACAGATAGCTAGGTTTTGCAGGCGAGCGAAGCTAGTGTTTGACTCACTGACACTGTCGGGGGTGCAGGGGCGGAGCCCCCTGGCTAGGCGGAGAAGGCGAGCGGAGCGAGCCTGCCGGCTAGTCACCTATAAATTCAAAATTTAAATATTTATAATATTTACAATATTTTAATATTTAAATTTAATTCAATAACCACAGAAACAGTGAATGTCATGTGAAAGAGATGAAAAATATTGAAAAATTGATAAATGTTGCAGAAAAAGTATTATATTTGAAAAATCACAACACCACTGTATACATGTTTAAAAGCCTGGGATTGACAGCTATTAATCTGATGAAGGAGGGAGTGTTTTTTCACTTTTTTAATTCGGTGTTAGTGACTCAATCCATAACTCTCTCCTCTCTCTCTCTCTCTTTCTTTCTTTTCTCTTTATTTCTCTATCTACTTCTCTCCCCCCATCTCTTCTTCCCCCTCTTTTTACAGCAGTATCAAAACTCAAAACTTGAAAAACACCCACCTTTTCAAGTCAGTCACCCTACAGTCTGTCAAGACATTCTGTCAAGATGGGAAATTGACTCCAGCTCGGTCAATATTGGTTCAAAAATTTTCAATTTGTTCTCAAATTATAGGAAACATTCTGTTCTACAATTTGAGACTAAATTCATAAATATTGAACCAATATTGACCGAACTGGAGTCATTTTCCCATCTTGCCAGAATGTCTTCTTTGGTTTCACCGACTATAGCTGCTGGCTTCAGTCTACTGTAGTTAAATGATATAAATTGTTTTAAAGTGTCAACTTTTAATGGACATAATGGTATAACAACATATCCGTGTTTAAGAGAAAGAAGAGAGAGAGAGAGAGAGAGAGTGAGTGAGTGGGTGAGAGAGAGTAATACGGTTCAAACAAAACCAACCCCTATTGTCGTTTATACACATTATCAACCCCCCGTTTAATATAACAAGGGTAAGTCTGTCCAAGCAAAGAAGACCCTCTGGCAAGATGTGAGAATAACTCCAGCTCGGTCAATATTAGTTCAACAATTATAAATCTAGTCTCAAATTGTAGATCAAAATGTTTCCTACAATTTGAGTTCAAATTTATAATTTTTAAACCAATATTGACTGAGCTGGAGTCATTTCCCCATCTTGCCTGAATGTCTTGTTTGGTTGAACATACTATAGAAGTATCTCTGTATACTAAACGTGGGCATAACATACGAGGGGTGTGAGTTAAACGAATTAGCAGTAAGGGATGATCTTCGAGAAATATTATTTGTTATTTTCGGGGTTAATTGAAATTTTGGAACCTGTGGGGTGGTAAAAATTGATAGAATGACATCTCGAAAATGACTTGGTAATGGGGTGGTGGGGTGTCTTGTTAGTATGTTTTTTAGAATGGGTCTATTAGTGGCATCGGATTTTGTGGGGCCCTAAAATATGATGCAAGTCATTTTTCAATAAGTTTATAGACTTGAGAGACTCTCATGGTTTGACCAATTTATGTTTAAATTCTTATTGTGGATCTCAAGTCACTTTGTATAAAGATATAATCACTGAAAATTAAATAAAAACCAAACACCCTTTTTTGAAAACTTTAAAATTATAAAAAAGGGTGTTTAATTTTTATTTATTTTTCAATTATTTTAAACAGCCCTAAGTTTTAAAGTTCATTATTCAGATATGATCACTTTTTATAGTCAGTTTGTCCAAGCAAAGAAGACCCTCTGGGAAAATGACTCAAGCTCGGTCAATATTGGTTCAAAATTTATCAATTTGATTTGAAAATGTAGGAAACAATTTGATCTAATATTAAGGCAACTTTCATAATTCTAGAACAAATATTGACCGATTTGAGTCATTTTCCCATCTTGCCAGAGGGTCTTGTTTGCTTGGACAAACTATGCAAAGACGCCATAGTTTTAACATATTTCAGTGTCGTTCCACAAGGTTTCAGTTAAAAGATATTTTCAAAGATATTTGAAAGACATTTGAAGATATTTAGATATTTTACATCAGATATCATATTTACAGATATTTAGATACTAAAGATATCGAAAATATTTTTAAGATATTCAGATATTAAAGATATTTTAAAAATATTAAAACTATCGTTTTAAAAGTAGTTTGATTAATAAAATTTACGTACATTGATACTTTCTAGTTTCATTCATAGTTAAATTATACAAATTTATACAAATTCTTAAATTATAAATTATACAAATTTGTCTAGAGTGAAATTCAACTTTTAAAGTTTTGGTTTTTCAAAAGCTCACTTTAAGGTTAACCATGGAATGCTAGTAGCACGAAAATTTCTGTCAAAACGTTTTAATGATAATGTAGAAAGAAATGTTCTGTTACCATGAAAACAACAGAGGAAGATAATACCTCCCTTAGGCTGAGGCTGGGTAGAGCCTGGAGGGTGGAGGGTAGTTGGTAAATCTATAGAACATACACACCATCCACAGTAATACATCGTATGAATGGTTTGTGTTCAGCCGCCATTTTGAAATT
>CM029553.1:16421412-16431412 GCA_017141385.1 Sogatella furcifera
AAGAAGAAGAAGAAGAAGAAGAAGAAGAAGAAGAAGAAGAAGAAGAAGAAGAAGAAGAAGAAGAAGAAGAAGAAGAAGAAGAAGAAGAAGAAGAAGAAGAAGAAGAAGAAGAAGAAGAAGAAGAAGAAGAAGAAGAAGAAGAAGAAGAAGATAAGGGAGGCCGAGAAATATAGAAGGAGAAAGAAAAGGTTTTGGAAGAATGGTGAGAATAAAGATAACAAGAATGTGAAAAAAGGAGAACGAGAAATTAATAACAGAAGAATAAAAACAAAATACCTTCTAAATGGTTTTCGGTTAATGATCGCTTGTCCAAAAACTGCAATTATTTTGTTTTTGGTTTTGACCCAGAAATTAGCCTGTCTGTTGGGGGTGTGTCACGGGGCATCTCAACAAATTTAGGGGATGATTTTTGAGTTCAAAAGGGGAGGTTTCATTTCGATTGCCGACTTCCCTTACTGGTTTGTAATTATTGAGGTATCAGTGGGTAGTTTCTGGAAAGATCTGTTAGATATCTAAAAGGATGTAAAGTATCTGATGGATTTGGTAGGTATAGTCTGTACAAACAAAGAAGACATTCTGGTGAGATGGGAAAATGACTGCAACTCGATCAATATTAATTAAAAATTTGGTTACAAATTTTAGAAAACTTTCTGATGTACAATTTTTTTAATTTTTGAATCAATATTTAACGATCTGGAGTCATTTTCTCATCTTGCCAGAATGTCTTCTTTGCTTGGATAAACAATAGTTTCTGACTCAGTCTTTTCTGTTTTAGTTACAATTTTAAACAGGAAAAAACATAAAAATTTGTGTTTAGTAGCGATTTTGCGATTTTTGATCG
Source organism: Sogatella furcifera (assembly GCA_017141385.1). NCBI lineage: Eukaryota > Metazoa > Arthropoda > Insecta > Hemiptera > Delphacidae > Sogatella > Sogatella furcifera. Next base: position 16,422,254 of record CM029553.1, read on the forward strand.
ACATTTCTGAGATCTGGGTAAGATTTACAAAATCGCCGCCAATCAACTTTTTCTTTAGAATCCGACTCTCTTCAACTTCCATTAATAAAAAATACAATTTTATGATTCCTTATCCATTTATAACCCTTATTGTTGAAAAATGGCGTTTTTTAGCATATTTTTCCAATTATCTCAATAACCGTTGAATTTACAAACTTGGAACTGGTTTCATTGAATTCCTCAGCTAATTTTACATAGGAATTGATCATTTTAGAACCTTACTAAAGCCTCTAAAAAATTAGAAAAATTAATATATTTTTAAAAATCTCAAATTTCCGCCATTGTTATCTCGGTAACAAAGCGTTTTTGGGGGTTGGTCCCATGGAACTTTTTTGTCTACTTGGTGTAAGGAATCAGCCTGAGAGGTATTGCACATTCCTCCTGAAACACCCTGTATAGGCCTAGTAGAAAACGACTTTTATTTCAATGAAATACAAGTTGTTTTCTACTATATAAAGTGTAAATAAGTATTTCATCATTAAAAGCAATATCAAGTAAACTATTAGTTATCAGTAATTAAGAATTTCAATGGTTGATATTATAGAAGTTGAAGAAGTTTGAAATAAATTGAATTCTTCATTATCTGAGTTGGAGGTTATATCAATCTTTATAAAGCAATCATTCCTGAAAACCTGTTTCACTGAGAAGAAGAATATCACAATGCTCGCACATACACTGACAGGATATAGTCTGTCCAAGCAAAGAAGATCCCCTGGCAAGATGGGAAAATGACTCAAGCTCCGTCAATATTGGTTCGAAAATTATCAACTTGATCTCAAATCGTAGGAAACAATTTGATCTACTATTAAGACCACATTTATAATTTTTGAACAAATATTGACCAAGCTAGAATAATTTTCTCATCTTGCCAGAGGGTCTTCCTTGCTTGGACAGAATATACACTGACAGGATAGCAACTGGTGGAACTACTAGTTACAAATACAAGTTAAAATACAAGTTTGCTGCAAACCCATACTGTAGCCAATCAGCACACATCAACAACTAGGCAATCACGGTAAGCACGAAGTTGATTCGTGAAGGAGGAGGAGGAGGAGGAGGAGGAGGAGGGAGGGAGGAGGAGGAGGAGGAGGAGGAGAGGGAGGAGAGAGAGGAGGAAGGAGAGGAGGAGAGAGGAGGAGAGGAGGAGGAGGAGAGGAGAGAGGAGGAGGAGGAGAAGGAGGAGGAGGAGGAGGAGGGAGAGAGGAGGAGGAGGAGGAGAAGGAGGAGGAGGAAGGAGGAGGAGAGGAGGAGGAGGGAGAGGAGGAGGAGGAGGAGGAGTAGGAGGAGAAGAAGGAAAGAAATAGGAGGAAAGAGGAAAGAAGAGATGAGGAAGAGGTAGGAGTAGAAAAAGGATGAAAAGGAGAAGAATAAGAGAAGAGGAGTAGGAGAATGAAATCAAATAAATGAGGATAGAGGATTGTAGAAGAGCTAGAAGGAGAAGATGAGTGTAAGAAGGGAATAAGAAGGAGGAGAAGAGGAGGGAGAAAGAAGAGAAGAAGAAGAAGAAGAAGAAGAAGAGAAGAAGAAGAAGAAGAAGAAGAAGAAGAAGAAGAAGAGAGAAGAAGAAGGATGAAGAAGAAGGAAGAAGTAGAAGAAGAAGAAAGAAGAAGAAGAAGAAGAAGAAGAAGAAGAAGAAGAAGAAGAAGAAGAAGAAGAAGAAGAAGAAGAAGAAGAAGAAGAAGAAAAAGAAGAAGAAGAAAGAGATGAAGAAAGAATATTATTAAGAAGGTGAAGAATGAGAAAGATGAGAAAAGAAGAAGTGAAGGCGTGAAGGAGTAGAATGAGAAACAGAAGATGAAGGTGGTGAGAAAGAGTGAGAAGAAACATAGGATAATAAAAAAGAAGGAGAAAATAGATCGAAAAAAGATCAGAAGGAAGGGTAGGCGAAAAAGGAGGAAAAGAAGAAGATATTAAAAAATGGAGAATAGAGAGTAGAATAGGATAGAATAGAAAGGAAGGTGATAGGACAGAGAGGATAATTAAAAGTAAGAGAAGACGAACAAAAAGGCGAAAAGAGAGGAAAAAAGTGGATGGACAGAGAGAAGAAACTGAAGAAGAAGATGAACGAGTGAAAGAGAATATATTGAGTAAAATTAGAACAAGGATATATTCAGAACAAGCTTGTAAAACAAGAAGATAATTAGAATAAGAATCAGTAAGACAAAGTGAATTGATGAAACAAAAGAAGGAAAAGGCTGAGGAGAAGAAGAAGAAGAAGAAGAAGAAGAAGAAGAAGAAGAAGAAGAAGAAGAAGAAGAAGAAGAAGAAGAAGAAGAAGAAGAAGAAGAAGAAGAAGAAGAAGAAGAAGAAGAAGAAGAAGAAGAAGAAGAAGAAGAAGAAGAAGAAGAAGAAGAAAAGAAGAAGAAGAAGAAGAAGAAGAAGAAGAAGAAGAAGAAAAAGAAGAAGAAGAAGTAGAAGGAGAAGAAGAAGAAGAAGTAGTAGTAGTAGAAGAAGAAGAAGAAGAAGAAGAAGAAGAAAAAGAAGAAGAAGAAGAAGAAGAAGGTGAAGAAAACTAGAAGATGAAAATGATTGAGAAGTGGAAAAAGTAGAATATTCAGGGCAAGCATGGTGAAACTCAAGATTAACAAGTATGTGACATAGAAGAAGAAGAAGAAGAAGAAGAAGAAGAAGAAGAAGAAGAAGAAGAAGAAGAAGAAGAATAAGAAGAAGAAGAAAAAGAAGAAGGCGAAGTAGAAAGAGAAGTCAGAAGGATGGTAAAGCATAGACGATTATCAGTAGGCGTTATCAATGTACCTATTAGAGGTCTCATGTAGTACAGGACAAGTCACGACCGTATTACAGCCTATACTAGCCGAGAAGACCCTCTGGCAAGATGGGAGAATGACTCCAGATCAATCAATATTGGTCCAAAAATGACAAATTTGGTCCCAAATTGTAGATCAGAATTTTATCTACAATTTGAGATCAAATCGATAATTATTGAACCAATATTTACTGAGCTGGAGTCATTTTTGCATCTTGCCAGAGGGTCTTCTTTGCTTGGACAGCCTGTAGTAAACGTGGCATAGCTGAGTATAGTCTTTACAAACAAAGAAGACATTCTGGCAAGATGGGTAAATGACTCCCACTCAATTTATATTCGTCCAAAAATGACAAATTTAGTCTCAAATTGTAGATTAGGAAGTTATCTACATTTTGAGACCAAATCGATGATTTTTGAAAAAATATTGACTGTTCTGGAGTCGTTTCCCCATCTTGCCAGAGGGTCTTCTTGGGTTGGACAGACTGCGTGAGTTGAGCACCATGTTATTACCATAGCCTGTTGGACTGGTCAAATTGTGATTGTGTGACTTTTTAAGAAGGCTGTGCTCCTGCTCGAGTCAAGACCTTTTGGATCACTTCTTGAAAGAATGTTCAGAGATAATATACCTTGAGAGAACATACCGCCTGATTTTTCCTCTATATACTGTAGTCCAAGTAGACATTCTGTCTATAGTCCATTCACGATGGCTGGAGACGAGATAAACAAGAGTTCTGCATGTGTTTGTGTGTGCGACTGGAGTGGCTTTGTTTCAGCCACGACATAAACAAGTCACAGCAATGCCGAAATCCCGACAATTGTTGTAGACAATTCATAATAAGTATCTTTAAGTAACCTTTTTCATAGATACACATTGGGAAATTGCTTGTTTGGGATGTCTCTCGACTGCATGAACCTAACTAAAATGAACAAACAATCATAGTAAAAGTTTTTGTGTCAATGCTTCGGTTACAGCCCCGACAAAAAAAAATTCGGTATCTCGGCAATGCTGTGACTTGTTTATGTCGTGGCTAAAACGAAGCCACTCCAGTCGAATACACACACATGCAGAGTCGGAAATAATTTAAGCCGTAGGCACATGACTGTTGTTAATCCTCATTTCTATCAGAAAAGTACAAAGCAGACTCCTAGGCTGAGGCCGCACTGCTGGTGGGTATGGCGTGGAGGGTGGAGGGTAGTTGGTAAATCTATAGAACAGACACACCATCCACAGTAATACATCGTATGACGTCATACAGTTTTTTGAGGTTATGTTGTCCATATTTAAGAATTTCAAGATGGCGGCTGAACACATACCATTCATACGATGTATTACTGAGGATGGTGTGTATGTTCTATAGATTTACCAACTACCCTCCACCCTCCAGGCACTACTCACCGGCAGTGCGGTCTCAGCCCTAGAGACTATGACATAGTGCTCTAGCAGACATCTCGCCGAATGTCCTGACAGAGCTAAGAATTAATGATTCATTCACCAACCGCCTTAACTTTTGGCCCAGTCTAACAATCTTCTGCACTTACGTACATGAGAAGAAGGGAGAAGGAAGAAGAAAAGAAGAAGGAGGAGGAGGAGGAGGAGAAGGAGGAGGAGGAGGAGGAGGAGGAGGAGGAGGAGGAGGAGGAGTAGGAGTAGAAGGAGTAGTAGGAGGAGGAGGAGGAGAAGGAGGAGGAGGAGGAGGAGGAGGAGGAGGAGGAGGAGGAGAGGAGGAGGAGGAGGAGGAGGAAGAAGAAGAAGAAGAAGAAGAAGAAGAAGAAGAGAAGAAGAAGAAGAAGAAGAAGAAGAAGAAGAAGAACTAGAAGAAGAAGAAGAGGAAGAAGAGGAAGAAGAAAAAGAAGAAGAAGAAGAAGAAGAAGAAGAGAGAAGGACATTGTGAGGCCAGTAGATGTTTGGCAAGTTGAGAGAAACAGTATTAACTTGTTTACAAGACGAGGCAAGGGCACTCGTGACCATCAATTGTAGCAAATTTTGAGGTTAGGGGTGACCCCTCAGGGCCATTGGGGAAAACTTACCAAATGAACCGTGCCAATTTAACCCTTTACTCCTCCTTTGTCCTCCTCTATCCTCCTCCTCCTCCTCCTCCTCCTCCTCCTTCTCCTCCTCCTCCTCTTCATCCTACTCCTCTTTCTTCTCATCGTCATCAAACTTCATCTGCTTATCCATTTTCTTCCTCCTTCTACTCCTCCTCCTCCTCCTCCTCATCTTTCTCCTCTTCCACCTCCTCCTCCTCCTCCTCCTCCTCCTCCTCCTCCTCCTCCTCCTCCTCCTCCTCCTGCTACTCCACCTCCTCCTCATCCTCCTCCTACTAATACTACTACTATTATAGTCTGGTCGAGCAAAGAAGACATTCTGGCAAGATGGGAAAATGATTCCGCTTCGGTCAATATTGATTCAAAAACAATAAATATTGTCTGAAATTGTGGAGCAGCATGTTTTTCACTATTCTAGCCCAAATTGATAATATTTTCACCAATATTGACCGAGCTGGAATAATTTTCCCATCTCGTCAGAATGTCTTCTTCTTCTCCTCCTCCCATTTCTTCTTCTTCTTCTTCTTTTTCTCCTTCTTCTTCTTCCTTTTCTCCTTCTTCTTCTTCTTCTTTTTCTCCTTTTTCTTCTTCTTCTCCTCCTTCTTATTCTTCTTCTTCTTCTTCTTCTTCTTCTTCTCCTCCTCCCTCTCCTTCTACTCCTTCTCCTCCTCCCAATCCTCCTCCTCCCCATCCTCACCCCCATCCTCACACTTCTTCTTTTTCTTCTCCTTCTTCTTCTTCTCTCACTGCTCCTCCTCCTCCTCACACTTCTTCTCCTTCTTCTTCTTCTTCTTCTTCTTCTTCTTCTTCTTCTCCGGTTTTCTCTGGTATTGTCTGTCCACGTCTCGGATAACATTGTCTTGTAGACCCTGAAGCAATGCTTGCTTTTCTTGTTAGGAGCTACGTGATAACAACGACCTGATATTGACTGTCCGTGGAAAGGTAGACGATGCAGAAGAGAAGAAAGAGGAACAGAAGAAAGAAAAACAGGAGAACAGAAGGAAGTTGAACGAGAAAGCAAAAGGAATATTATTGAGAGGAATAGGTGGGGGAAGAAAATTATGATGGAAAAGATGATGAACAGAAAGGAAAAGCAGACACAAGTAAATAGAAGAGTGAGAAGAAGAAGAGGAAGAAGAAAAAGAAGAAGGAGGAGGAGGAGGAGAAGAAGAACAAGAAGAAGAAGAAGAACAACAACAACAAGAAGAAAGAAGAGGACAAGGAGAAGAAGAAGAGAAGAAGGAGAAGAAGAAGAAGAAGAAGAAGAAGAAGAAGAAGAAGAAGAAGAAGAAGAAGAAGAAGAAGAAGAAGAAGAAGAAGAAGAAAGAAGATGAAGAAGATGAAAAAGAAGCAGAAGAAGAAGAAGAAGAAGAAGAAGAAGAAGAAGAAGAAGAAGAAGAAGAAGAAGAAGAAGAAGAAGAAGAAGAAGAAGAAGAAGAAGAAGAAGAAGAAGAAGAAGAAGAAGAAGAAGAAGAAGAAGAAGAAGAAGAAGAAGAAGAAGAAGAGGAAGTTAAGTTGAAATGGAACCGGCTATATAATGATATACTAATGATAATAGAGGAAATGGCATTTTTCCAAAATAGTCGAAGAGTGGGGTAGAAAAAGAGAAAGAATCAAAATGGTCAATAAAATGGTTTTTAAGGGTTGACCAGCCCTTTCCAAATTTGAATTAAGGGTTGCTGACGACCCGGCAGGTGTATAGTTAGTTTAAAATGTTTCGATTTTCAAAATTCAACAAAATTATACATCCATGTCTAACCGTGGTATCATTTCTTTGTATAATATAACGAGAACCCAATAGTCATTACAAAACATTGAAACGTGTTATAGTTATACATAAATATAACTATATGTATATGTTATATATACATATAACTATATGTTATATATATCATATACATATATGTTATATGTTATATATAACTATATATATGTTATATATAACAAAAGTCGATGATTATCCTCTCAGAATATCGGAATTGTTATAAATAGGCTAACCTCATTCAGCAAATACTTGCACTGTATTTTGTGTTAATGAGCTTCCTCCCTGTACGATTGCGTATCAATTTTCAAACTTTTGTATCACTAGTGATTATCATAAATCAGCCGTTGTGTATCAGAAAAGGAGGGTTTGATACAGTCTGTTCAAGCAAAGAAGACCCTCTATCAAGATGGGAAAATGACTCCAGCTCGGTCAATATTGCTTCAAAAATAATAAACTTGGTCTGAAATTGTAGAAAACATTCTGATCTACAATTCAAGACCTAATTATTCAATATTGGTTTAAAAATTATTGATTTGTAGGAAACATTTTTATCTACAATTTGAGACCAAATTTAAAATTGTTCAACCAATATTGACAAAGCTGGAGTCATTTCCCCATCTTTCCAGAGGGTCTTCTTTGCTTGGACAGAGTATTGATAGCTGACTACTGTTAAAATCTGTAATATTCACAAACTTTTTTGAACAAACGCTTATTATTGTAGACCGATGTTAAACAATAATAATTCGTTAGATCTGTCTAGACCTTGGGACAATCAAATCTAATGTCTACTCTGAACCTCTATCAATTTTCGAAATTATAGTCAACCAAGCTCAGAAAAAATGAAAAGACCTTTTACAAAAATACCGTTTAAACAAATTATAATTCGACCAATCTGATATAGTCTGTCCAAGCAAAGAAGACCTTTTGGCAAAATGATAAAATGACTGCAGCTCGGTCAATATTGGTTCAAAAATTATTGTTTTGATCGTAAGTTGTAGATCAGAATGTTTTCTACAATTTGAGACTAAATCTATAATTTTTCAACCAATATTGACCGAGCTAGTGTCATTTTCCCATCTTGCCAGTGGGTCTTCTTTGCTTCGACAGACTACCTGCTTTTGAAATCGGTTATAATGGCGCCCAGGCTACCAATCACAATTATTCGATACTTTTTCACTTTTCATCGATTACAATCGACATAATTCAACGTACGCCATCTTGTTTTTATAGCAATCTTCATAATCACCATCATCATCATCAACATCATCATCATCATCATCATCATCATCATCATCGTCATCAACATCATCGTTAACATAACCTTCTTGCAATGCAACGTATAATCAAATAAGATTCAAAATCGAGGATAATATTTTTCTGATATAGTCAGTCCAAGCAAAGAAGACATTCTGGCAAGATTGGAAAACGAATCAAGCTCGGTCAATATTCGTTCAAGATTTGAAAATGTGGTCTCAATTTGTAGAGAACATTTTAATCTACAATTTGTGAACAAATTTATAATTTTTGAACCAATATTGTGTGAGCAGGAGTCGTTTTCCGATCTTGCCAGAATGTCTTCTTTGCTTGGACAAACTGTAAGTGAACGATTAGTTGAATTGTAGACGGTGAAAAAATGGGTTAGATAGGCTAACACTGTATTATTGTGTAATATATATTTATAAATTTTGGTCGGTTTTTGATTATTTTTGTAAAAGTTGAAACTGAAAGTCGTCGATAGACTAAAATATAGAGTAAGTCAAGCAGGGGGCGAAGAAGAAGAGAAGAAGGAGGAGAAGTAGAGGAAGTAGAGTGGAAGTAGAATAGGATGAAGAACAAGGGAAAAACATGAAAGGCGAATGAAGGTGATAAGGAGGTGAATAAAGAAGGAAATTGATAAGCAGAAGGAGATGATAACTGAGAACATGAAGGAGGAAACGGAGAAGAAGGAGAAGACGAAGAAGAAGGAGAAGACGAAGAAGAAGGAGAAGACGAAGAAGAAGGAGGAGACGAAGAAGAAGGAGAAGACGAAGAAGAAGGAGAAGACGAAAAACTCAGGAACGAGAAAAATGAAAAAGTGAGTAGTAGAAGAAAATGACGGACTAGGGCGCTGAAGGAAGATAGGAGATGAGGAATAAAGACGAGAAAAATAAAATTGATGAAAAGAAGAAGAAGAAGAGCACGAGAAGAGGAAGGAAATAACAAGAAGTTGAGAAGAAGGGAATTGAGAACAAGATGAAGAAGGTGAAAAATTTGTTTTGGACAAAGGAAAAGGACAAGAAGGTTTTGGCGAAGGAATATTATGAGAAACAGTAGAAGAAGTTGAAGAGGAAACAGAAGAAGATATTATGGAGAAGGGGGTGGATGAAAAGATGAAGATTGAAGTAATGAAGATGAGAAGGAAGATTGAAGATAATAAGACAGAGAGGAGAAAGAAGAAAAGAAGAAGAAGAAGAAGAAGAAGAAGAAGAAGGAGGTGGAAGAAGACAGAAGAAGAAGAAGAAGAAGAAGAAGAAGAAGAAGAAGAAGAAGGAGGAGGAGGAGAAGA
>CM029553.1:16433912-16578912 GCA_017141385.1 Sogatella furcifera
CACCGATTCTAAAATGATCTGTCCAAGCAGCGAAGACCCTCTGGCAAGATGGGAGAATGACTCCAGCTCGGCAAATATTCATTCAAAAACGATGAATTCAGCCTCCAATTGTAGGAAACTTCCTTATCTACAATTTGAGGCCAAATTAATAATTTTTGAACAAATATTGACCGAGCTGTAGTGATTTTCCCATCTTGCCAGAGGGTCTTCGTTGCTTGGACAGACTGTAAAAATTGAACTGACCAGTTTTGATGGGAACGGAACGGATTATTTTTGGTAGGCACGCATATCGTGGTTGAGTGGACATTATTGTCCTAACTTCGACATGTCATTGAAGTAAAGAAGTCGTTCCATTCTATTCTATTAAAAAGCTGTGTATATGTTTCAATTTTCTTGCAAGAAGATACAAGAGTGTATCAAAATTTGATACATGATACGGTAACTGCTTCATACTATGATACACATAAAATAGTCTGTCCAAGCGAAGAAGAACCCTCTGGCAAATGGGAAAATGATTCCAGCTCGGTCAATATTGGTTTAAAAACAATGAATTTAGTCTCAAATTGTAGGAAACATTCTAATCTACATTTCAAGTCCAAATCAAAAATTCTTGAACTAATATTGACCAAGCTGGAGTCATTTTCCCATCTTGCCAGAGGGTCTTCTCTGCTTGGACAGACTATTGCTTCTTAATACGATACAAGATGATTCCGATATGATACAAAAACCTTTCTATTGTAAAAATGATGCAAAAAAGTTTAGAGATTCCGTCTGTCCCTTGTACTTGATGTAACCTACTAACAACTTATCTAAAACATTTATTCATTATTACAATAATTGCTTCTATTATTCATAGAATTACTATTCTTGATAACAAGTATTTTGAGCAAAAGTGATGGATTCAGATTCAGATTCAACAGATTCTACTTTATTCACGTAGATTACATAATACATCAATTCAAATTCTATGCTATGAGAATGAAAATGAATTAAAATTACACTAATCACATAATTGTTCACTTAAGTTGGCTAATCTCTATATATAAAAGCGAAATGGCACTGATTCATTCATTCATTCATTCATCACCAGAACTAAGAATCCACTGAACAGAATTCGTTCAAATTTTATTTCGCAGGCATGTTCAGTTGGACGTTTAGACGCGCGATAAGAACGGATTTTAAAAACTTTTCAAGGATACGCCAAATATTTTAGTTTTTCTATAGTTTTTCGGCGTTTTCTCAATTTTTTCGAGAACCAATCGGTGGAAAATGTTGATATTTGGTGGGCAGGTTCAAATGTGGTCTGAAAATGTTGTATATAAATATTTTTGAAATCCGTTCAAGATTACGCCAGTTATCAGGTTTTCAAAATTGTAGATGTGTTGCAGGTTGCATATGTTCCACCTTGATACGACTCTTCCTTACTGTAAATTTAATGATTCAGGGAGATTATAGATGAACTAATTTGGAAGATATTGAATCAAGTTTCAAACTATGTCTGATATACTTCCCAAGGTTACGCTCAATATTAGCGTTTCACTAATTTTTCGGAATTTTTGGATTTTGTCTTGGATTTTTCGAGAATAAATTGTTAGAGAATGTAGAAATTCGGTAAACAGGTCCAGATTATGTATACAAGTGCCGTGTTCAATAAATTTAGTATCCCTTATGAACGGAATTTGCAGGCGAGCGTAGCGAGCCTGTTTGACTCACTGACACTGCTGATACTGTCGGGGGTCCAGGGGGCTCCCCCCTGCCTAGGCGTAGAAAGCGAGCGAAGCGAGTTGGCTTATTATAAACTGTGAAAACTTGCAAAATGAGTCAGATGTAGGATTCAATAGGCAAAAGCCGCGTATCAAAACAGCATGCCTCGCGGTACAGTCTGTTGACGCAAAAAGACCCTCTGACAAGATGGGAAAATGACTCTAGCTCGGTCAATATAGATTCAAGAATTATAAATGTGGTCTCAAATTGTAGAACAGATTGTTAAGACTTTTTAACAAATATTAACTGAGCTGGAGTCATTTTCCCATCTCGCCAGAGGGTCTTCTTTGCTTGGACAGACTATACCTAATATGTCAAAAATAACACTTGAAAAATGTGATCAACTTAGTCTTTCTAAAACTTTAATAAAACATTATTTTTCATCAAATTATTATTTGAGTATGTATTGAGCCGTACAACGTCATATCATATCACAACACCAACAGGCGTACAGATTCTCCAGTAATCTATTAATTATTCATTTCGGGGAGGTAGAGAAGGAGAAGAAGGAGAAGAAGAAGAAGAAGAAGAAGAAGAAGAAGAAGAAGAAGAAGAAGAAGAAGAAGAAGAAGAAGAAGAAGAGTAGGAGCGGTCTCGTTTCGAAGAGGACTTATTGATATCACGAACACGCCACTAGTTTCGTGATATAGCGTCCCAGGGTACTACCAAACCTTTATAATCAATTTGTTTTGCCTTCTGCCCTCTTCTTTTTATCATCTCTCTCTCTCTCTCTCTTTCAAACACACACAAACTTCCTCTCACTCCATCCTTATCATTATTTTCTTCTTCTTCTTTTTCTTCTTCTTCTTTTTTTTCTTCTTTTTTTCTTCTTTTCTTCTTCTTCTTTTTCCTTCTTCTTCTTTTTCTTTTCTTCTTCTTCTTCTTCTTCTTCTTCTTCTTCTTCTTCTTCTTTTTTCTTCTTCATCTTCCTATTGCTTATTCTTCTCTTCTCCTTCTTCATCTTCCTACTTCTCACTTCATCATCTTCTTCTCTTCTTCTTCTTCTTCTCCTTCTTCTTCTTCTTCTTCTTCTTCTTCTTCTTCTTCTTCTTCTTCTTCTTCTTCTTCTTCTTCTTCTTCTTCTTCTTCTTCTTCTTCCTCTCCTCTCCTTCTCCTCCTTTCTTCTTCTTCTTCTTTCTTCTTCATCTTCTTTCTTCTTCTTCTTCTTCTTTCTTTTTCTTCTACTTGTTCTTGTTGTTCTTCTTTTCTTCTTTTTCCTTCTTCTTGTTCTTGTTCTTCTTCTTCTTCTTCTTCTTCTCCTTCTTCTTCTTCTTCTTCTCCTTCTTCTTCTTCTTCTTGTTCTTCTTCTTCTTCTTCTTCTTCTTCTTCTTCTTCTTCTTCTTCTTCTTCTTCTTCTTCTCTTCTTTTCTTCTTCTTCCTTCTTCTTCTTCTTCTTCTTCTTCTTCTTCTTCTTCTCCTTTCTTCTTCTTCTTCTTCTTCTTCTTCTCTTCTTCTTCTTCTTCTTCTTCTTCTTCTTCTCCTTCTTCTTCTTCTTCTTCTTCTTCTTCTTCTTCTTCTCCTCCTTCTCCTTCCTGCTTCTTCTTGTTCTTCATCTTCTTCTACCTGCTTCTTCTTCTTCTTCTCCTACTTCTTCTTCGCCATTTTCTTCTTTTTCTTCCCCCACATACGCTACTCCCCCTTTCCCTCCCTCCCCCTTCGTTTGAAGATTTCCTACCCGACAGAGTCATATCAATACAGTAGTAGTTGAAAGTGGCCTATTATTTTTTACACCCCTATATTCTGTTCCACTCCTGGCTTCTTTCTTATACTTTTCCACTGTTCAATGTCATTATTTATTTATCGATTATGTCAAGATGTTCTTCTTTATCCTCTATTCTTTATTCTTCCATTCTTTATTGTTTCATTCTTCATTCTTTTATTCTTTTATTCTTTTTTTACAATTGCGACTTGGTTTCCAAGTATTTTTAGCAAAGGATGAATGAGTGATGATGAATGATGATGATGATGATGAAGGTTTAAGATGTAGGTTATATGTCTATCCACAATGTCCACTTTCACTTAATATTTTAATTTCTCACTTCCAAAAATTTTCAATTTCGATAAAATCCCACTTTTAAGTTCCTCTAACAGGATTTCAATATTATTGTTTCACTTTAAAATTTCACAGCAGATTAAAACAAACTCACCAGTAGCCATCACAGCTGACATATTGGTATAGCTGACATATTCTATAGTACAGCTGGTGTCAAAAAAGTGGCGGATGAATCAGCTGCTAAACAGAAGCGAAAGAGACATTACGTTTGTACGCAGATTCAAAATAGTCCAGTCATTATTTTTATACATGAGAAAAGGGTTGTATATGTATTATCGGTCCAAGCGAAGAAGACATTCTGGCAAGATGGAAAAATGTCTCCAGTTCTGTCAATATTGATACCCAACTTATAATTCTTGAACCAATATTGACAGAGCTGAAGTCATTTTTCCATCTTGCCAGAATATCTCCTTTGCTTGGACAGACTTTAGATATAGTCCGACCAAGCAAAGAAGAGCCTCTGACAAGATGGGAAAATGACTCCAGCTTGGTCAATATTTGTTGAAGAATTATAAATGTGGTCTTAATAGTAGATCAAATCGTTCCCTACAATTTGAGATCAAATTGATGATTTTACAATCAATATTGATCAAGCTGGAGTCATTTTCCCATCTTGCCAGAGTATCTCCTTTGCTTGGACAGACTTTAGATAGATAAGTCTTTATTTTCTTCGTTGTACATTACATAAAGTGTTGTGGGCGAAGTTGAGGCACTATAGCCCATTTGCAAAATGTATTATAGTTATGATTTTACTGTAAAGTATGTTGTTCTGTTGGATACATAAGAATAGAATGAAGGCCTATTTAATTAATAAGCAACAAATATTTCGTTCTTGATACAGAATGCCGTGGAAGCATAAAAACCACGAAGTTTAGGTTCCGTTCTCAGTTTTCTGCAATTTACGCCAAATCGAAGCGTCGGAAAGAGAAAAAAAATCATTCATCTCTCTATTAACTAACAAAATTCCCAAGAGATTCCTTCCTGTAATAATTTTTGGACTCTGTATCACTGCTTCGTATCATTTTACACAGAGGACTTTAAAGAGATTGATTTTGCTCCAATCAGTGAACACATATAGTCCGTCCAAGTAGAGAAGACTCTCTGGCAAGATGGGAAAATGACTTTAACTTGGTCAATATTTGTTCAAGAATTTAAATGTAGTCTGAATAGTGGATCAAATTGTTTCCTATAATTCGAGATAACTTGATACCTAATTGTTGAACCAATATTGACCGAGCTGTAATCATTTTCTCATCTTGTCAGAGGTTCTTCTTTGCTTGGACAGACTTTACAAAGTGAAGAGTCTTCTCCTGTAGGCGGCTCGTGCCCACGAAACAGGTGAAGTGCTGTACTGTAAAAGATACAGCCATTTCACCTGTCTCGTGAGTTGGTCTCAATCGTACGAAAAATTATGATCAATAATTTGAGACCAAATCAATCATTTTTGAACAAATATTGACCGAGCTTGAGTCATTTCCCCATCTTGCCAGAGGGTCTTCTCTGCTTGGACAGACTGTAACAGTTGCCATCACAGATAGCGCCACCGTGCAGCCTCGTTTTCATTTTTTGTCGCCTTGCGTCGTCCCTTCACGAAAATAAGTGTGAAGTGGGGGGCGAAGGGCGAGCGAAAAAGAGACGAAAGAGGGTGTGAGAGAGGGCGAATGACAAAGAACACGCACAAAAAGAGTGGGGGAAGTCGTGTCCTGAGGGGCTTGCTCAGTTCACCAGCTCAGTCGGTTTCAAGTCTTCATACTGTGAACATCGAACGTTGAAATTTTGTCGTGAACGTTTCGTTTTTAACTAGTTTTCGTCAACTAGTTAACGTTTAACTAGTTGAAAATATATTTAGTAGTTTTTACATCGATTTTAGTAGATTGTCTACAAAATTCACTAAAATTTTAGTAACTTTTCTAGTAATATTTTAGTAGATAGTCGGCTAGTGAAAATTCTCTACTTGTAGCGGACTAGAAATATTAATGTTGTCCCGACGGCTTAAGTTGTAAGGAAATGTTCTCTCTTCTAAACTATTGGGTGAGTTCCAAATTATAAAATTATCTAGAAATAAAATATTATTGATTTCAATCAATCAACTTGCTTGTATAGTCTGTTTGAGCAAAGAAGACATTCTGGCAAGATGGGAAAATCACTCTTTGAGAAGTTTTGAAGTTGATATTGTGGTAGTTATCCATAATAAATGAAAAGACAAGAAGTTGTCAAACCACTGATTTATTAGAAATTCTCGATTTTTTTAAAAAAAGGGGTTTGACTACATCTTGTCTTTTCATTTAAGATGGGAAAATAATTCTAGCTCGGTCAATATTGGTTAAAAACTTATTGATTTGGTTCTCAATTGTAGGAAACATTCTGTTCTAAAATTTGAGACACACTTTATAGATGTAGATTGTTGTGAAAGCCTATTGATTAGTATTCAAATCAAAAAAATATTTTGTTTATTCCACAATTAATAAAGGCTACAGTGCATGGAAATAATTTCGAATGTTAGGCTAACGAAATAAGTAAGATGTCTGAAATCCACTATAATCACTGGCGGCTCGTACCCACGAAACAGGTGAAGTGTTCGTATCTTTTACTGTACAGCACTTCACCTGTTTAGTGGGCACGAGCCGCCAGTGACTACAATATTTCATTTGTGTCAAATATTTCTAATACAAATAGAAATTAGAAATGTGAAACATGTTTTCATGTGTACTCACACATGTGTAGAAAAATTCCACTACATCAGTACAGTATTCAATCAACAAATTTTATTATCTAGGCTACTTACAATGCAATCTTATGAATATATTACTAAACTTAATGTTAATTTATATTTGAGAGGAATAAGCCTACATAGTCTGTGATGCGTAGTTTCGAATTCGTAGTTGTTTGTAGTTACTGTGAATTCTTTTGATTAGAACAAGCGATCAAAAATTATAAAATTGGTCTCAAATCGTATACAACATTCTGTTCTACAATTCGATATCAAATTTATAATTTTTGAGCCGATATTGACCGTGCTGGAGTCATCAGTTCCTATCTTTCCGGAATGTTTTCTTTGCTCGATCACTATACCTACCACTCTTGTTTGAAATATTATTGTATCACAATTATTTGGTTGTTTGGAGGTGTCTTGTATCACTCGAACAATTTAAAATTAATTACTATTATTTTTAGGCCTATTCTCCGGAATCCCACTCTTATGCGTTCATTTTATCACGTAGGTCGCGATAAAACACCGTTTGATCAGTATTCCAATGTTATTCAATCGCCAGTAAACTGCCAATTTGTTCTAGAAAAATCTAAGACAAACTCCGAAAATTCAAAAAAATAGTAGAACGCTAATATTAAGCGTAACCTTGGGAAGTATATCGGACATAGTTTGAAACTTGATTCAATATCTTCCAAATTAGTTCATCTAAAATCTCGCTGAACCATTGAATTCACAGTTAGGATTGGTCGTATCTAGGCGGAAGATATGCAACCCGCAAAACATCTACAATTTTGAAAACCTGATTACTGGCGTAATCTTGAACGGATTGCAAAAATATTCCAACACAACATTTCTAGACCTTATCTGAACCTGCCCACCAAATATCAACATTTTCTACCGATTGGTTCTCGAAAAAATGAAGAAAACGTTAAAAAACTCTAGAAAAACTAAGATATTTGGCGTATCCTTGAAAAGTTTTTAAAATCTGTTCTTAGCGCCAGTCTAAACGTCCAACTGAACATGCCGGTCAAATTTGAACGCATTCGGTTCAGTGGATTTTTAGTTCTGGTGATGAATGAATGAATGAATCAGTGCCATTTCGCTTTTATATATAGAGATGTATTAAATAGGTTAACTATTAATTGTGAGGACAAATTATTCTACTAGAAGATAATTAAGACATTAGCTAAGGAATTGAATAACCTGTAAAAATTCTTCAGACAAGAATAAACTGACTTTGTCACAGATACTTACAATATTTTACTTAGAATCCTCACAATAATTAGTCAATATCTAGTCAATATAGGTGGGAAATAACATCACTCAAGAATGATAGTAAAAACGTTATACATGGTAAAGTAGTACCTATGGTTGTATTCGCATGCACTTTGATCATTTTAGAAATATTTGAAGTTATGATTATAAAAGTTGTATAAGTGTCACCTAAAAGTTTAAGGAATAAGTTTAAAGTATAAGGGGCGGTTTCGTCAGCCCCTTGCACGCTTCAACAGCTGATGTTGTCAATTAGGGTTATCATCAGGCTAGGCTTTTATGAGGATTTTGTGAAATCAGAAGATACAATAGATGTCTTACATCAGCTGTAGGTAGGTTACTTCCCCTGCAAGATACATACTCACTTTTTTCGTTAACTATTACTAAATATAACTATATAACTAAATATAACTATTAACTATACACTAATATTGATGACATGTGTATAGAATAATTTAAAAGATTAGTACTGCTGAAAAGAAGGAGAAAGAAGAAGAAGAAGAAGGAGGAAAATAATTAGAACAAGAAAAGAAGAAGTGAAGAAAAAACAGAAAAAGAGAAAGAAGGAAAGTGATAGAAAGAAGAAAGAAGAAGAAGGAAATTAGAAGAAGGAAAGACAAGAAAAATGGATGGAGGAAAAAGAAGAAGAAGAAGAAGAAGAAGAAGAAGAAGAAGGAGAAGAAGAAGAGGAAGAAGAAGAAGAAGAAGAAGAAAGAAGAAGAAGAAGTAGAAGAAGAAGAAGAAGAATAGAAAGAACAAGAAAAATGATATGAAACAAAATGATATGAAAATTACAAGAACAAGAAAACAGAAGGACAAGAAAAAGTGGATGGAGGAAAAAGAAGAAGATGAAGAAGAAGAAGAAGAAGAAGAAGAAGAAGAAGAAGAAGAAGAAGAAGAAGAAGAAGAAGAAGAAGAAGAAGAAGAAGAAGAAGAAGAAGAAGAAGAAGAAGAAGAAGAAGAAGAAGAAGAAGAAGAAGAAGAAGAAGAAGAAGAAGAAGAAGAAGAAGAAGAAGAAGAAGAAGAAGAAACAGAAGAAGAAGAAGTGGATGGAGGAAAGAAGAAGAAAGGAAGAAGAAGAAGAAAGAAGAAGAAGAAGAAGAAGAAGAAGAAGAAGAAGAAGAAGAAGAAGAAGAAGAAGAAGAAGAAAAGGGGCTGCTGTTGACTTATTTCGGCTTGATACCTTTGAAGGTTGTTTGTCATTTGTTACATTATATGGTGTGGCGACAGAAACGAACAAAAAAAAAAAAACAAGAATTGATAGTTTTAGCAGCACTGCAAGGGGTCTTGTACGGTCGTGGCAGCAGTCCGAGAAGAAGCAGAAAAGGTAAAGAAACAGAGAAACAAAAGAAGGCACGTAGAAAGGTAGAAACCGACTGTGAAGATGATGATCAAAGGAAGAGAAAAAATGAAGCCCGAGACAAAAACAGAATCGATTGGGTCGACCGCAATACTGCCCCTAAAAGTGCCCACTTTTAAATTATTATTGTGGGGGTAGTTCATTTCAAGCTATTGAGGGGACTAGATCGATCTAATAGCCTTTGAATAAAGAGAAGAAATCATTTTCTACTTCTTCTTCTTCTTCTTCTTCTTCTTCTTCTTCTTCTTCTTCTTCTTCTTCTTCTTCTTCTTCTTCTTCTTCTTCTTCTTCTTCTTCTTCTTCTTCTTCTTCTTCTTCTTCTTCTTCTTCTTCTTCTTCTTCTTCTTCTTCTTCTTCTTCTTCTTCTTCTTCTTCTTCTTCTTCTTCTTCTTCTTCTTCTTCTTCTTCTTCTTCTTCTTCTTCTTCTTCTTCATCTTCTTCTTCTCCTTCTTCTTCTCCTTCTTCTTCTTCTTATTCAAAATTCACCTTCTTATTCTTCTTGATCTTAATCATCTTCTTCATCATCATCATAATCATCATCATCATCTTCTTCTTCCTCTTCTCCTTCTTCTTCTTCTTCTTCTTCTTCTTCTTCTTCTACTTTTTTCAAAAGAAATCTGTATTATACGTAGTAATATCTGAAGTATTCTGTCAAATCTCCTGATCCAAGTGTATGTATATTACCTTTCTTCCACTATCACATCTATTTTCTCCTTCTCCGCATTTTTCATCTCTTTTCCCTTCTTCTTCTTCTTCGTTTTCCTTACCATTTTTTAATACCAAAAATGTTATTTAAATCAAGTAATTAGCAGAAATATTTTGACAAGCATATAGTTAATCCAATCTAATATCCCACTAGATCCACATATACTTTTCTTCATTATTTCTTCTTCTTCTTCTTCTTCTTCTTCTTCCTCCCCTTCTACTTATTTATCCTCTCCATCTTCTTCATCATCGTCTTCTTCTTCATCATCATCATCTTCATCTTCTTCTTCTTCTTCTTCTTCTTCTTCTTCTTCTTCTTCTTCTTCTTCTTCTTCTTCTTCTTCTTCTTCTTCTTCTTCTTCTTCTTCTTTCTCTTCCTCTTCTACTTCTTCGTCACTCAGCAACCGACAATCAAGTAGTAGAAGTGTCTTGAATGTTGAGTGAAGTTTTCAATTATCAAATCATAATGAATTCTCAATCATACACACTCAAGTTTCTCTCTCTTTCTTTTACTCTCTCACTCTCTCTCTCTCTCTTTCTCGCTCTCTCTTCTCTCTCTTTTCACTCTCTTCTCTCTCTCTCTCCACATGATCTTTCACCTCTTCGGCGGCTAGCTTCTCTCAATAGAATTCTTCTTTTTTCATTTTAATTATGACCGTTCCACCTTTTGTGATTACATTCATAACTCATAACTCTAACATCAGGCCTGATCAAAGCACACTCTGGTGGAATAGTCTGTGCAAGCAAAGAAGACACTCTGGCAAGATGCGAAAATAACTCCAGCTCGGTCAATATTCGTTCAACTATTACTAATTTGGTCTCAAATAGTAGATCGGAATGTTCGCTACAATTTGAGACTAAATTCATGATTGTTGAACCAGTATTGACCGAGCAGGAGTCATTTCCCTAGCTTGCCGGAGTGTCTTCTTTGCTTGGACAGACTGCAGGTTTGAAATAAATAATGGTAGTTGTATGACTTCATTACCGCTGTTGAATGAGCTAACAAGTGAACAGAGTTATCTATGAATAGTTGTCCTTGTACTTTCTCTTTCCCTAAGTTCAATACTTGGTCAAAAATTGTGTGATGAGGGAATTGTATAAGAAGAAGAAGAAGAAGAAGAAGGAGAAGAAGAAGACGGAGAAGAAGAAGAAGAAAAAGGAGAAGAAGAAGAAGAAGAAGAAGAAGAAGAAGAAGAAGAAGAAGAAGAAGAAGAAGAAGAAGAAGAAGAAGAAGAAGAAGAAGAAGAAGAAGAAGAAGAAGAAGAAGAAGAAGAAGAAGAAGAAGAAGAAGAAGAAGAAGAAGAAGAAGAAGAAGAAGAAGAAGAAGAAGAAGAAGAAGAAGAAGAAGAAGAAGAAGAAGAAGAAGAAGAAGAAGAAGAAGAAGAAGAAGAAGAAGAAGAAGAAGAAGAAGAAGAAGAAGAAGAAGAAGAAGAAGAAGAAGAAGAAGAAGAAGAAGAAGGAGAAGAAGAAGAAGAAGAAGAAGAAGAAGAAGAAGAAGAAGAAGAAGAAGAAGAAGAAGAAGAAGAAGAAGAAGAAGAAGAAGAAAATGCCCGGGATAGATAGGAAGGAACACAAAGAATCATGTAGTGTTTTTTATCTCACGGCTACTTTCTTCACTGATTTTTTATTTAAAACTAGCCGGCAGGCTCGCTTCGCTCGCCTTCTCCGCCTAGCCAGGACCCCCGACAGTATGGGCAGTGTGAGTCAAACAGGCTCACTTCGCTCGCCTGCAAAACCTTTACCAGTGTGAGCTAAGACAAACAGTCTCGCTTCGCTCGCCTGCAAATTCCGTTCAGTAGGGATTTGAAATTTATTGAGCACAGCATTTCTACACCTAATCTGTACCTGTTTACCTAATTTCAACATTTTCTGCCAATTTGTTCTAGAAAAATCTAAGAAAAACTCCAAAAATTCAAAAAAATTTAAAAACGCTAATATTAAGCGTAACCTTGGGGAGTATATCGGACATAGTTTGAAACTTGATTTAATATCTTCCAAATTAGTTCATCTATAATCTCGCTGAACCATTGAATTTACAGTTAGGTTTGGTCGTATCAAAGCGGAAGATATGCAAACCGCAACACATCTACAATTTTGAAAACCTGATAACTGGCGTAATCTTGAACGGATTGCAAAAATATTTTAACACAACATTTCTATACCTTATGTGAACCTGCCCACCAAATATCAAAATTTTCTACCGATTGGTTCTCGAAAAAATCAGGAAAACGCCGAAAAACTCTAGAAAAACTAAAATATTTGGCGTATCCTTGAAAAGTTTTTAAAATCCGTTCTTAGCGCGCGTCTAAACGTCCAACTGAACATGTAAAAAATGAAAGAACCAGCACAATTTCTAACTTCTTTTTCTGATTCTTTGCTCCAGGAACCCCACGGCGCCGTCCTGGACCGCTGGAACATCTGCACCCCCGAGGAGGAACCCCTGGTACTCCAGCAGTTCCTCAGGTTCGGCGAGACCCGAGCCATCACCCAGCAACTTCTCCTTCATGGACTTACCGGAGGAGTCATGGACGCTCGTCTAGGAGCTCTGCCCGGTCAGCAACTACCTCGCATAGAGTCCGATATTAAGAAGTTTATTGAACGTGCTGCCACGGGAGGAGGAGCAGGAGTAGGAGGTGGAGGAGGAGTAGTAGGAGGAAGAGGAGGAGGTGAGGGAGAGAGGAGACGATCAGAGAGGGAGCGAGGGGAGGGGAAGGAGGAGCCCAAAATCTCTATCAAACCGATTCAGAGCTTGCAGCAACCTCAAGCACATCAGGTTAGTTGGTATATTTGTTATTAAAATATCTGTTGAATTTTTTATAGTCTGTACAAGCGAAGAAGAGCCTCTGGCAAGATGAGAAAATCACTCCAGCTCGGTCAATATTGGTTCAAAAATTATCAATTTGATCTCAAATTGTAGGAAATATTCTGATCTACAATTTGAGACCAAATCAACATGTTTTGAACCAATATTGACCCAGCTGGACTATAGTTGATCTGTTTTTCTCAAATATTAGAGAAATCACTCTTTGAGTAGTTGTGAGAAACAACTCTTTGAGTGGTTTGAGATTGATAATGGTGTAACAACCGAAACCGGTATCTCGATTTTCCAATAAATCAGTGGTTTGACAACATCTAGTTTTTTCTTTTTCAGTGTTTTTATTGTGGCTCAAAATTTTTAAAGTTTTTTAATATTCTATAAGAAATTGTGTGAAAAATTGTGTATTGCTCCATTCGGAATATCATATTGCTCTAAATTCAAAATTTCTATAATTCGGTATTTCTCCTGGACTATAAGTTCTTGATTGAAGTGATGCAAAAAAATATAACCTACTTTCGAACTTAATAATTATAAGTAATTAATTAAAATACTTATAATACTTAATTTTAATCAAAATTTATTATAAAGACGTTCATTAATCTTTTCTATGAACACTATCAATTTATAGTCTGTCCAAGCAAAGAAGAGCCTCTGGCAAGATGGGAAAATGACTCCAGCTTGGTCAATATTTGTTCAAGAATTATAAATGTGGTCAAATTGTTTCCTACAACTTGAGATCAAATTGATAATTTTTGAACCAATTTTAATTGAGCTTGAGTCACTCTCCCATCTTGCCAGAGGGTCTTCTTTGCTTGGACAGAATATACTTCCATTGACAAAATGTTTTCCAACTGATGTAACCTACTTACAGGTGATATGAAGCTGATAGATCTTTTCTCTTTAGAAAGCTGATGGTTATTATGGGTATTTCATCTCATTACAACGAAAAATAACCTTACTCATTACTGTTTTTGATAAAGTATATTACTCAGTCCATAGTTTATGAAAAAATTGAAAAAACATGATTTTTTAAGATTTGTGAATTGTATTCAATCAAGTAGTGTTGTCAGTTATTATTTTGTAGGATATCATGTTTCATTAGTATCCAATTTAATTTTGTTCATTGTTCTGTTCACAGGTTCCTCTGAGACAAACATCACCACCCCCTCAGAAACCACCAGTACCGCCACCCATGGTACCATCTATGAGCTTCCTGAAACTACCCCCCACCAACGGACCCCTCCCCGCCTCACCGCCCAACAGCATCTCCAACAGCCCTGTGAGTGTATCACCTCTAAACAGGCTGCAAAACATGCAACCTTTCGACTTCAGAAAGCTGGCGTCAGCAAAAAGCAGTCCAGAACGCCGCAGAGCTTCAGAAACATCTGACACAAGTCCGCCAGGTCTCATGAATCTAGTTGTCACAAGCCCAGTACCACAAGGGAACACTCTACCCCCACCCCCACCTACACACACAAACATCCCCCCTCCCCATGCAGCACCCCTGGATTTGCACAGTGGCGCAAACACTGCTGCATCATCAGAGTTTGGTTCCGATGATGATGATGACACCACCATTGATGATGACTCGCACAGTGCATTGAATTTGAGTCGTGACGCACCACAGAAGTTACCCACCACACGTCACAGTCGTCAGCCAGGTACACAACACTCGAGGAAAGCTAGTACTCCAGTGAAACGTCAATGGGGATCTTCTAGCTTACCGCTAAACTTAGGCACACAGTTGATCAACCCAGCAACCGGTAAAAAGCGTGTTCAATGCAATGTTTGTTTGAAGACATTCTGTGATAAGGGTGCCCTAAAGATACACTTTTCAGCAGTGCATCTAAGGGAAATGCATAAGTGCACTGTGGAAGGTTGCAACATGATGTTCAGCTCCAGAAGATCTAGAAACCGGCACAGTGCCAACCCCAACCCAAAACTGCATTCACCACATTTGCGCAGGAAAATTTCCCCGCATGATGGTAGGACTGCTCAATCTCACCCTCTTTTCCCTCCCATCCCACCTTCTGCTCTCAACCCTCTCACTTTTGGGTCATTCCCACTTCTCACCCCTCCACCACAAGCTTCAGTACTAGACTTGAAGCAAAGTCTGGATTTGAGTCTTGGTAGGAAGGACAGTATGTCTGAAGAGTACATGGATGAGGATGATGAGGAAGGTATTGTGGTGGTTGGCGAGGATGAGGACAACTATGACAAACCGCCCAGTACAGAAGGGAGCATGGTTGGTAATGAAGATATGGAACACAGTAAACGCATGAAGATGTCTGAGTCAGATGTGGATATTGATGATTATAACGATGAAAGTAATGAGGATTCGTTGAGTGTACAACCTGAAACAAAGGTGACAAGAAAGAGGAAAAGTCAGAACCCTACACGCTGTGCGCAACCCTCAGCTATGATGACAGATGAGGATGGTAACAGTGATGAAGAATCTTCCAACGATGTTGTTTTCCCCAACATGGAAGACACTACGTCAAGAAACACAGCTGATGACAATGAAAAGACTGATGATTTCCATATGGAAAACAATAATGAAAACGGTAGTGAGGAAGCTGAGGATATGTCTATGAAAACAGTAGTAGCAAAGAAGGATAAGGAGAGGAGACTGTCAATGGAGGAGGAGGAGGGGGATAAGAACATGATTGAAAAAAACGGGGAGGGTCACCATCAGAATCATCTCCATCAACAAGATCAAGATGATCATGATGATAAAGATGATGCTGATGGTGAGTGCAACAAGAAACCCACTTTGGAAAAACACAATGGACAAGTGAAAAAAAACTTGGGTGATGAAAACTCTCAGGGAGAAGATGATTCAGAGAAAACTTCAAAAAACAATAATGAGGAGTCGTGTAATGCATTGAGACAATTGGAGAACCTTTCCCAGACACGTTTCAGTGAACCCAGTCCCAACAGATCACAATCACCTCATGAATCTGCCTCTGGTACGGTTTCTGACGATTGTGGATCAGATGTGGACAATGGTGACGTGGTTTATGGACATTTTGAAGATGGCACATTCATACGTGCCACGGATGTGCCCATTGACAAGGACAACCCACGTATGTGCACCGCTTGCGGAAAGGTTTTCCAAAACCATTTTGGGGTGAAAACGCATTACCAAAATGTGCATCTAAAACTGATGCACAAGTGCACTGTTGATGGGTGCAATGCTGCATTTCCATCAAAGCGCAGTCGGGACCGGCATAGCGCCAATTTGAACCTCCACAGGAAACTTTTATCAGCTGGAGACAAAGTTTCTGGGAGTATGTTTTTGGAAGGCAGTACAAACTTTCATGCAGATTTCTTGTCCAGGATTTATGGCAGAGGGGAATCTGGTGGGGCTCATCCGCTACCCCCTCCTGGAATGATGTTAAATGGTGATCATCTTCCCCCACATCCTCCCCTGTTCATGCCACACCTGGGGTATTTCCCCCATCTAGCTGCCCCCTTGAATGGACACTCCTCAAGGTCAAACTCACCGCCCTCCCCGGGAGGGTCACCCGCAAAAGATGAGGACAGTGGATATCTTCCATGTAAGTTTTGTCAGAAGAGTTTGTCGAACCCAAGACTGCTTCAAGATCATTATCATCAGTTTCATCAGGATATGATGACACCATGTCCCAACCCAGGATGTGGAAAGCTGTTTACGTCTCAAAGAAAGCGTGACACACACTGTGAGTGTGACTGCGCGCATCGCACACAAAACATCTCATGACCCATTCCGTTGTCAATATGGTGGTGAATTTTGAAAAACACGTCTTTGATCCAAAAATAGTTGCAATATCTTAGTTTTCCCTCATGGCTATGGTTGTGAATTTGCAAGATATTCATAATATATTTGATCCATAATATGAAGTAGTTTTGCAATAAACAATTTTTTTTTGTAGCCAGGAGGCACATGTGCAAGTTAGATTTGAAAAGAGAAATTGTTGCAAATATTCCATGAATAACTCATTAAAACGATTGTAATTTATCACAAGAAATTTGCAGTTCAAAGGTATTTGTAAGTATTGCAAGAAACAGGCCAATTAAATACAGTTGTCTGTAATCAAATGATTATCTAAAGTATTGAATGGAATATGCTATTTCAATTTTAGTCTATAATCGAATTATGGTTTCTCAAATGAGAAAAAAAGGAATTAAAAGGGTTTTTATTTCTAGTTGACCTTGTGAACCTGTCAATGTGCAAAAATACAATTGAATTTTTCAAGTTGTAGATCAATAATAATATTTTATTCCATGTTGTTCACCTACATCTCAAATTGATGAGAGTGATTATAATTTATATGTTTCTCAGCTTGAAAAATTGTGCAATAGAAAAATGGTTGTATCAGAAATTTACAGAAAAATTATGAAGGTGATTACTCAAAAAAGTAATGTTGAAACTTTTATAATAATTACAATCTTGGAACAAGATTGCTCTGTCTCTAGCCAACAATTTATTATGGGTCATGATTTGAACAATTATTGTAAATATTATTGATAATCAAACGTTTAAATGTGATAGTTAATTTTAATTCTCTCAAATTTTATTTAGCGTGTATGATTATAGACGCAAATTATAAAATATGTTTTCAATTTTGCATTGTTGGGATGGATGATTCTCATCAACTAAATAGAATTTGAAAATATAATCTTATCGATAATGATTGGATAATTTACATGATACTGTACTGAATTACATTAATTATTAATTATTCTTTTTGATTGTAATTAATTATAATATAACATTAATTATAATTATTAATTGTGAATTAATTATTCACAAACCATTATTTTGTTATTCTATCTTTGAACAGAAATGATCAATAATATAATGACGAAAAAATTTTTACAAATTCAAAATTTGTATATAATTTTATAAAGAATCACTTATCCCAATATGCATTGTTGCATATAACTCAATCAAAATCATATTCTATGTCGCATTATGAAAAATAGTAGTTATCAAAACTACTCATTCTAGTTAGTAAATAAAAACTAGTATATAACATTATTGGTAAATAATTCGTGTTCCAAGTGATTATTAATCAATTCATTGTACATTTCTCATGAAAAATATTAATTAATCTAAGCTATCTGTTAATATTTATTATCTTGAATAAATGTATGTATATTATATACTTAAGTTTGTACCTTCTTTGTATTTTGTAAATACTGCGTATCATTCTACAAACTATCTTGTAATTTGCTAAAAAATTTCGCTTCGTGTGCTGTATCTTACACTGGCGGCTCGTGCCCACGTAACAGGTGAAGTGCCCGTATCTTTTACTATACAGCACTTCACCTATTTCGTGGGCACGAGCCGCCAGTGGTATCTTATGAAATACTACTCAATGATACAAAAATCTTGTACAGTCATTTTAGAAATTATATACGTAATTGTACATATTTTTCAACTATTTCAATTGTATTAAATTTGAACAAATTTGTTTAAAATTTGATTACTACGTTGGCGATCCAAAAAATTACAAAAATTTGCATTTAATATTCTAAATTTTAAAATTTGTGAAAATTTATTGTTTCACTAGATCTTCTGTAATTGGGTGTATCAATACCACCTACATAGTTATAGCATTATTATTGTAATGATATTTAGAGTAATCATGTTTGTATTCAATATAAAAATGTATGTAAAACGTATAATTTGTCCAAGCAATGAAGACATTCTGGCAAGATGGGGAAATGACTCCAGCTCGGTCAATATTTGTTCAATAATTATAAATTTTGTCTCAAATCATAGGGAACATTCCAATCTATAATTTGAGACTTGATTTCAATCAATATTTACGGAGCTGGAGTGATTCTCACAACTTTCACAAGACTGTCATCTTTGCTTGAACAGAATATACCTAATTTTAAGTGTTTGCATTATTAATTGTTTCAAAATAGGTATTACATGAATGTTGTGATTTTATTATAATTAATTATTATACATTATAAATATTGCATAAATCTATCATAAATATGAGCTATCAATTAGCTTACAAATTGAATCAAGTGATGTTTATTATTACGTAATTCTATGTAAATTCTTACGAGCTAAAAAGGTGTAACGGCTCACAAATTTTGAGAATACTTAATAAAACATTATTAGATTGAAGAATGTTCATCATTGTGACTTATCACCTTGAATATCTCTCTAGCTTAGCTTCGAAAAAGTATAACTGACTTTGAAAAGTAATCTGGATTCGTCTGTCTCTTGTACGTGATTTAACCTACTAACAGCTCATAATTCATGGCGCTTTTGATTGGCTAAAAATTTGTATAATTATTAAGCTGAATTCCAACTCTCAATGATAAATCAGCTGTTGGAGAGCACAATGAGCAGTCGAAACCGCCTTGCTTTTTGATGTCAGCTATACAGCTCGTTTAAGACGAGAAGACACGCCGATTAGTAAAGTAGGTAAAAATAATAAAATAATAATTTCCCATTTCATTCGATTTTAACTAAAGTTTGTGAGAAATATGATGATACACTTTTCAAGTCTACGCTGAGAATAGAAATTCTAGCATCATTCATTGAATGCAAAAGACGTGCCTACCTGGGTGAGGCTAATGATTTTACTGTAGTAAGCCCCCAGGCCATACAGTACATTCTAAATTTAGACGTGCGCTTATAATGAGTGCGAAAAAATACAGACTTGACAATAAAGAAAATGCCATACGCTATATATATATAGCATCATTCATCTATACTATATAGTCCGTTCACGATGGCTTGAGACAAAATAATCAAAAGTTCTGAATGTGTGTGTATGTGCCACTGGAGTGGCTTCGTTTCAGCCACGACATAAACAACTCACAGCAATGCCGAAAATTTTGTTGTCGGGACTGTAACCAAAGCATTGACACAAAAACTTTTACTATAATTGTTTGTTCATTTTAGTTAGGTTCATGCAGTCGAGAGACAACCGAAACAAGCAATTTCCCAATGTGTATCTATAAAAAAGATTGATTAAAGATACTTATTCTGAATTGCCTAGAACAAAATTCGGGATTCGGCATTGCTGTGACTTGTTTATGTCGTGGCTAAAACGAAGCCACTCCAGTCGCACACAAATACATGCAGAACTTTTGTTTATCTCGTCTCAAGCCATGGTGAATGAACTATAGGATTCATCTTTATCCATATTTATTTAGTCATTTCACATCAAAGAGTACATCAGGCTTCATAGCCCAAAAGTGTTCTTCTTACATTTATACAAACAAACAAGGTTATGTCACAAACCATTCCTAAGGCCGGTATTACACGATAATAGTTCTATGATCATATCTGATCATATGGAAAGAGACAAAAATACGAAATCATATTTTCATCTCTTTCCATATGATCATCCATTACACGATAACGTTTCTATGGTCATAGTTGATCATATGGAAAGAGACAAAAATATGATTTCGTATTTTTATCTCTTTCCATATGATCATCCATTATAATAGAACTATTATCGTGTAATACCCGCCTAAAACACTAAATTTTACACCAAAAGAAAAATTCGACAAATTTTGAATTTTGAAATCTGTTCCCAAAAAAGTTCACCAAACTGATTATTCATCTAGATCTTGAATAAATGAGAAGTTCAAATGGAAAACCATGTAAGTTTCAAAATTGTGGAAAATGAGATTTGTGGTGGAAAATTATGTATGAGCCAAGCTTTATGAGTTGGTAAACACTGAATGTGCCTTTTAATCTATATCTATATAAGCGAAATGGCACTGACTGACTGATTCATTCATCACCAGAGCTAAAAATCCACTGAAGCGAATGCGTTCAAATTTGGCAGGCATGTTCAGTTGGACGTTTAGACGCGCGCTAAGAAAGGATTTTAAAAACTTTTCAAGGATGCGCCAAACATTTTAGTTATTCTAGAGTTTTTCGGCGTTTTCCTCATTTTTTCGAGAACCAATCGGTAGAAAATGATGATATTTGGTTGGCAGGTTCAAATGAGGTCTAGAAATTTTGTGTTGAAATATTTTTGCAATCCGTTCAAGATTACGCCAGTAATCAGGTTTTCAAAATTGTAGATGTTTTGCGGGTTGCATATCTTCCGCCTTGATACGATCAATCCTAACTGTAAATTCAATGGTTCAGCGAGATTATAGATGAACTAATTTGGAGGATATTGAATCAAGTTTCAAACTATGTCCGATATACTTCACAAGGTCACGCTCAATATTAGCGTTTTACTATTTTTTGGAATTTTCGGAGTTTTTCTAGAACAAATTGGCAGAAAATATTGAAATTGGGTAAACAGGTCCAGATTGGGTTTAGAAATGCTGTGCTTAATAAATTTCGAATCCCTTCTGAACGGAATTTGCAGGCGAGCGAAGCGAGCCTGTTTGACTCACTTACACTGCCTATACTTTCGGGGGTCCAGGGGGCTGAGCCCCCTTGCTAGGCGGAGAAGGCGAGCGAAGCGAGCCTGCCGGCTAGTCGATAAATAATAAGGAGAGATTGAAAGTAATTTCTGAATGAGTGATGTAAAGAAAAAGAAGGAGAAAAAGAAGAAGAAGAAGAAGAAGAAGAAGAAGAAGAAGAAGAAGAAGAAGAAGAAGAAGAAGAAGAAGAAGAAGAAGAAGAAGAAGAAGAAGAAGAAGAAGAAGAAGAAGAAGAAGAAGAAGAAGAAGAAGAAGAAGAAGAAGAAGAAGAAGAAGAAGAAGAAGAAGAAGAAGAAGAAGAAGAAGAAGAAGAAGAAGAAGAAGAAGAAGAAGAAGAAGAAGAAGAAGAAGAAGAAGAAGAAGAAGAAGAGTTTTCATCCTCTTGTGCGGGCCCGGTCATCAACAATCCGCTCATCCGATAATACAGCTGAATAGGAATGGATTAAGGGTGTTATCCCTTCTGAAAAGACAACTGTAGCCTCTCGCAGCAAAGAAGAGCCTCTGGCAAGATGGGAAAATGACTCCAGCTCGGTCAACATTCGTTCAAAAATGATCAATTTGGTCTCAAATTTTAGAGCACATTTTGATCTACAATTTGAAAGCGTATTGATAATTGTTGAACCAATATTGAGCGAGCTGGAGTCATTTTCCCAGCTTGCCAGAATGTCTTCTTTGTTGGGCGAGGCTATGCCAGCCACCCTCAGAAAGAGATAAGGGCTTGTAAAGGTAATCGATGTGTGCCGGGACGATTAAAGGATGACAGGATCTTGGCCCTTGAAGGGCCTTGGACCTTACAAGACCGACAAAAACACTCTTTTCAGGGCAAAGATCTAAGTTTTATTATTTTCAGAAGGTTAAAGACCACAAGATTTGCACAATTCACTTGCCAAAAAATAGTCAGGCCAGTATTACTCAATTATCATGAAGTATTTTCATAAGATATTTTTCTTGGGCCACTCCTCTGTTTCGGGTGGACACGTTAAGCCGTCGGTTCCGGCTGTCTAAAAAGCAGTAGTTAGGACATGTCAGAGGCCCTGAAATTGTTAAGGTGCAACCTGAAACCTGAAACCTGAGACCTTAGCCAGGAAGGTCTCACGATATTATTATTTTATTAATCAAATTTTTTTCATAATTTGATAATAGAAATGTTACCGAGTAATTGACCGAGTAAGTGAGAATAACAATAATGGCCTTGTGTAGACGAAGAAGAAGAAGAAGAAGAAGAAGAAGAAGAAGAAGAAGAAGAAGAAGAAGAAGAAGAAGAACAACAACAAGAAGTTGAACAACAACAAGAGAATAACAACAACAAGAAGAAGAAGAAGAAGAAGAAGAAGAAGAAGAAGAAGAAGAAGAAGAAGAAGAAAATGAAGAAGAAGAGATGAGAGTATGTGGACAATGGACTTAATCGTCTATGAATTGCCTTTTTATTCCTGTGTTTGTGTTTTGGGCAAACATGGGAAAGAAGAATAGTGCACCAAAGAGATAAGAATGAGAAGAAAAGAGAATCGAATTGTTTCCAGTCAATACACATACTCAATATAATCGGCGTTCCTTTTCTATATTTTAAACCTATTTTTTGGTTTAAGTCTGGAAACTGAGTTATATTAGTATAAAGAAGTAATAATAAAAATGAAGTTCTACTAGAA
Organism: Sogatella furcifera; assembly: GCA_017141385.1. Taxonomy (NCBI): domain Eukaryota; kingdom Metazoa; phylum Arthropoda; class Insecta; order Hemiptera; family Delphacidae; genus Sogatella; species Sogatella furcifera. Next base: position 16,456,650 of record CM029553.1, read on the forward strand.
AAAAACTATTAAAAATCAGCGTCCCCGGATTTATACAAAATTGGCGCAGGCTCGCTTCGCTCGCCTTCTCCGCATAACCAGGGACTCCGCCCCTGGACCCCCGACAGTAAAGGAAGTGTGAGTGAGTCAAATAGGCTCGCTTCGCTCGCCTGCAAATTCAGTTCAGTAGGGGTTTGAAATTTATAGTGCACAGCATTTCTACACCTAATCTGGACCTGTTTTCCTAATTGCAACATTTTCTGCCAATTTGTTCTAGAAAAATCTAAGAAAAACCCCGAAAATTCAAAAAAATTGTAAAACGCTAATATTAAGCGTAACCTTGGGAAGTATATCGGACATAGTTTGAAACTTGATTCAATATTTTCCAAATTAGTTCATCTATAATCTCGCTGTACCATTTAATTTACAGTTAGGATTGGTTGTATCAAGGCGGAAGATATGCAACCAGCAACACTTCTACGATTTTGAAAACCTGATTACTGGCGTAATCTTGAATGGATTGCAAAAATATTTCAACACAAAATTTCTAGACCTCATTTGAACCTGCCCACCAAATATCAACATTTTCTACCGATTGGTTCTCGAAAAAATGAGGAAAACGCCGAAAAACTCTAGAAAAACTAAAATATTTGGCGTATCCTTGAAAAGTTTCTAAAATCCTTTCTTAGCGTGCGTCTAAACGTCCAACTGAACTTGCCTGCCAAATTTGAACGCATTCGCTTCAGTGGATTTTTAGTTCTGGTGATGAATGAATCAGTCAGTACCATTTCGCTTATATAGATATATATATCACTCAAAAGGAACCTTTTGGGCTGTTTATGAAGATTTGAAAATCCTTTAAATCAAACATAGCCAAGGCCTATTCACTTTACTATGAAACTCATGTTTCTCTGAAATACGAAAAAGTGCAAAGTAAACCTAGGAAAACCTAAAGTCTAGATATCTACAACTTAATGTCTAAAAAATTTAGAACACAAAATTTTTAGACTTTAACTGACCCTTTCAACATTTCCCACCTACTAGTTCTCGAAAAATGCTGAGGAGACGCGCAGACAACTCTTGACAGACGTAAATTTTGAGCGTAATCTTTGTAAGTTAAAAAAATCTGAATTTGTCATGAATGAGTGACATTTCACTTTATTACATAGATATAGCAAAGCAGAGCCTCTGGCTAGATAGGAAATGACTCAAGCTCGGTCAATATTGGTTCATTAATTAGGTCTCAAATTGTAGATCACAATTTTTCCTACAATTTGAGATCAAATAAATTATTCTTGAACAAATATTGACCAGGCTGGAGTCATTTTCCTATATTGCCTGAGGCTTTTCTTTGCTTGAAAAGACTGAGATGCAACCAACAAGACTCAATGCATTTACAACAACTTTTTAAAACCTTATAAACTAGCGTAATCTAGAATGTATTTCTAGAATGCATGGACATCTTATTCTTCTCCTTCTTCTTCTTCTTCTTCTTCTTCTTCTTCTTCTTCTTCTTCTTCTTCTTCTTCTTCTCTTCCTTCTCCTTCTTCTTCTTCTTCTTCTTCTTCTTCTTCTTCTTCTTCTTCTTCTTCTTCTGCCTTCTTCTTCTTCTCCTACTTCTTCCTCTTCTTCTTCCTCTTTTCCTTCTTCTTCTTTATCTTCCTCCACAACCAATACGGGTACGGTCCGTGTTTGACAAGACACAAAATAAATGGTGTGGACAAGAGTGAGTGAGACTGATGTGTATAGTCTTTCCAAGCAAAGAAGACCCTCTGGCAAGATGTGAAAATTACTCCAGCTCGGTCAATATTGGTTCAACAATTATCAATTTGGCCTCAATCGTAGGAAACATTCTGATCTACAATTTGAAACCAAATAAATTCATTTCCAACCAATATTGATTGAGCTGGAGTCATTCTCTCATCTTGCCAGAGGGTCTTCTTTGCTTGGACAGACTGAACAAGTGCTGGGTCCTTCTATTACAAATTACCAACCATCCCTTAACTCGGTCAACTGATAAGGGCTGTCCGGTGTCCTTCCACCCCCCACAGACCACCCAGGTCTATTTTTGCTCAACTTGACACTTAAATCACCCCCTTTTCAACCCCCTCCACCACTAAAATCGGCCTTTGTTCCCCTTTATCAGCCTCTTGTTCTGTAGATTTCTCAACATTTATCATTAGACAATCACTTTCCCACGTTCGTGAAATTTTCTGAGGGCGATGCCCACATGAGCTCTCAGGCTTGTGCGTGGGTAATGAGAGGGATGATGATGATGGTGAGAAATGTTGACTACTTTTTAGACCCAGTCGGTTCCAATTGTTCCCCCGGTCCCCCGACAGTATCGGCAGTGAGAGTGAGTCAAACAGGCTCGCTTCGCTCGCCTGCAAAACCTCTATCAGTGTAAGATGAGACAAACAGGCTCGCTTCGCTCGCCTGCAAATTCCGTTCAGAAGGGATTCAAAACTTATTGAACACAGCATTTCCAGACCTAATCTGGACCTGTTCACCAAATTTCGACATTTTCTACCAATTTATTCTCGAGAAATCCGAGAAAAACTCTGAAAATTCCGAAAAATTGTAAAACGCTAATATTGGGAACTATATCGGACATAGTTTGAAACTTGATTCAATATCTTCTAAATTAGTTCATCTATAATCTCACTGTACCATTTAATTCACAGTAAGAATTGGTCGTATCAAGGCGGAAGGTATGCAACCCGCAATACATCTAGAATTTTAAAAAACCTGATTACTGGCGTTATCTTGCACGGAATTCAAAAATATTGTAACACAACATTTCTAGACCTTATCTTAACCTACCAACCAAATACGTATCAACATTTTCTACCGATTGTTTTCGGAAAAAAATGAGGTAACGTCGAAAACGTCCATTCACGATCACTTGAGACGAAATAAACAAACTTTTTGAGTGTGTGTGCGTGTAATGGAAGGTCTTCTTCTATGCGAAAAAGTTGGCTGCAGTTGAACAGCTGACCCTTGTCCGGAGCTGTGATTGGCTACAGTCCGACTCGTCTTGTCTCAAAACTGTTGTCTCGAGGTGTGATTGGCTACAGCTGTTGGTCTGTGGCCGAAAGTTTCGCATAGAAGAAGACCTTCCATTACACGCACACACACTCAAAAAGTTTGGTTATTTCGTCTCAAGTGATCGTGAATGGACTACAGAGTTGGAAATTGTTGAAAATGACAATAATATTATTATATAATTCGATAAATTCTGAGACAGGTGTTTCCAACCAATCATGCCATAAGCTTGCTGGATAGATAGATAGATGACTTTATTTGCACTTGGTGAAAATAATAAAATGTTTTGTAGGCGAAGTTGAGGCATGCAAGCCCCCTCTTTTACAAGAAATAAGAAAACAAAATGTAAAGAGAAAATAAGAATAGGAAGGACATAAAGAAAAGTAGAATAGGAAGAAGATGAAGAAAAGTAAAGAGATAAAACATAAAAAGATGAAAGGAAGCCCTGCGGTGTACAGACTCATAACAAAAATAAAGTTTTAGTAAGTATAGTATGGTAAAGCGAAGAAGACATTCTGGCAAGATGGGAAAATTACTCCAGCTCGGTCAATATAGGGTCAATAATGATGAATTTGGTGTCGAATTGTTGGGAAGAACTTTTTCTACAATTTGGGAACAAATTAATAATTTTTGGAGCAATGATGACTTAGCTGGAGTCATTTTCCAATCTTGCCAGAATGTCACCTTTGCTAGACCAGGCTACTTAACAAACATCCAGTCGTAAAACTCGGTAAGAGAAGTAAAAAAAGAGAAGTAGAAAAAGAGAAGTAAAAACTGAGAAGTAAAAGAAGTAGAAAAGAAGTAAAAAAGAGAGTAAAAAGAGAAGTAAAAAAAGAGAAGTAAAAAGAGAAGTAAAAAAAGAGAAGTAAAAAGAGAAGTAAAAAAGAGAAGTAAAGGAAAGAGATGTAAAATAGCGACCACTTTGAAAGGTAGGCGGTGATCACCCTACATAAAATGTATCCTCTGCTTTACAATACAGCACTGGCGGCTCGTAACCACGAAACAAATGAAGTGCATGTATCTTTTACTGTACAGCACTTCACCTGTTTCGTGACGACGCCAGTGCGATACAGTGAGCGGTATTCGAGTCTTTGCTGAGAAAAAATGAGAATTTAGGAAGAAGATGTGAAGAAGGAAGAAGAAGAAGAAGAAGAAAGAAAGATCAGAAGAGGACAAAGAAGGAGAAAGGTAAGAGGAAGAAGAAGAAAGGTAAGAGGAAAAGAGAAGTAGGAGAAGAAGGAAGAAGAAGAAGAAGGAAAAGAAGAAGGAAGAGGAAGGAAGAAGAAGAAGAAGAAGAAGAAGAAGAAGAAGAAGAAGAAGAAGAAGAAGAAGAAGAAGAAGAAGAAGAAGAAGAAGAAGAAGAAGAAGAAGAAGAAGAAGAAGAAGAAGAAGAAGAAGAAGAAGAAGAAGAGAAGAAGAAGAAGAAAGAAGGAAGAAGAAGAAGAAGAAGAAGAAGAAGAAGAAGAAGAAGAAGAAGAAGAAGAAGAAGAAGAAGAAGAAGAAGAAGAAGACGAAGAAAAAGCATGAGTATAAGTAGAACATGTGAAGAAGAAGAAGAAGAAGATCAGAAGAACAAAACGAGGACAAAAAGGAGAAAGGTATAAGAAAGAGAATCAATGATTGGAGGTGAAGATCTGACTATAGCTGTTGCTAAAAGTTAGACGGGTTTGTCTGCTCCTTGTAAGCTACAACAGCTGATGTTGTCAATTTTTTTGTCATTCAACCCACGGAACAATTTTTTGTCATTTCATCACTGTGCCCACGAAACAGGTGAAGTGCTCGTATCTTTTACTCAATTGTAGGAAACATTCTGATCTACAATTTGAGACCAAATCAATAATTTTTGAACTAATATTGACCAAGTTGGAGTCATTTCCCATCTTGCCAGGATGTCTTCTTTGCTTGGACATACTATACCACAAAATCAGCTTCACAACTGGCCAAGCAAAGAAGAGCCTCTGGCAAGATGGGAAAATGACTTCAGCTTGGTCAATATTGGTTCAAAAATTATTGATTTGGTCTCAAATTGTAGATCACAATGTTTCCTGTAATTGAGACTAAATTGATAATTGTTGAACCAATATTGACCGAGCTGGAGTCATTTTCCCATCTTGCCAGAGGCTCTTCTTTGCTTGGTCAGACTATACTCAACCAGTGATAGAACGAATCCAACGCCATCTATGAGGAAACTTGGGAACTAATTTGGATAGTTTACGTTCCAGCAATGGTGGTTTGTGATTGGCCGGAGGCGTGGCTTGTTGGAGGTGAGGCTCCGCCAACAGCCAATCAGAAGGCGAGAAGAATTTCAAGGCAGTCTTACTGTATCCCCACTCTGGTAGACTGTAATTTCAATGGCCGGCTGGAACCAGAGCTTTCTCCATTATGATTTATTTTGCATTTCAATCTTGTAATGCAATGATAAAGATTGTGACTTCCATGGCCGATTTGCAAGTGATTCAGCTGATTAGCTAATAACACATCACAGTTTAAATTACATTGGAAGATGGGGATGAAATTATGTTTGTAAGTTTAAAGTAATTCTGAAAAGATTATCAAATCTGATGTTAGGACCCTCTGGCAAGATGGGGAAATGACTCAGCTCGGTCAATATTTGTTCAAGGATTAGAAATGAGGTGTGCGATAGTAGATCAAATTATTTCTAATTTGAGATCGAATTGACTAACTTTTGAACTCAATATTGATACCATGAGTCATTCACCCATCTTCACAGGGTCTTATTTGCTTGGACAGACTATATCCGTGATTTGCGTCATTTTGACTCTGGGGTCAGAATATCTCACAATAATGTGAATACCTAAAATATTTGACAATAATATCAAATTATTGAAAGAAATAAGTGAGATTTCGAAGATGTTCGTACAGTCTGTCCAAGCAAGAAGACCCTCAGGGCAAAGGAGAAAATGACTCACAGTCGATCAATATTGGTTCAATAAATTATTGATTTAGACTCAAATTGTAGATCAGAATGTTCCCTACAATTGAGACCAAATCGATAATTTCTGAACCAATATGGACCGAAATGGAGTCATTTTCTCATTTTGCCAGAAGGTCTTCTTTGCTTGGACAGACTACATGTGATATTCATTTTTTCTCAGGACTTCTGTATAATTGAAAATGTTTAAATAATGAAAATTAAGGACCCTTTTTAATTTTTTTTTATTTTGCATAACATGTTTCTATTTGAACATTTTGACGTTTTATATGCTGATTGATGAGAAACGATAATGCGCAGGAAGAGGAAGAAGCAGACGATTATGGAGATTAAGAAATAAAAGAAGAAGAAGAAGAAGAAGAAGAAGAAGAAGAAGAAGAAGAAGGAGAAAGAAGGAGGAGAAGAAGGAGAAGAAGAAAAGGAAGAAGAAGAAAAGAAGAAGAAGAAGAAGAAGAAGAAGAAGAAGAAGGATTATAAGAAAATAGAAGAAGAAGAAAAAAGGAGAAGAACAAGAAGAAGAAGAAGAAGGAAGAAGAAGAAGAAGAAGTAGAAGTAAGAAGAAGAAGAAGAAAAGAAGAAGAAGAAAAGAAGAAGAAGAAAGGAAGAAGAAGAAGAAGAAGAAGAAGAAGAAGAAGAAAGAAGAAGAAGAAGAAGAAGAAGAAAAGAAGAAGAAGCAGAAGAAGAAGAAGAAGAAGAAGAAGAAGTAGAAGAAGAAGAAAGAGAAGAAGAAGAAGAAGAAGAAGAAGAAGAAGAAGAAGAAGAAGAAGAAGAAGGAAGAAGAAGTAGAAGTAGAAAGAACAAGAAGAAGAAGAAGAAGAAGAAGAAGAAGGAGAAAAGTAATAAGAAGAAGAAGAAGAAGAAGAAGAAGAAGACGAATAAGGAAAATTGGAAAATTGGGAATATCACAGAGTAGAAGAGAAATAATAAGAGAGAGGAGAAGAAGAATAAGGATAAGAAACGGGAATAATGATAATTATGGGACAACCAACCAGAATGGTGGACTGGTGATTAGAGACAGTTAAAACAAGAAGTTGACCAAAGAAAAATGAAAATAAAAACAAAGATGGGTTAAGATGATTTTGCCCAAGACCGGAGACATCCACCATCTAGTGAAGAGTGGAAAAACAGAAAAAAAGGAGGAAGGAGGAGGTAATGTGACAGAAGAAGAGGGTGGGAGTGAGAGAGAAAGAGAGAGAGTGAGAGTGAGAGAGAGAGAGAGAGAGTGAGAGAGAAGAGTATGTGTAAGATCGGTTGAGAGAGGCGTTACCGAAAATAATGGTGTGGAATTCAAATGTTGGAGAGCAAGTTCTGGTCACGAATACTCCCTCCTTCAGATAAGTTGTTACAGTCTGTCCAAGCAAAGAAGACCCTCTGGCAAGATGGGAAAATCACTCCAGCCTGGTCAATATTTGTTCAAGAATCATGAATTTGGTCTTAGAAGTAGATCAAATCGTTTCCTACAATTTGAGATTAAATTGATAATTTTTGAACCAAAATTGACAGAGCTTTAGTCATTTTCCCATCTTGTCAGAGGGTCTTCTTTGCTTGGACAGATTGAAGCAGAGAAGCAGTTAGCCCCCGAAACCAAATCACGACTTGTGACTAATAGTGGTTGGAGGAGAGGAGAGGGGAGGAGGTGGTGAAGGAGAAGGAGGAGGAGGAGGAGGAGGAGGAGGAGGAGGAGGAGAGGAGGTTGAGGAGGTGGAGGAGGAGGAGAAGGAGGAGGAGGAGAAGGAGGAGGAGGAGGAAGAGGAGGAGGAGGCAGAAGAGGAGGAGGTGGAGGAGAAGGAGGTGGAAGGAGGTGGTGGAGAGGAAGGAGGCGGTGGAGGAGGAGGAAGAGGGAGGAGGAGGAGGAGGAGGAGGAGAAGGAGAAGGAGGAGAAGGAGGAGAAGGGGTAGGTGAAGAATGAAAGAAAAAGGAGAAGCAGAAGGAGGATGAAATGGAGGAGAAAGAGAAGACGAAAAGGTTGAGAAGGAGGAGGAAGAAGAGAAGTAGGAGAAGGAGGTAAAGGAGGTGTAGGAGGTGAAGGAAGAGGATGAAGAGAAGGGGGAGATGCAGGAGAAGGAGGAAAGGAAGGAGAAGAGAAAGGAATAGGGAAGAGGTGGAGGAAGAAGAAGAAGAAGAAGGAGGAGGTGGAGAAGGAGGAGGAGGAGGAGTTGGAGTTGGATGAGGAGGAGGCGGAAGAGGAAAAGGAGGAGAAAAATAGTAATAAGAAGAAAATGAAAATTTAGAAAATGGAAGAGGTGGCAAGGAAGATTAAGAAGACGAATTAGTAGGAAGAGAAAATTGAGAATATGTGAGAAATCACGACTCGAGACAAATATTTGTAGGACTGCGAGGAGAAGAAAAAGTAGAAAAAAAGAAGAAGAAGAAATGAGCAGTATGATAAGGATGAGTGGGAGGAGGGGGAGGAGGAGGAGGAGTAATAGGAGGTTCAGGAGGAGGATTCGAAGCAGTAGATGATGACCATGCGTTTACAATCCATTTAATTTTTCTCATTTTCAAAATGTACACTTGGTGCCTGACCGAGAAATAATTGAGGGGAAGGAATGACTGGGAACGAAAATTGGAATTAAAGAAGATGAATATCACACACTATAGTCTGTCCAAGCAAAGAAGACATTCTGACAAGATGGCAAAATTACTCCAGCTCTGTCAATATTGGTTCAACAACTATCAATTTAGTCTCAAATTGTAGGAAACATTCTGATCTACAATTTGAGACCAAATCTATATTTTTTGAACCAATATTGATCGAGCTGCAGTCATTTTCTCATCTTGCCAGAATGTCTTCTTTGCTTGGACAGACTATACCCAGCCACCAACCAAACCTGTCCAATTTCTCAAGGACTGGAACAAAGCATGTCGTGATCTTTTGTGTAGCGTTGTAATGAATGGAGGCTGACACACAGGCGGTTAACACTGTGTGCATTGTGGTTATCAATGAATAAAATTTTTCAAAATAAATAAATAAAGTAATAAATTTTTTACTTTTATTACAATTTTTCAAGATTTGTAAATTATGTTATCTTTGTAATTCTGAATTATCTTCTGTTTTCTGAATTGTACCATGCTATAGTCTGTCCAAGCAAAGAAAAAATTATTGATTTGGTCTCAATCGTAGGAAACATTCTGATCTACAATTTGAGACCAGATCAATATTTTTTGAACCAATATTGATCAAGCTGGAATCATTTTCTCATCTTGCCAGAGGTTCTTCTTTGCTTGGACAGAGTGTAACAATTGGTTGGTGTATTTTGTGCAATTAAGTTCACTGTTGCGCCATGACAGTTTACTGTGTGCGTTTGTGCTAGTGTTGTGTTGAGGTTATGTTGGCTTCAGTTAATGTTTTCAGTTGTTTGAGGTTTTAATAAATCCTTTTCAGACTAGTATAACGAAAAAAAATGTACATAATTTGTGTGGGAAGGTGTACATACTCATAACTATTTTCCAAACTCGCCTAAACGGCTCGTTTGTAAACATAGATTATTTGTATGTAAAGACGTTTTTCCCACACTCATTATGTAATATACCATTTTATTACTCAATCTCTTGATAATTTAACAAGAATAGAAGATATATACAGTAGAACGCCAATTATCCAAACTAATTGGGATCGGAAATTTGCAAGATTCAAAATTTTTCAATTATTATCACTTTTAGACCATTTCTTTGAGTGAAAAACCTTCGGCTGAAAAAGAAATTTGTACTTATAACCTCCAATTTTGGACTATATTTGAATGAAAATTGTGTTTTAACAATTAGGTACAAGCCTATTCTTTCTGACCAATGTGTTTTTGCCAATAGATCAATAAATAAATTAAGTAAATAATTGACAAAGTTTTGGATAAGGTCGGCCATTGCAATTGCAGCCAATCAGAGTGGGGATAGAGTAGGACCGCCTCGAAATTCTTCTTGCCTTCTGATTGGTTGTTGGCCACGCCCTACCTCCAACTAGCCACGCCTTCAGCCAATCACTGACCACCAGGGCCGGAAAACAATTATCCGAGTTAGTTTCCATACATAGCGTTGGATTCCTTCTATGACTAGATAGCTGAGCTCGTTATATTCTTGTGTTCTTTGTTGTATAATTGCCGGCCGGGTTGGCCGAGTGGTCTGGGGCGTTACAACCTTCAGTCCGCTAGCGCTACACGGTCGTGGGTTCGAATCCCACCAGAGGCATGGTCGTTTATGCACCTCATAGAATCACCCTAGCACACTCCATTACCCATGCACAAGTGAATTTAAATACTTATATGGGCATCATCCACAGCAAAAAAAAATTGACACTGGCGGCTTGTGCCCACAAAACAGGTGAAGTGCTGTACAGCAAAAGATACGGGCACTTCACCTGTTTTGTGGGCGCGAGCCGCCAGTGATGATTTTCTGATAAGAACTTAAGCTGTGGGATTGACATTGTCAATGAAAACAATCAAATTTGGAGGTCTTCTAATAGGCTATTACTGGAAAAAAATTCTCGATTGTTCCATTTTATACATGTAGATTTTTTTTCTATTACTATAGAAAAAAATCAGTCAGGTGGTGGAGGTGGAGGAGGAGGAGAATGTTGAGAAGGGGGAGGTGGAGGAGGAGGGTTAGGAGGAGGAGGAGGAGAAGAAGGAGAGGCAGGAGAAGGAGGAGAAGGGGTAGGTGAAGAATGAAAAGAAAAAGGAGAAGCAGAAGGAGGATGAAATGGAGGAGAAAGAGAAGACGAAAAAGGTTGAGAAGGAGGAGGAAGAAGAGAAGTAGGAGAAGGAGGTAAAGGAGGTGTAGGAGGTGAAGGAAGAGGATGAAGAGAGTAGGGGGAGAAGCAGGAGAAGGAGGAAAGGAAGGAGAAGGAGGAAAGGAAGGAGAAGAGAAAGGAATAGGGGTAGGTGGAGAAGAAGAAGAAGTAGAAGAAGAAAAAAAAAGGAGGAGGAGGAGTTGGAGTTGGATGAGGAGGAGGAGGGAGAGGAAAAGGAGGAGAAAAATAGTAATAAGAAGAAAATGAAAATTTAGAAAATGAAAAAGGTGGCAAGGAAAAGGTGGAGAAGGGAGGAAGGAGGAGGAGGAGGGGAGGTGGAGGAGGAGGGAGGAGGAGAGGAGGAGGAGGAGGGGAGGAGAAGGAGGAGGAGGAGGAGGAGGAGGAGGTGGAGGAGGAGGAGGGGAGGAGAGGAGGAGGAGGAGGAGGAGGAGGAGGAGGAGGAGGAGGGAGGAGGAGGAGGAGGAGAGGAGGAGAGAGGAGGAGGAGGGAGGGAGGGAGGGAGGAGGAGGGAGGAGGAGGAGGAGGAGGAGGTGTAGAAGGAGGTGGTGGAGGAGGAGGAGAAGGAGGAGGAGGAGGAGGAGGTTTAGGAGGAGGATACGAAAGGGAGAAGAAGAAAAAGGTGAAGGAAGAATTGATGAAGAGCGAGATAGAGTAATGAGAAGAGAGCTCAGCTAACCTAACCTGTTATTACGGGGCACCTTGTAATTTATTGCTTGTCACATAGCTGAGATCTGAGAGACGCTTCGCTCTAGTCAGTCACTAATTGCCCTGCCTCCTTTTTCGCAAACTATTCTCTTTCTTCTCCACCTCTTTCTCCTATCTTCTTCTTCTTCTTCTTCTTCTTCTTCTTCTTCTCACTCACTCTCTTTATCACCTCCTACTTCATCAATGTCCAACCGTCACCGCGGTGTGTCCTACCAAAGACCTATTTGCTGTTCGGTCGATTTTGTTCGTTTTCTTCTATTCTTCTTCTTTCTCTCTTCCTCTTCCTCTTCTTACACTTTTATTTCCCCATTTTGTCCTTCTACTTATTATTCTTCACATTCTTCTTCGAAACTTTGAGCGATCTATGTACTCCTTCCATAGCATCTTCTTTGTCTGCGACTTGGATTTTGAAATGGAAACTTAGCTTTGATAAACCGAAATCTTGTTGCAAACTGCAAAAGGTATGTATCTCCATTACTACAAAACACGGTCACATGTCGGGCATGAGATGCAATAGAATAGATAGATATACAGGGTGTTTCAGGAGGAATGTGCAATACTTCTCAGGCTGATTCCTTACACCAAGTAGACAAAAAAGTTCCATAGAACCAACCCCACAAAACGCTTTGTTACCGAGATAACAATGGCGGAAAATTGAAATTTTTCAAAAAATATTAATTTTTCTAATTTTTTAGAGGCTTTAGTGAGGTTCTAAAACAATCAATTACTATGTAAAATTAGCTGAGGAATTCAATGAAACTAGTTCCAAGTTTGTTACTTTAACGGTTATTAAGATAATTGAAAAAATATGAAATCTGAATTTTGGATTAAACCATCAGCTGGCTCAATTGAAACACAAGTTAATAAAAGTGAACATACACTGACAGCTGATAGTTGAAACTAAAATTTCAGTTAAACGTATTTGGAGAAACCGGCCCTTAACATTTCTCAACCTCACCTAAAATCTCAACACATTCATGGGTTTTTGAAATGCCATTCTTGATGAACATATTTACCATGAGACTTGGTCGTTACCATTAAACAGAGGAGCAAAAAGCAATGAAGAAGAGGAAGAAGGAGAAGATGAATAGTAAGTGAAATGAGAAGTAGAAGAAAAATAAAAAGAAAGAAATTGGAAAAGGCCATTTATAGTATTGGATGTGGTGGTTTTCAACACTGTTAAGGGTTTCTTGCAAATGGCCCAGCTAAAAGATTGAGCTTCAAGAAGAAAAGAAGAAGAAGGAGAAGAAGAAGAAGAAGAAGAAGAAGAAGAAGAAGAAGAAGAAGAACAGAATTGTAAAGTGGCTGAGAAATAACGAAAGCAGTGTGTAGGATTTGCATATAAGGGTAGTTTAAGATCGTCTGTTTTTCGTCAGTAACAACCAACAATACACTTATTGTGATTCCTCCCTTTCATCCCATCACTCTCTCACACTCTCTCTTTCACTCACTCTCTCTCTCTCGTTTTCTCTCTAACTCTCTCTATCTCTCTCGCTCTTATTATTGTACATATTATCAATTAATCTCTCTCTCTCTCTCTCTGTCTCTCTCTTCCTCTCTCTCTCTTTCTCCTCTCTCCTTTCTCTTTCTTCTCTTTCTCTCTCTTCTCTCTTTTCTTTCTCTCTCTTTTCTCTTTCTCTCTCTCTCTTTCTCTCTCTTTCTTTCTTTCTCTCTCTTCTTCTCTCTCTCTTCTCTTCTCTTTCTCTCTCTCTCTCTCTCTCTCTCTCTCTCTCTCTCTTTCTCTTCTCTCTATTCTCTCTTCTCTCTCTTTCTCTCACTCTCTCTCTCTCTCTCTCTCTCTTCGCCACTCTCTCACTTCAACCTAATTCTTTTCATCCTAAAGCGTTAGTCTGTCCAAGCAGAGAAGACATTCTGGCAAGATGGAGAATGACTCCAGCTCGCTAAATATTGGTTCAAAAATCATAAATTCAATCTCAAATTGTAGATCAGAAAGTTTCCTTCAATTTAAGATTGGATTTTAATTTTGAGCAATATCGACCGAGCTGGAGTCATTTTTCCATCTTGCCAGAATGCTTCTTTGCTTGGACAGACGATAGAAATAAAACGCGTCTAATCCGCTTTCATATATTGTTTTATTGTGAAGCCAAATATAGTCTGTCCAAGCAAAGAAGACATTCTGGCAAGATGGGAAAATGACTACAGCTCGATCAATATCAGTTCAACAATTATAAATTTGGCCTCAAATTGTAGGAAACATTCCGATCTAGAGTTTGAGACCAAATTAAGAATTTTTGTACCAATATTGAGCGAGCTAGAGTCATTTTCCCATCTCGCCCAAATGTCTTCTTTGCTTGGACAGACTAGTTTCATTCATGTTTTTCGATTCAAGCGATTCCTTTTTTTCCACTCTTTTCACCCGTTTCACAAACTACGTACAATTTCTGGACGTTCGGTTTTTTTTATTAATTTCACCAATTTCACTAGATTGAACAGAATTTGGCAAGCATGAAATGTTTGCAAATAGTGTAAGAATGGAACCAATGACAAAAATTTAGTGGATTCGACCAACCTAACCAAAATATTGAATAACTAGCGGGCAGGCTCGCTTCGCTCGCCTACTCCGCCTAGCCAGGGGGCTCCGCCCCCTGGACCCCCGACAGTATCAGCAGTGTCAGTGAGTCAAACAGGCTCGCTTCGCTCGCCTGAAAATTCCTTTCAGAATGGATTCAAAACTTATTGAACACAGCATTTCTAGACTTGGACCTGTTCACCAAATTTCTACATTTTCTACCATATTTATTCTCGAAAAATCCAAGAAAAACTAAGAATTCCGAAAAATAGTGAAACGCTAATATTGAGCGTAACCTTGGGAATTATATCGGACAAAGTTTGAAACTTGATTCAATATCTTCCAAATTAGTTTATCTATAATCTCGCTGAACCATTGAATTTACAGTAAGGATTAGTCGTATCAAGGCGGAAGATATGCAACCCACAATACATCTACAATTCAAAAAAAACTGATAACTGACGTAATCTTGAACGGAATTCAAAAATATTTTAACACAACATTTCTAGACCTTATCTGAACCTACCTACCAAATATCAACATTTTCTACCGATTGGTTCTCGTAAAAAATTGAGAAAACGCCGAGAAACTATAGAAAACTGAAATATTTTGCGTATCCTTGAAAAGTTTTTAAAATCCGTTCATAGCGCGCGTCTAAACGTCCAACTGAACATGCCTGCCAAATTTGAACGCATTCGGTTCAGAGGATTTTTAGTTCTAGTGATGAATGAATGAATGAATGAATGAATCAGTGCCATTTCGCTTTTGTATAAAGAGATTTTATAAAGATATAAATTATATTACATTCAAGTTGGAGCTTCCTCTTTTGAAGGAGTGGTTCCACATGTTTATTTATATTTTATTGTTATTGAATAATTTTACTGTTTAATTTTTTGATTGTGTATGAACACAAATGCGAAAGCCGGCTAAAACGTTTCGTTACCTACAATATCTAGCAATGATATAGTCTATCCAAGCGAAGAAGACCCTCTGGCAAGATGAGAAAATGATTCGGTCAATATTGATTCAAAAATTATTGATTTGATCTCAAATTGTACATCAGAATGTTTCATACGATTAAGACTAAATCAATAATATTTTTGAACCAATAGTGACCGAGCTGGAGTCATTTTCCCATCTTGCTAGAATATAAGATTTAATAGGACATTATTTATAGTCTGTCCAAGCAAAGAAGACCATCTGGCAAGATGGGAGAATGACTCAAGCTCGGTCAATATTTGTTAAAAAATTATGAATTTAACCTCAAATTGTAGAAAACATTCTGCTCCACAATTTGAGACCAAATTGATAATTGTTGAATCAATATTGACCGAGCTGGTGTCATTTTCTCATCTTGTCAGGGGGTCTTCTTTGCTTGGACAGATTCTATCCAGTTCAATATCGAGTATCTTCTATTGTGATTGGAGTACCCTGGAAGAAAAGAAAAATATATAGAGAATCGAATAATATCGATTATATATTATTGTGATTGATGCGTACCACCCAGATGTTCTCAAAAACATCTTTCAATAATATTCTTCAGTTTTCCAACCCCAAAAATAATAGAAATCCAGTAAAATTCTATGATTTTTGAAGCGGAAGTAATGACATAAAGTTAAAGGCCGCTGTTCTACAGTAGAATGAACCGGAGAAGAGGCACTCATAATTTTGACAAAAGATTTTCTGTTTTGCAAAATTTTCGACGGTCACTGAACTTATATAACAAAAACACACTGGGATTGATATCTGGATTTCATAATAGTTTGACATTGTGAATGAAGTTCGAAGATTGAAAAAGAAGAAGAAGAAGAAAAGAAGAAGAAAAAGTAGGAGAAGAAGAATACGAAGAAGAGGAGGATGATGGAGAAGAAGAAGAGAGAAGAAGAAGATGAAGAAGAAGAAGCATGAAGAAACAAAGAAGATGAAAGCAAAGCAGAAAGAAGAAGAATCAGGAGGAAATGAGGAAGAAATGAAGAAGAAGAAGAAGAAGAAGAAGAAAGAAGAAAAGGAGAAAAGAAGAGAAGAAGAAGAAGAAGAAGAAGAAGAAGAAGAAGAAGAAGAAGAAGAAGAAGAAGAAGAAGAAGAAGAAGAAGAAGAAGAAGAAGAAGAAGAGAAGAAGAAGAAAAATGAAGAAAAAGGAGAAGAAGAAGAAGTAGGAAAAGAAAAAGAAGAAGAAGAAGAAGGAAGAAGAAAGAAGAAGAAGTAGAAAAAGAAAAAAGAAGAAGGAGAGAAGAAGAAGAAAAAGAAAGAAGAAGAAGAAGAAGAAGAAGAAGAAGAAGAAGAAGAAGAAGAAGAAGAAGAAGAAGAAGAAGAAGAAGAAGAAGAAGAAGAAGAAGAACAAGAAGAAGAAGAAGAAGAAGAAGAAGAAGAACGAGAAGAAGAAGAGAAGAAGAAGAAGAAGAAGAAGAAGAAGAAAAGAAGAAAAGAAAAAGAACAAGAAAAGAAAGAAGAAGAAGAAGAAGAAAAAGAAGAAGAACAAGAAAAGAAGAAGAAGAACAAGAACAAGAAACAAGAACAAGAAAGAACAAGAAGAAAGAACAAGAAAGAACAAGAACAAGAACAAGAAAGAAGAAGAAGAAGAAGAAGAAGAAGAAGAAGAAGAAGAAGAAGAAGAAGAAGAAAAGAAGAAGAAGAAGAAGAAGAAAGAAGAACAAGAACAAGAACAAGAACAAGAAGAAGAAGAAGAAGAAGAAAGAACAAGAAGAAGAAGAATGAGAAGAAGAAGAAGAAGAAGAAGAAGAAGAGAAGAAGAAGAAGAAGAAGAAGAAGAAGAAGAAGAGAAGAAGAAGAAGAAGAAGAAGAGAAGAGGAGGAAGGAGGAGGAGGAGGAGAGGAGGAAGGAGAAGAAGAAGAAGAAGAAGAAGAAGAAGAAGAAGAAGAAGAGAAGAAGAAGAAGAGAAGAAGAAGAAGAAGGAGAAGGAAAAGAAGAAGAAGAAGAAGAAGAGTGGAGGAGGACTAGCAGGAGAGGAGAGAAGGTGAAGAAGGAGGAAGGAGAGGTAGGATAGGGGGAATGAGTAGAAGTAGGAGGAAAAGTGGAAGGAGGAGAAGAAGAAGATGATGATGAAGAAGAAGAAGACATGACAGAAAGTAAGCGGCCAAACTACAAAGAGAATAGAATATTCTGAATGCATCATAAAAGAATGAAATATATTTTATATTTTCCGTGTTTTTAGACGAATACAATGACAAGGCCTGACTGACTGAGTCGCCCCGTATAGTCCAAGCGAAGAAGACATTCTGGCAAGATGGAAAATGACTCCAGCTCGGTCAGTATTGGTCCAAAAATTATAAATCTAGTCTCAAGTTGTTGGAACCGTTTCGTTCTACAATTTGAGATCAAATTTATACTTTCTGAACTAATATTGAGTGGGCTGGAGTCATTTTCCCATCTTGCCAGAATGTCTTCTTTGCTTCGACAGACTATATTTCTGTTCCGTTTTTGTGATGTCTGTGTCCTGCCTTTGGATGGGCTGTCAAGAGAGATCATCTTTGCGAGTCTTATGTCATTCTTCTTTTGTCTCTTTTGTCCTCGATTCTTTTCGCTTTTGATCGGTTTCTTCTACATTTCTTCTTTTTTCTCCCATCAATGATTTCCCATATTTTACATGTTTTTTATTTCAAGAATTCAGACGTTTTTATGTCATTTATTAATGATGAACATGTTGAATTATTAGTATATCAATATGTATAATGATATTAAGTTTGAATTATTTGTTGATTCATTTATGTTATCAATGATTATATTTCCCGAAAATGTTGATTCTACTACAAATAATGCCACGATATAAGATTACTTTCTCGAAACACAAATACTTAAGTTTATACAAATAAATAATTATGGTAAATAATTATCCAAACCAGGAATTATACATTAAAACTATCTATATCTATAAAAGCGAAATGGCACTGACTGACTGACTGACTGATTCATCACCAGAACTAAGAATCCACAGAACCGAATGCGTTCAAATTTTGGCAGGCATGTTCAGTTGGATATTTAGACGCGCGCTAAGAACGGATTTTCGAAACTATTCAAGGATACACCAAATATTTAAGTTTTTCTATAGTTTTTCAGCGTTTTCTCAATTTTTTCGAGAACCAATCGGTAGAAAATGTTGATATTTAGTGGGCAGGTACAAATGCGGTCTAGAAATTTTGTATTAAAATATTTTTGAATTCCGTTCAAGATTACGCCAGTAATCAGGTTTTTCAAAATTGTAGATGTTTTGCGGGTTGCATATCTTTTCTGCCTTGATACGACCAATCCTTACTGTAAATTCAATGGTTCAGCGAGATTATAGATGATTTAATTTGGAAGATATTGAATCAAGTTTCAAACTATGTCCGATATTCTTCCCAAGGTTACGCTCAATATTAGCGTTTACTATTTTTCGGAATTTTCGGAGTTTATCTCAGATTTTTTGAGAATAAATTGGTAGAGAATGTTTAAATTTGGTAAACTGGTCCAGATTAGGTCTAGAAATGCTGTGTTCAATAAATTTTGAGTGCCTTCTGAACGGAGTTTACAGGCTAGCGAAGCAAGCCTGTTTGTCTCAGCTTACACTGATAGAGCTTATGCAGGCGAGCGAAGCGAGCCTGTTTGACTCACTTAGACTGCTTGACTCACTTACACTTATACAGGTGGGGGTCCAGGCGGAGCCCCCTGGATAGGCGGAGAAGGCGAGCGAAGCGAGCTGGCTAGTTATGAATAAGCATATGTAGTGTATTACATTGAAATTGGATTATGGAAATTAAGATATTATTTACTTTTTACCAACAATAATCATTTTCCTATGGATGGGTTTCGAAGCAAGTAACGATTTCCAAAGTAGAGAAGAAGAAGTAGGAGAAGAAGAAAAAGAAGAAAAAAAAAAGGGGAAGAAGAAGAAGAAGAAAAAGGAAAGAAGAAAAAGGAGGAGAAGAAGAAGGAGAAGTAGAAAAAGAAGAATAATAAGAAGGAGAAGAAGAAGGAGAAGAAGAATAACAAGAAGAAGAAGAAGGAGGAGAAGAAGAAGAAGAAGAAGAAGAAGAAGAGAAGAAGAAGAAGAAGAAGAGGAGAAAAGGAAGAAGAACGAGAAGAAGAAGAAGAAGAAGAAGAAGAAGAAGAAGAAGAAGAAGAAGAAGAAGAGGGAGAAGAAAAGGAGAGGAGGAAGAAGAAGAAGAGGAGGAAGAAGAAGAAGAAGAAGAAGAGGAGGAAGAAGAAGAAGAAGAAGAAGAAGAAGAAGAGTTAGAAGAAGAAGAAGGAGAAGAAGAAAAAGAAGAATAAGAAGAAGAAGAAGAAGAAGAAGAAGAAGAAGAAGAAGAAGAAGAAGAAGAAGAAGAAGAAAAATAAGAAGAAGAAGAAGAAGAAGAAAAAAAGGAGAAAAAGAGGAAGAACGAGAAGAGAAGAAGAAGAAGAAGAAAAAAAAGGAGAAAAGAGGAAGAACGAGAAGAAGAAGAAGAAGAAGAAGAAGAAGAAGAAGAAGAAGAGAAAAAAGGAGAAAAAGAGGAAGAAGAAGAAGAAGAAGAAGAAGAAGAAGAAGAAGAAGAAGTAGAAGAAGAAGAACAGAAAAAGGAGAAGAAGAAGGAGGAGGAAGAAGAAGAAGAAGAAGAAGAAGAAGAAGAAGGAGAAGGAGAAATAGAAGAAGAAGAAGATGATGATGATGATGATGATCATGAAGAAAAATAAGAATAAAAGTACCGAAAGGAGAGAAGAAACAAAAAGAAGAAGGCTGAGAATTTGTTTTCACAAGAATGATTGATGAGATGCAGTGGTCACAAGATCCATACAGACAGACCGCGCCACAATACACCCAAGTGTCAAGATCGCCCGAAAAGAAGAGAAAAGGAGAAGAAAAATAGCGAAGAGAATAGAAACAAAAAGAGAAGAAAAACGGTCAAGTGCACTGGGAGTCGAACCGAGGACCGTCGACTGGCTCAGTTCTCTTTGCTATTGAGCCGCCGCTTCTGTTGTGTTTTTCCTCTTCTTCTTCTTCTTCTTCTTCTTCTTCTTCTTCTTCTTCTTCTTCTTCTCTTCTTCTTCTTCTTCTTCTTCTTCTTCTTCTTCTTCTTCTTCTTCTTCTTCTTCTTCTTCTTCTTCTTCTTCTTCTTCTTCTTCTTCTTCTTCTTCTTCTTCTTCTTCTTCTTCTTCTTCTTCTTCTTCTTCTTTCTTCTTCTTCTTCTTCTCTCCTTCTTCTTCTCCTTCTTCTTCTTCTTCTTCTTCTTCTTCTTCTTCTTCTTCTCCTCCTTTTTCTTCTTCTCGGTTTTCTTCTTCTTCTTCTTCTTCTTCTTCTTCTTCTTCTTCTTCTTCTTCTTCTTCTTCTTCTTCTTCGTTCTTCTTCTTCTTCTTCTTCTTCTTCTTCTTCTTCTTCTTCTTCTTCTTCTTCTTCTTCTTCTATTTCTCCTTCTAATCTTCTTCTTCTTCTTCTTCTTCTTCTTCTTCTTCTTCTTCTTCCTCCTCCTCCTTCTTCTCCTTTTTTCTGTTCTTCTTCTTCTTCTTCTTCTTCTTCTTCTTCTTCTTCTTCTTCTTCGTTCTTCTTCTTTTCTCCTTTTTCTTCTTCTTCTTCTTCTTATTTTTCTTCTTCTTTTCTTCTTCTTCTCATTATTATTCTTTTTCTTCTTCTTCTTCTTCTCCTTCTCTTCTTCTTCTTATTATTATTCTTCTTTTCTTCTTCTTCTTCTTCTTCTTCTTCTTTCCTCTTCTTCTTCCTCCTCTTCTTCTTCTTCTTCTTCTTCTTCTTCTTCTTCTTCTCCTTCTTCTTCTTCTTCTTCTTCTCCTTCTTCTTCTCGTTCTTCTTCTTCTTCTTTTCTCTTTCTTCTTCTTCTTCTTCTTCTTCTACTACTACTACTACTTCTTCTACTTTTCGACTGAATGTTCGTTGTAAGTTCAAGAATATTTTTGTCTAATCTCTAAGTTGACTTCAATAGGTAAAGCAACATCATCCTATATTCTTATACAGGGTGTTTCAGGAGGAATGTGCAATACTTCTCCGGCTGATTCCTTACACCAAGTAGACAAAAAGTTCCATGGGACAAACCCCCGATAACGCTTTGTTACCGAGATAGCAATGGCGGAAAATTGAAATTTTTCAAGAGATATTATTTATTCTAATTTTTTAGAGGCTTCACTTGTGTTCTAAAGTAATCAATTCCCATGTAAAATAAGCTAAGGAATTCAATGAAACCAGTTCCAATTTTTGTAACTTTAACGGTTATTGAGATAATTGGGATTTTTTAACAATAAGGGTTATAACTGAATAAGGAATCATAAATTTGTATTTTTTATTAATGGAAGTTGAAGAGAGAGTCGGATTCTAAAGGAATTTGAATGGCGATTGTGTAAATCTTACCCAAATTCTCCGAAATTGCGATCAAGAATCGCAAAATCGCTACTAAAAACAAATTCATCACTTGTGCTATGTTTTGTCAGAATTTTGCGATATTTTATCGCCATTTCTGAGATTTGGGTAAGATTTACACAATCGCCGCCATTCAACTTTTCTTTAGAATTCCTCAGCTAGTTTTACATAGGAATTGATTATTCTGGAACCTCACTAAAGCCTTTAAAAAATTATAAAAATACATATATTCTGAAAAAATCTCAATTTTCCGCCATTGTTATCTAAGTAACAAAGCGTTTTTGGGGTTGGTCCCATGGGAACTTTTTTGTCTACTTGGTGTAAGGAATCAGCCTGAGAAGTATTGCACATTCCTCCTCAAACACTCTGTATACAAGTCAAGATTTCTTGAAGAATATTCTATAACAATTACTATTGTTACTATAGCGGACGCCGTCTGGTCTATTGTACGTGATGTAACGTACTAATAGCTGAAGTAAGCATCCATTGACTTTTCACGAATTTCTACAGTCGAAAATAGAAAACTATGGTTCAGAATTTAGAATTTCCAGTCAAAAATAGAAAACTATGGTTCAGAATTTAGAATTTCCAGTCAAAAATAGAAAACTTTGGTTCAGAATTTAGAATTTCCAGTCAAAAATAGAAAACTATGGTTCAGAATTTAGAATTTCCAGTCAAAAATGAAAAACTATGGTTCAGAATTTAGAATTTCCAGTCAAAAATGGAAAACTATGGTTCAGAATTTACAATTTCCAGTCAAAAATAGAAAACTATGGTTCAGAATTTAGAATTTCCAGTCAAAAATAGAAAACTTTGGTTCAGAATTTAGAATTTCCAGTAAAAAATAGAAAACTATGGTTCAGAATTTAGAATTTCCAGTTAAAAATTTCGGTTGATTACCTTTCCAATCTGATAATTGTTGAGAGAAGGATGAATTGCTGAGGAGGAGGAGGTGGACGAATGAGAATAAGATAAACATAAGTGAAGAAAAAGAAGAAGAAGAAGAAGAAGAAGAAGAAGAAGAAGAAGAAGAAGAAGAAGAAGAAGAAGAAGAAGAAGAAGAAGAAGAAGAAGAACAAGAACAAGAACAAGAAGAACAAGAAGAAGAAGAAGAAGAAGAAGAAGAAGAAGAAGAAGGAGAACAAGAAGAACAAGAAGAACAAGAAGAACAAGAAGAAGAAGAAGAACAACAAGAAGAAGAAGAACAAGAAGAAGAAGAAGAAGAAGAACAAGAAGAAGAAGAAGAAGAAGAAGAACAAGAAGAAGAAGAAGAAGAAGAAGAAGAAGAAGAAGAAGAAGAAGAAGAAGAAGAAAGAAGAAGAAGAAGAAGAAGAAGAAGAAGAAGAAGAAGAAG
This sequence comes from Sogatella furcifera, assembly GCA_017141385.1. Classification (NCBI taxonomy): domain Eukaryota; kingdom Metazoa; phylum Arthropoda; class Insecta; order Hemiptera; family Delphacidae; genus Sogatella; species Sogatella furcifera. The sequence goes on from CM029553.1 coordinate 16,479,296, forward strand.
AAGAAGAAGAAGAAGAAGAAGAAGAAGAAGAAGAAGAAGAAGAAGAAGAAGAAGAAGAAGAAGAAGATGAAGAAGAAGAAGAAGAAGAAGAAGAAGAAGGATAAGTAGAGACAAGTTGGACAAGAGTGTGAAGAAGACGGGTTGATGAGTTGAAAAATATTTCACATCCTTCCGTTCCAAGTCAACTGCAGACTTTTACAGTAAGTGAAGAATCACGTCAAAAATTTATTTAGAACAACATTCCCGCTTCAAGTTAAGACCAATCTGGTGTCAAACTTTGTGTGATATACTTGATGGAAACTCATTTTTCGGATATATTCCTGACGTTGGTCTGGTCGAGCAAAGCAGTAGCCGTGGCGCTCCACGAAACAAGTGAAGTGCCCGTATCTTTTACTGTACAGCACTTCACCTGTTTCGCGGGCAAGACGGGAAAATGACTCCAGCTCAATCAATTTAGTCTCAAATTGTTGAGGAGTTTTGAGATCAAGTCCATGAGTTTTGAACCAATATTGACTGAGCTACAGTCATTTCACAACTTTGCCAGAATGTCTTCTTTGTTCGTCTGGACTATAACAAGGCTATTGTATTATCTGAGGTAAATATTGGGTCATACCTATGTTCTATGTATGTCTATGTCTATCTATCTACCTATGTATGTTCTTGTGTTGGATCATACAGATTCAAATTCAGATTCACTTTTGTTCTATAGGATTCATATTCATTCACTTTATAAATGTAGATTACAAAATATATCATAGCTAGAAAGTCCGACCAAGCAAAGAAGAGCCTCTGGCAAGATGGGAAAATGACTCCAGCTTGGTCAATATTTGTTGAAGAATTATAAATGTGGTCTTAATAGTAGATCAAATCGTTTCCTACAATTTGAGATCGAATTGATGATTTTTGAATCAATCTTGACCAAGCTGGAGTCATTTTCCTATTCTTGCCAGAGGCTCTTCTTTGCTTGATCAGACTATAATAAGAAAAGACTTCCATATCCAATATTGACTGGAACTTTCTTATTTATTTGAATATAGCGAAACACCTCACAATACCACAGGAACACCTTGTATAGTTCGTGCAGGCTTAGAAGACACTCCGCCACAATCTGAAATGTATCGGAACGGCGTCTCACCCCGCTTGCGCGGACTTTACCTGAGCTGGGCTACCTTGTGTAGTCTGTCCAAGCAAAGATGGCATTCCGACAAGATGGGAAACTGACTCCAGCTCAGTCAATATTAGTACAACAATTACAAATTTCATTTCAAATTGTAGGAAACGTTCTAATCTTCAATTAGAGACCAATTTATAATTATTGTTGAAGCACAAATGAATGAGCTGGATTGTTTTTCCCATCTAGCCAGAATGTCTTCTTTGCTTGGAGATACTATGCTATCTACACACTGAGTAAGTCTCAAAGCAGGATTACTTTCATGATTACATATAGAAACTTCAAATTCAAAAGTTTCAATGTTTCAAAAGATCTTTCCCCATGCTCAATGCTCATTTGCTGCCTTCTTTTCAGCCGGAAACACGTATAATCTTCTAGATCCTCTTCTCATTCTTCTTCTTCTTCTTCTTCTTCTTCTTCTTCTTCTTCTTCTTCTTCTTCTTCCTTCTTCTTCTTCTTCTTCTTCCTTCTTCTTCTTCTTCTTCTTCCCAACTTTTCATCCTCATTTTCTTTTTCTCTTCTCCATTTCAGCGGTTTCCGGTAGACTTTATTGATGAGTACTGCTCATCAATTAAGCAACCCGCAAAATCCTCACACAGCAGCTTTTCAAGAACGGCTGGCTTTCAAAAAGAACTTTGAGAATCTGAGAATCCTCCAACACATCATTCATTCACTGAGAATGCAATCCCACCTATAGTCTATAGTCCAAGCAGAGAAGATATTCCGATGAGATGGGAAAATTACTCCAGGTTGATCAATATTGGTTCAACAGTTATAAATATTGTATCAAATTGTAGAGCAGAATATTTTCAACAATTTGAGACCAAATTGGTAATTTTTGATTCAATATTGATCGAGCCAGAGTCATTGTCCCATCCTGCCAGAATGTCTTCTTTGCTTGGACAGATCATACATGAACCTTATTCATGCAAAAGATTCAGAGGGACTTTCTTCATTAAGCATATAGAAGTTCGTTGAGGCGATTCCTTCACTGCAAATTTAGATTTGTGAGCTTGGAAAGCATATTCAGCACTGAGCTAACCGCACTGAGCTCATCAATAAAGTTTTGAAAACAGTTGAAAAAGATAAGAAAATGAAGGAAATGAGGGTAGGAGGAGAAGATGATGATGATGATGATAAAGGACAAGAGGTAGAAGAATGTGAAGAAGAAGTGGAGTGGAGGAGGAGGAGGATAAGGAGACTTGATACGAATGCGTTCAAATTTGGCAGGCATGTTCAGTTGGACGTTTAGACGCGCGCTAAGAAAGGATTTTAAAAACTTTTCAAAGATACGCCAAATATTTTAGTTTTTCTAGAGTTTTTCGCCGTTTTCCTCATTTTTCGAGAACCAATCGGTAGAATATGTTGGTATTTGGTGGGTAGGTTCAAATGAGGTCTTGAAATTATGTGTTAAAATATTTTTGCAATCAGTTCAAGATTACGCCAGTAATAAGTTTTCAAAATTGTAGATGTGTTGCGGGTTGTATATCTCCCGCCTTGATACGACCAATCCTAACTGTAAATTGAATGGTTCAGCGAGATTATAGATGAATTAATTTGGATGATATTGAATCAAGTTTCAAACAATGTCCCATATACTTTCCAAGGTTACGTTCATAACATTAGCGTTTTACTATTTTTTTTAATTTTTTGGAGTTTTTCTTAGATTTTTCTAGAACAAATTGGCAGAATATGTTGCAATTAGGTAAACAGGTCCAGATTAGGTGTAGAAATGCTGTGCTCAATAAATTTCAAACCACTACTGAACGGAATTTGCAGGCGACGAAGCGAGCCTGTTTTTCTCAACTGACACTGACAGACGTTTTGCAGGCGAACGAAGCAAGCCTATTTGACTCACTTACACTGCCTATACTGCCGGGGTCGGCGGAGAAGGCGAGCAGAAGCGAGCCTGCCGGCTAGTAACTCATATGTTTACATTGGGTACTTGTTTATTATTTCGTTACAATTATTTGTGTTGTTGTGGTTGTTGTTGTTGTTCTTCTTCTTCTTCTTCTTCTTCTTCTTCTTCTTCTTCTTCTTCTTCTTCTTCTTCTTCTTCTTCTTCTTCTTCTTCTTCTTCTTCTTCTTCTTCTTCTTCTTCTTCTTCTTCTTCTTCTTCTTCTTCTTCTTCTTCTTCTTCTTCTTCTTCTTCTTCTTCTTCTTCTTCTTCTTCTTCTTCTTCTTCTTCTTCTTCTTCTTCTTCTTCTTCTTCTTCTTCTTCTTCTTCTTCTTCTTCTTCTTCTTCTTCTTCTTCTTCTTCTTCTTCTTCTTCTTCTTCTTCTTCTTCTTCTTCTTCTTCTTCTTCTTCTTCTTCTTCTTCTTCTTCTTCTTCTTCTTCTTCTTCTTCTTCTTCTTCTACTTCCTCTTCTTCTTCTCCTTTCCGTCCTTTTCACAGCAACTTACTTTTCTTCCAAACTTCTTAGCGCAGTAATTTGAATTGGCAGAAGAAGAACTTGACTAAGTTGAATTGAGCAAATTGTGTATGTCTAGTTTTTTGATAAGCACTGAGCAACTTTTGCTGTCTCAAGTCATCACCATCCTCTTCCTTCTTCTCCTCCTCCTCCTCCTTCTTCTTCTTCTTCTTCTTCTTCTTTTCCAGGCAGGCGTCATGTTCTGTTAGCCATCCAAGTTGGACTAGACTTCTGCCACTCAACTTTTAACTTTTTATGACATGAAGATGTTCCATAAGTTGTTAAAGTCTGTCCAAGCAAAGAAGACATTCCAGCAGGATGGGAAAATTACTTCGGCTCGGTCAATATTGATTTGAAAAATGTAAATGTGGTCTCAAATTGTAGCTAACATTCTAATCTTCAATTTGAGACCTAATGTATAATTTTCGAACCTATATTGATTGAGCTGTAGTCATTTTCCCATCTTGCCAGAATGTCTTCTTTGCCTGGACAGACTATAAGCTTACTTGCCTCTTATTATGACATGGTTGCTGCCCCGTCAAAAATAGTTGAGAACATTTGCAACAAACTCAGCTTGTGCTGACACAAGATTGTTAAGAGAATATTCTTCATCAATTTATTTTGTCTTCTTTTCATAACAATCAAGGATCCTATCCTTTAAATTTCACATTTCTTCATCTTTCACACAGACCGATCTTTCTCAATATTGACCGAGCCCAAGTCATTTTCCCATCTTGCCATAATGAGTTCTTTGCTTGGACAGACTATAATAATTTCACGAAATAATTGGTAAATACTTACCGGCAGGCTCGCTTCGCTCGCCTTTTCCGCCTAGCCAGGGGGCTTCGCCCCCTGGACCCCCGACAGTATCAGCAGTGTCAGTGTGTCGAACAGGCTCGCTTCGGTCGCCTGCAAATTCCGTTCACAAGGGAGTCAAAACTTATTGAACACAGCATTTCTACACCTTATCTGGACCTGTTCACCAAATTTCGACATTTTCTACCAATTTATTCTCGAAAAATCCAAGAAAAACTCAAGAAAAATAATAAAACGCTAATTTTGAGCGTAACCTTGGGAACTATATCAAACATAGTTTGAAACTTGATTCAATATCTTCCAAATTAGTTTATTTATAATATCGCTGAACCATTGAATTTACAGTAAGGATTGATCGTATCAAGGCAGAAGATACTCAACCCACAATACATCTACAATTTTGAAAAACCTTATTACTGGCGTAATCTTGAACGGAATTCAAAAATATCTCAACACAACATTTCTAGACCTTATCTGAACCTGCCCACCAAATATCAACATTTTCTACCGATTGATTCTCGAAAAAATGAAGAAAACGTTGAAAAACTACAGAAAAACTAAAATATTTGGCGTATTCTTGAAAAGTTCCTAAAATCCGTTCTTAGCGCGCATCTAAACGGCCAACTAAACATGCCTACCAAATTTGAACGCATTCGGTTCAGTGGATTTTTAGTCCTGGTGATGAATGAATCAGTCAGTCAGTCAGTCAGTGCCATATCGCTTTTATAGATATAGATTATTTTGTGAAATTGTTATAGTCTGTCAAAGCAAAGAACTCATTCTGGCAAGATGGGAAAATGACTTCGGCTCGGTCAATATTGGTTCAAAAATTATTATAAATTTGGCTTACTATTATGGAGTTTTATTATTAAGGTCTAGTAATGGTGACCTTAATGACATGATAAAAGTAACACTGAATCTGAATTCTTCAAATAGATAAGTACTTTACTAACTTGATGAAATTCTATTAACTTGAATAAATTAGTGAACAATATTAGCCAGAGATAACGGATAGCGAATCAGCATCAAGTTCTGTGAATGATACACTATGCACCATTTTCTTGCCAGCAGCCATTTTCTAAGGCAGAACTCACAAAACACTGTCAACCAATCAGGAAAGAGCAGGTGGGGCATGAAGGCGTGTCCAAGTCGACTCTGAAACATCACCCAACAACTGCTGCCATCTACTGGTTGAATTTGGAAACGTTTCGAACCGACTACGTCGGCCATTACATTCGAGCAGCCATTTTCCAAAGCAGAGCTCACAAAACACTGTCAACCAATCAGGAAAGAGCAGGAGGGGCGTGAAGGCGGAGCTTGGAGGTGTTTCCAAATGGAAGTTGGAGCAAGTCACCCTATCGCTACTGCCATCTGCTGGCTGAATTCAAAACTATTTAGAATGTTTTCATGAAAAGAGTTAGGGAGTACTGATGAAATCTTCTACTTGCTTGCGTGATTAAGTGAAAATAAATGAAAGTACAATAATGTTATGACAATACAGTAGGTGTCTGCAGTACGTTTCAATACCTCGCAATATAATACATTATATGGTCTTTAAGATAATTATTTACACGTGAAAATTGTTCTAGAACGCCGAAACATGTTGTGAAAAAAATATTTAAAAAAAGTGTACTTTGATTTGAATTATTCTAAAGTTTTAATATATACAGTAGCCCTAAGATAAAATAAGTATGATATAGTCTGTCCAAGCAAAGAAGACCCTCTGGCAAAATGAGAAAATGACTCCAGATCGGTCAATATTGGTTCAAGAATTATTGATTCGGACTCAATCGTAGAAAACATTCTGATCTACAATTTCAGACCAAATCAATAAGTTTTAAACCAATATTGACAGAGATGAAGTTATTTTCTCATCTTGCCAAAGGGTCTTCTTTGCTTGGACAGACTATACACATGCAATAATACATGGCATTGTATCATTTTACAGTATTTATATATTGGATTACTATTATTAAGTACAGTATCGTGGCATTGACTATATCAGGAAACCGCTACATCGGCAGATTTTTGCGTAGTCAGTATAGTCTGTACAAGCAAAGAAGACATTCTGGCAAGATGGGAAAATGACTGCAGCAAGGTCAATATTGGTTCCAAAATTATGAATTTGTTCTCTAATTGTAGAACAAAAGGTTTTCTACAATTTGAGACTAAATTCATAATTTTTGAACGAATATTGACCGAGCTGGTCATTCTCTCATCTTGCCAGAGGGTCTTTTTTGCTTGGAGAGACTAAAGAATCTTTTGGATCTTTAGCTAGGGCAGCTACAGGAGTTGTAAAGAATATTGCAAGCATTGATTGGGGGGGGGGGGGAAGGTGAGTGGGGAAGGGGGGGGTGGTTCTGTCCGGGAAAACTCTCTCAAAGGTAAGCATCAGGGCTAGCTCTAAAAGCAACCAGGGGGGGGGGTGACTTCAGGGGGGGTCCACGTGTATAAAATCGATGCCCAGGGTACCCCTACCCCCCCACCAAAACACCCCCAAATGCGACAGGCGACTCTCACATCCCCTCCACTTTTTGCGTGTGACGTCACAAACCCCCACCCCCTCCCATCCGTTTTTCCACCCCTTCGGTGACACAGGGGCTTCCTTCTGTTTCCGGATAGGCTTCTGCATTTGCTGAGTTTTCATTTGACAAAATAATTTTCCCGGGGTGGAAAAGTCACCGCCACGAATCTCCACCACGCCTCCATTTTGCGGGAAAGTGTCACGTGATAGTGGTGGGGGAAATTGTCCCTGTGTGTCCCCGGTAGTGTCGCAAAAGTGGGAAATGATGTGGACAGGATTGCTCCGTTGCAAGGTGTGATACGCGGGGGATTGGATGGGATACACAAATGTTTCAGTTCTTGAATTGAATTTGGGGAAAGTTTTATTAATCCAATAACAATATATAAAGGGAATTTTGAGAGAAATTCAGTATATAATTCTAGATAATCATAAATCAATACTTTATAGGCCTAATACAATTAAAAGGTTGTTCATCTTTTAAAGATCTCCTAATTCATAGGAAGAGATTGTCTTGAATAAAACTCGCCAGTTAAGACGCTCATGCTCGGTTTCTTGAAGCATACTCAAAGTTGCAGGACCCTCAAATTTAATGAACAGCTGACATTTTCTATGATAAGTATAGGAAATGTGGTAAAATGTAGTGAACTTGAGGGTCCCTCAAATTTTGATGAACAGCTGAAATTTTCTATGATAAGTATAGGAAATGCAGTAATGTTTAGTAAACTTGAGGGTCCCTCAAATTTGAGTGTGCTTGGAAAAACCGACCAATAATAAAGCTATTACTGAGTAATTGAGTACAGTACTTTTGCAAAAATTATTAGAGGTAATAATATAGCCTCGTTTTTATTAATACAAAAGTTACGCATGTTCCTAGGATGGAATAGTAACACGGAGTTCACTTTGTTATTATAGGGCTACTAAAGTTGAATAAATCAAAAATCAATCACAGTACCATTTGAAAGTAGTTCAGTTCGTATGGAATAAAATTTATTTCAGCAGTTTCACTTGAAGATGACAAATGATGATAAAAACATATTTCAAAAGGTACTGTGATAAATTCATTCATTCATTCATTCACTCACTCACTCATCAGCAGAACTAAAAATCTACTGAACCGAATGCGTTCAAATTTGGCAGGCATGTTAAGTTGGACCTCTAGACGCGTACTAAAAACCGGTTTTTTACTTCATAAGGATACGCCAAATATTTGAGTTTTTGAATATTTGAGTAAGTTGAAGAGAGTCGGATTCTAAAGAAAAAGTTAAATGGCGGCGATTGTGTCAATCTTACCCAAATTTCAGAAATAGCGATCAAAAATCGTAAAATCGCTACTAAACACAAATTCATCACTCGTGCTATGTTTTGTCAATTTTGCAATTTTTGATCGCCATTTCTGAGATTTGGGTAAGATTTACACAATCGCCGCCATTCAACGTTTTCTCTAGAATCCGACTCTCTTCAACTTCCATTAATAAAAAATACAGTTTTATGATTCCTTATCCAGTTATAACCCTTATTGTTAAAAAATGGCGTTTTCTAGCATATTTTTCCAATTATCTCAATAACCGTTGAAGTTAAAAACTTGGAACTGGGTTCATTGAATTTCTCAGCTAATTTTACATAGGAATTGATTCTTTTAGAACCTCACTGAAGCCTCTAAAAAAAGCGTGTAATGGAAGGTCTTCTTCTATGCGAAACTTTCGGCCACAGACCAACAGCTGTAGCCAATCACAGCTCCAGACAACAGTCTTGAGACAATACAAGTCGGACTGTAGCCAATCACAGCTCCAGAAAAGAGTCAGCTGTTCGACTGCAGCCAATTTTTTCGCATAGAAGAAGACCTTCCAATACACACGCACACACACGCAAAGGTTTGTTTATTTCGTCTCAAGTGATCGTGAATGGACTAAACTCTAGAGTGTTGTTAGCTGTTAAACTCTTCATTATAGTCTCTCCAAGCAAAGAAGACATTCTGGCAAGATGGGTAAATTACTAAAGTCGATCAATATTGGTTCAACAATTTTAAGTTTGGTCTCAAATTGTAAAAAAACTTCTGCTCTACTATTTTAAACTAAAATCATCATTCATGAACCAATATTGACCGAGTTGGAGTAATTTTTCTATCTTGCCAGAATGTCTTTATGCTCAACCAGATTAAACGCACCTTGATACAAAATCAATCACAGCGTATCGCAGTGAGCTTCCTGCCGGTAGCGAGCAGGAGATCGTCTACAGTGTTTGTCGCGTTCGATCCCGGGGATTTCAAGTGGAGCGGTGGCCAAGCAAATAAGACACTCTTGCAAGATGATAAAATGACTCTAGCTTGGTCAATATTGGTTCAACAACTATGAATTTAGTTTTAAATTGTAGAAAATATTTTTTTCTACAATTTAAGATCTAATAGATGATTTTTGAACAAATATTGTTGGAGATTGAGTAGTTTTTTTATCTTGAGAGAGTGTCTTCTTTGCTTGGACAGACTATAGCCGATGGTGGGGGAAATATGTCGCAGGGTCCACTCACTACAAGAAGGAACGCTCCGGCGCACTTCAAAGTACGCAGCTCCCCGCAACATTCTCTGAAAAACGTTATCTCTCTCACACTCTCTCACTCTCTCTCACAACTCTCTCCTATCCTCTTCTCTCTCTCTTATCCTGGGTCCAGGAGCTTCCCCTCTCTTCCCCCTAAACCAGTGACACAATATACTCAGGTACAGTCTGGTGTAGAAGGGTAGAAGACCCTCTGGCAAGATGGGGAAATGACTCTAGCTCGGTCGATATTGGTTCAAAAGTGGTAGATTTGGTCTCAAATTGTAGATAAAATTCTGTTCTACTATTTGAGACCAATTTGATTATTTTTGAACCAATATTGACTGAGCCTAGAGTCGTTTTCCCATCTTGCCAGAGGTCTTCTTCTCTGCTCGACTCGTCCTGATTGGAGAGAGAGAGTTTGGTGAGTGAAGCGAGGACACTGGCAGTATCGACCAATGGCGAACGCCTAAATTTTGTCGTTGTCTCTCTATTTCTAGTCCTCTCTCTGTCTTTGTGTCACCAAGTGTCTCCAAATATGTTGATACTGCGCCGGTTTAGTGGGAATGTGGGAGGTACCCAGAATAGTACCAACAAGATATTGGGTGGATTTTGTCACCCGTATTGGACTTGGTAGGTTTCTGTGATCTCTCTATCTAACATATTTTTTTTCTCACTCTCAATTTCTCTCTCTCTCTCTCTTTTTTCAAGGCCAAGTGTTAATGGAAAGGATATCCTTATTATCCTTTCCCAAGAATGGACATATATATGTCTAAACTTCGCCTTTTCACTTAGATAACTTACACTCCTTATTCATTTTGCAGAACCTCGAATTAAAATTTTGTATAAATCTTGCATTCATTACTTCACCGTTTTATTGTATTTTTCCTAGAAGTTTCTATTTTGTGAAATTTATAGGATAATTTTGTCTTACTCATATATTATATTACAATGTAGAATCTAAGCCGAATTTTGTTATCTATTTGAATAAAGTATTCTAATCTAATCTAATCTGTCTCTCTCTCAACTCATGGTTGAGTGTTAATGGGAGGGATATCCTTGCATATCCTTCTCCAAGAATGGACATCTATGTCCGAACTCCGCCATTTCATGTAGATACATCACAATTATATAACAGTAAGAATATCAAATCCTATATGTCTGTAATTTAGCAAGTCTACTGTTCATAACCTTGTATACTTATTTTTATTTTAACCAATTGTGTAATTTAATTTATGTTTAACAGCCGGCAGGCTCGCTTCGCTCGCCTTTTCCGCCTAGCCAGGGGCTCTGCCCACTGGACCCCCGACAGTATTGGCAGTGTGCGTCAAACAGGCTCGCCTGCAAAACCTCTGTCAGTGTTAGCTGCGACAAATAGGCCTGATTCGCACGCCTGCAAATTTCGTTCAGAAGGGATACGAAATTCATTGAACACAGCATTTCCAGACCTAATCTGGACCTGTTCACCAAATTTCAACATTTTCTGCCAATTTGTTCTCGAAAAATCTAAGAAGAATTCCGAAAAATAGTAAAACGCCAATATCGAGCGTAACCTTGGGAAGTATATCAGACATAGTTCGAAACTTGATTCAATATCTTCCAAATTAGTTCATCTATAATCTCGCTGAACCATTGAAATTACATTAAGGATTGTTCGGATCGCAAAATTGACAAAAGTGATGAATTTGTGTTTAGTAGCGATTTTGCGATTTTTGATCGCTATTTCTGAAATTTGGGTAAGATTTACACAATCGCCACCATTCAACTTTTTCTTTAGAATCCGGCCCTCTTCAACTTCCATTAATAAAAATACAATTTTATGATTCCTTATCCAGTTATAACCCTTATTGTTGAAAAATGGCGTTTTTTAGCATATTTTTCCAATTATCTCAATAACCGTTGAAGTTACAAACTTGGAACTGGTTTCATTGAATTCCTCAGCTAATTTTACATTGGAATTAATTATTTTAGAACCTCACTAAAGCCTCTAAAAAATTATAAAAATTAATATATTTTGAAAAAATCTCAATTTTCCGCCATTCTTATCTCGGTAACGAAGCGTTTTTGGGGGTTGGTCCCTGGAACTTTTTGTCTACTTGGTGTAAGGAATCAGCTTGAGAAGTATTGCACATTCCTCCTGAAACACCCTGTATTTACAATTACTGGCCTCTTAATTACTAGAACTCTTGAACGGATTTCAGAAATATTTCAACACAACATTTCTAGAACTTATCTGAACCTGCCCACCAAATATACCAAGATTTTCTACCGATTGGTTCTCGAAAGAAATAAGAAAACGCCGAAAGACTAAAATATTTGGCGTATCATTGAAAAGTTTTTAAAATCCGTTCTTAGCGCGCGTCTAAACGTCCAACTGAACATGCCTGCCAAATTTGAACGCATTCGGTTCAGTGGATTTTTAGTTCTGGTGATGAATGAATGAATGAATCAGTCAGTGCCATTTCGCCTTTATATATAGAGATGAAAACAGAAACGGAAAAAGATATTGGTCTTTTCGTATGTTGTTTTCAGTCAAAAACATCGAATTTATGGGATGAATGAATCAGTGCCATTTAACTTTTATAGCCTAGATATAGATATAGATATAGATATAGATATAGATTATATTTTTTATTTCTTATAGAATATTGTTATTATCCGAGACGAAGACGAAGAAGAACAATAACAAAATAAGAGGAAATAACGGAGAAGGGAGGAATAGAACTCTACAGTTAGTTAGTCAATAAAGAGAGCCTGCTGCGAAAAAGTTCATTAAAGCTATAATATAAGCAGGGGCGGACTAATCATAATCTTCAAGGGCCATCCAGCTTCTTTTTCTTCTTCTTCTTCTTCTTCTTCTTCTTCTTCTTCTTCTTCTTCTTTTTCTTCTTCTTCTTCTTCTTCTTCCTCTTCTTCTTCTTCTTCTTCTTCTTCTTTTTCTTCTTCTTCTTCTTCTTCTTCTTCTTCTTTCTTCTTCTCTCCTTTTCTTCTTCTTCTTCTTCTTCTTCCTTCTTCTTCTCTCTTCTTCATCCTTTTTATTCTTCTTCTTCTTCTTCTTCTTCTTCTTCTCTCTTTTCTTATCTTCTTCTTCTTCATCTTCTTCTTCTTCTTCTATCTTCTTCAATCTTCTTCTTCTTCCTTCTTCTTCTCTTCTCCTTATAACTTCTTCTTCTTCTTCTCCTCCTTCATTCCTAATTCTTCATGATGTTCTTCTTTTCACTCTTCATTATCTCTTCCTCCTTCTTCTCCTCCGATTTCTTTTCCTTCTTCACAGTCTTCTTCTTCTTCATAATCTTGTTCTTCTTCTTCTTCTCTTCTTCCTTCTTCTTCTCTTCCTCTTCCTTCTTCTTCTTCTTCTTCTTCTTCCTTCTCCTTCTTCTTCTTCTTTCTTCTTCTCCTTCTTCTTCTTCTTCTTCTTCTTCTTCTTCTTCTTCTTTCTTCTTCTTCTTCTTCTTCTTCTTCTTCTTCTTCTTCTTCTTCTTCTTCTTCTTCTTCTTCCGTCTTTTTCTTCTTCTTCTTCTTCTTCTTCTTCTTCTTCTTCTTCTTCTTCTTCTTCTTCTTCTTCTTCTTCTTCTTCTTCTTCTTCTTCTTCTTCTTCTTCTTCTTCTTCTTCTTCTTCTTCTTCTTCTTCTTCTTCTCCTTCTTCTTCTTCTTCTTCTTCTTCTTCTTCTTTCTTCTTCTTCTTCTTCTCTTTCCTTTCTTCTTCTTCTTCTTCTTCTTCTTCTTCTTCTCTTTCTTCCTTCTTCTTCTTCTTCTTCTTCTTCTTCTTCTTCTTCTTTCTTTCTTCTTCTTCTTCTTTTCTTCTTCTTCTTCTTCTTCTTCTTCTTCTTCTTCTTCTTCTTCTTCTTCCTCCTCCTCCTTTTCTTCTTCTTTCTTCTTCTTCTTCTTCTTCTTCTTCTTCTTCTTCTTCTTCTTCTTCTTCTTCCTCATCGTGTTGACCTAATTATCATTTAAACGAGGTTCCTCTGTTAGTAATGGGGCTGCCTCCAGTAGCCCTGGGGCGCGGACCAACCCCCTGTCATAATGGCATTCTAAATTAAAAGATATAGTCTGTTCAAGCAAAGAAGACCCTCTGGCAAGATGAGAAAATGACTACAGCTCGGTCAATATTGGTTCAAAAACTATTGATTTGGTCTCAAATTGTAGATCAGAATGTTTCCTACGATTGAGAACCGAACAATAATTTTTGAACCAATATTGAGCGAGCTGGAGTCATTTTATCATCTTGACAGAGGGTCTTCTTTGCTTGGACAGACTATAAAAGACACGGCGGCTCCCATCACGTTCCCACATGAGTGTAATTTAGAAAATAATTAATATCAAGAAAAAGTGGTAGAATTGATTTGTGGTCTACAAACGGTATCGTCGGAGTTCGCAGGACTTATGTTTTCGAATAAAAATTGTCATTAAAGGTAGGTTTTCATCAAAGCTATTGAATCTACCAGGTGGGGTATTTCTTTCGAAATTATGACTGACGAATCTGACGTCACTAAATATCGCACTCTAGCGCCCAAAATGAAAAGCACATCTGATGAAAATGTAGACATAACCTATTTTCGTTAGTGTTGAAGAATATTATTGTTGTAATGAATTTTGATGAATTGAGAACAACACAATTAACGAAGAAACAATATTTTTGAGTTGTCCTAGTTGTTTTTTAAGTGAAATATGATTATTTCCATTTTTATAATCGAAATCGTATCGTTTGAGCCCACCAAAGCTTACTTTTTTCTCAACGAGAGCGCTAGCTTCTCGAATCGTTGGCCCCAATTTATAACAACAACAATAGCATTATATTCTCCTAATATCACAACATTATGCATTATTTCTCGACTGTAATAACATTCAATAACTTAATTCGTCATTTTTAAATATTTTCACAATTATTTTCATTGATATTGATCTTTTTACGTGGTATTTTTTATTTTTCAATTCTCTGTGGAACAGCTGGGAAATTGGAATCCTCGATACATGTCAAATCATAAATATAGGTAAGGTGTAGGAGCTTAATGTAAAAAATAAATCTAGTGACGTCATCCGGCGGGAAAAAGTGAACTGCTGGGCTCTTAAGTTTGCCTACCTGTTAGATTTACTAACCTTGGTTTTTACAACTTGAAAATTGGAATCCTTGATACATGTCAAATCATAAATATGTTAGTTAATCTAATAAGGCTGTTACTATCAACGCAAAAACTCTATTAATTATGTTTTAATAAGGAATATTCATATCATTCCGAGCGGGAATTTTTTTATTTTCATGTAAGATAACTTATCAGCTGTTATCTCAAAGGCTCTCAAATACATCTGTTTGTTGTCTGCTCTCAAATACCTGGTAATATAATGAGCTATAATACTATCAATAACCTTGGTTTTTACAACTTGAAAATTGGAATACCTCGATACATGTCAAATCATAAATATACACACGATAATAAGGTAAGATGCTCATGTAGGAGCATAATGTAAAAAATAAATCTAGTGACGTCATCCGGCGGGAAAAAAGTGAACTGCTGGGCTCTTAAGTTGGCCTACCTGTTAGATTTCCTAAACTTGGTTTTTACAACTTCCAGAATCACCCCAGAGCCAATCGATAAACACAACCATATGAATGGAATCAGTCTTTTTCAGATTTCACATCTGAACAACTGTTGTCACCCAGCAACATTTCAAAAGGTTTTTTTTTGGTAATCACAACTTTGAAAATCACCTAAACCCAAATCAAGAAGCACAACCATTCAAAGGAATCACAGCCTTCTCGATCATCATTATTATGTTTTAACATGTCATGCAACCAACATATCACCTGCTACTCCAATTATTCCCATTCTTCTCTCTTTCTTTATTCTTCTTCTTCTCTTGTCTTCTATTTCTTCTTCTTCTTCCTCTTACTCCTCCTCTACCTCCTTCTTCTCCATCTCTTCCTCCTCCTCATTCTTCTTCTTCTTCTTCTTCTTCTTCTTCTTCTTCTTCTTCTTCTTCTTCTTCTTCTTCTTCTTCTTCTTCTTCTTCTTCTTCTTCTTCTTCTTCTTCTTCTTCTTCTTCTTCTTCTTCTTCTTTTCTTCTTCTTTTTCTCCTGCTTCTTCTTCTTCTTCTCCATCTCCTTCTCTTTCTTCTTCTTCTTCTTCTTCTTTTTCTTCTTCTTCTTCTTCTTCTTCTTGTTCTTCTTCTTCTTCGTCTTCTTGTCCTTATTCTTTCTTCTTTTCTTCTTCTTTTTTCCTCTTTTTTTCTTCTTCTTTTATTTTTTCTCTTCTTCTTCTCCTTCCTCCTTCTTCCTTTCTTCTTCTTCTTCTTCTTCTTCTTTTCCTTCCTCCTTCTACTTCTTCTTCTTTTCCTCCTTCTTTTTCCCTTCCTCCTTCTTTTTCTTCTTCCTCCCTCCTTCTCCTCCACCTTCTTCTTCTTCTTCCTTCTTCTCTTCTTCTTCTCCTTCTCCTCCTCCCTCGTTCTCCTTCTTCTTCTTTCCTCCTCCTTCTACTTCCTCTATTTTCCTCCTTCTTTTTCCTTCCCCTCCTTCCTTCTTCTTTCTTCTTCTTCTTCTTCTCTTCTTTCCTTTCTTCTTCTCCTTTCTTCTTCTCCTTCTTCCTTCTCCTTCTTCTTCTTCTTCTCTTCTTCTTCTTCTCCTCCTTCCCTCCTCCTCCTCCTTCTTCTTCTTCTTCTTCTTCTTCTTCTTCTTTTCCTCCTCCTTCTTTTTTCCCTTCCTCCTTCTTCTTCTTCCCTTCCCCTCCTTCCTCATCATCACTCCTCCTTCTTCTTCTTCTCCTTCTTCTTCCTCCTCTTCCTTCTTCTTCTTCTTCTTCTTCTTCTTCTTCTTCTTCTTCTTCTTCTTCTTCTTCTTCTTCTTCTTAGGTTAGTCTGGAAGAGAGTACCTAGAGTGCTAACTCCGCAATAAATCACTATAACCTAATAAAGGCAATTTATCACTGGCGGCTCGTACCCACCGAACAGGTGAAGTGCCCGTATCTTTCACCGTACAGCACTTCACCTGTTTCGTGGGCACGAGCCGCCAGTGCAATTTATCTATCTATCTATTTATCTCCTTCTCTGTCATGCAACCAAAACATCACCTGTTACTCCAATTATTCCATTCTTTTCCAAATCTTTGTCCTTGCTTCCTTTCTTTATCCACTCTAACTTCTTATTAACGCCTTTATTTATTTAACAGAACACACAAATAATGCTGATAAAAAATAACAGATGTTTCTATAGTCTGGTCAAGCAAAGAAGAGCCTCTGGCAAGATGGGAAAATGACTCCAGCTCAGTCAATATTGGTTCAAAAATTATTGTTTTGGTCTCAAATTGTAGATCAGAATGTTTCCTGCAATTGAGACCAAATCAATAATTTTTGAACCAATATTGACCGAGCTGGAGTCATTTTCCCATCTTGCCAGAGGCTCTTCTTTGTTTGGCCGGACTATAATAGACGCGCACAACAACAAAGAGAATAATGAATTAGGAATGATTTCAGTAGACCGAAGTTTTTTACTCTCACCATTTTCACTTCCTTTCTTCTGGTCCTATCTCTTGTTCTTCCTCCTCCTCCTTCTTCTCCTCCTCCTCCTCCTCCATCTCCTCCTCCATCTCCTTATCTTCCACATCCTCCACCCCCTTATTCGGCTCACGGTCTTCGACCAAGCTGTATAGTGTATGTAATGTTTATTTTATTTATTTCTTATAAAATATTGTTTTTTATCAATAAAGCACTTTTATATCTATACAGGGTGTTTCAGGAGGAATGTGCAATGCTTCTCAGGCTGATTCCTTACACCAAGTAGACAAAAAAGTTCCACGGGACCAACCCCCAAAAACGCTTTGTTACCGAGATAACAATGGCGGAAAATTGAGATTTTTCAAAATATATTAATTTTTCTAATTTTTCAGAGGCTTTAGTGAGGTTCTAAAATAACCAATTCCTATGTAAAATAAGCTGAGGAATTGAATGAAACTAGTTCCAAGTTTGTAACTTTAAGGCTGAAGCCGCACTGCCGGTGGGTAGAGCCTGGAGGGTGGAGGGTAGTTGGTAAATCTATAGAACATACACACCATCCACAGTAATTCATCGTATGAATGGTATGTGTTCAGCCGCCATCTTGAAATTCTTAAATATGGACAACATAACCTCAAAAAACAGTATGACGTCATACCATTCTTACTATGTATTACTGTGGATGGTGTGTATGTTCTATAGATTTACCAACTACCCTCCACCCTCCAGGCTCTACCCACCGGCAGTGCGGCCTCAGCCTTAAAGTTACAAACTTGGAACTAGTTTCATTCAATTCCTCAGCTTATTTTACATAGGAATTGGTTATTTTAGAACCTCACTAAAGCCTCTGAAAAATTAGAAAAATTAATATATTTTGAAAAATCTCAATTTTCCGCCATTGTTATCTCGGTAACAAAGCGTTTTTGGGGGTTGGTCCCATGGAACTTTTTCGTCTACTTGGTGTGAGGAATCAGCCTGAGAAGTATTGCACATTCTTCCTGGAACACCCTGTTTATACGAATTTACGGGAGAGATCCATTTTACAATGAAAACTTTGAATAACAATAATTTGTCATCCCCAAACTACAATAAAAAGCATGAAAATAGTCCGGTGAGAGTTGATGCAACGTTGCCAATTCAACTGATTTTAAATAACAATTAATTTACATTTTCATATTACATCTGATAAAATGGCAACGTGATCGTTATAGATGAACTAATTTGATAGATATTGAATTAAGTTTCAAACTATGTCCAAAATACAAGGTTACGCTCAATATTAGCGTTTTACTATTTTACTGATCCAAGGCCAGTATTACACGATAATAGTTCTATGATCATATGGAAAGAGATGTAACTATGAAATCATATTTTCATCTCTTTCCATATGATTAGATATGATCATAGAACTATTATCGTGTAATACCGGCCTAAGCATAGACAAAGTACATAGTACGTAGTCCAAGGTCTAAGTGTGGGATGGGGAAAGACTCTGTTGTTCCAGTTTTCATCGGACTATTTTCATGCGTATTAGCTCCACAATTGCACATTCGAGAAGTTTTGCTCGATCAATTAAAAGTTTCAAGTGGATGGTTTGAAAACACATCCAAGCTCAAGCAGAGTTTTAGAATGAATAATTCTCAACTCCGATAAATTGAGAGTTGGAATTTTGGACCCTTATAAAATTGAGTAAGTATTGGATTGTTGTTGAATTACATTGGCGGCTCGCATACACCGATCAGGTGAAGTGCCCGTATCTTTTACTGTACAGCACTTCACCTGTTTCGTGAGCATGAGCCGCCAGTGGATTGTTGTTGAATAATCTATAATGATGCAGATAATGACCCATGATGTGGAGTTGAGGACTTTATGCTGTTTACCTTAATAAACTTCTTCTTCTTCTTCTTCTTCTTCTTCTTCTTCTTCTTCTTCTTCTTCTTCTTCCTCTTCCTCTTCTTCTTCTTCTTCTTCTTCTTCTTCTTCTTCCTTTCTTCTTCTTCCTTCTTCTTCTTCTTCTCCTTCTTCTTCTTCTTCTTCTTCTTCTTCTTCTTCTTCCTTCTTCTTCTTCTTCTTCTTCTTCTTCTTCTTCTTCCTCTTCTTCTTCCGTCTTCTTCTTCTTCTTCTTCTTCTTCTTCTTCTTCTTCTTTTCTTCTTCTTCTTCTTCCTTCTTCTTCTTCTTCTTCCTTCTTCTTCTTCTTCTCTTCTTCTTCTTCCTTCTTCTTCTTCTTCTTCTTCTTCTTCTTCTTCTTCTTCTTCTTCTTCTTCTTCTTCTTCTTCTTCTTCTTCTTCTTCTTCTTCTTCTTCTTCTTCTTCTTCTTCTTCTTCTTCTTCTTCTTCTTCTTCTTCTTCTTCTTCTTCTTCTTCTTCTTCTTCTTCTTCTCGAAATACATTTGAGAAAATTCCTAATTCAGACAGCAGATGGCAGTAGCAATAGAGTGAATTCCTTCGACTTCCATTGGACACGCCTTCCTGCCCCGCCTATTGGCTGACGACATCGGTTCGAAAATTTTCCAAATTCGACCAGTAGATGGCAGCAGTTGTCGGGTGATGTTACGGATTTGACTTGGACACGCCTTCATGCCCCGCCTGCTCTTTTCTGATTGGTTGACTGTGTTTCATGAGGTCTGCCTTAGAAAATGGCTGCTTGAAACAAAATGCCTGCTAGAAAGAAAATGGTGTATAAATCGCAAAACAAAACGCTGATTTATTAATACCGTCCTAATTCTGTAAAATTGTTGAAAAAATACAACAACTTAGTTTTCCGCAGAAAAGGAGGGCCAATAGTAGAACGCATGAAAATAGTCCAATGGAAACTGGAACAGCAGAGACAGCTGATGCCAAAAAGTTGAGGGTGGGTGGTAGTGGACGGCAAACTGCCGAACGGCAAAATCAAGCCCCATAAGAACAATGTAATTTTTATCAATCTCTTGGAGCAGATAGAGCCTCTATTTATGTACAGAATTTCACGTTCTTCAAGTCATAATTGGAAAGAGAATTCAATTCGCCTCCAGGGGCGTGACGTTTTACTTTTTTGATTTTCAGTTTATTTTAATAATATTATCGTATAATTAATCAACTATAAAAGTATTGAACTCCAACTATTGAAATAAACTAATAATCGAAAAAGTAAAACGTCACGCCCCTGGAGAATTGAATTCTCTTTCCAATGAGATAAAGAACGTGAAATTCTGTCCATAAATAGAGGCTCTATCTGCTCCAAGAGATTGATAAAAATTACATTGTTCTTATGGGGCTTGATTTTGCCGTTCGGAAGTTTGCCGTCCACTACCACCCACCCATAACAGAATGAGAAGGGACACGTTAGACATCCCCACTTAAATAAGAGTTTGATCAAAAGTAAAAGGAAAAAATTACGATACAGTGACTACACAGTCATTATTCCATAGTCACTGTAGTATTTTCTGATCGAGCAAAGAAGACATTCTGGCAAGATGGGGAAATGACTTCAACTCAGTCAATATCGGTTCAAAAACTATAAAAACGGTTTCAAATTGTAGAAAATATTCTGCTCCACAACCTGAAACCAAATTGATAATTTTTGAACCAATATTGATCGAGCTGGAGTCATTTACCCATCTTGCCAGAATGTCTTCTTTGTTTGGACAGACTAAAATCTCCCCTTCCTTACATGATCGATGTCGTGTTTTGCGCCCGTTGCTAAGTGCTGTTACATTATATGCGTCGATTCACACATAACGCCGAGGCGACGCCGGCGTCTCTATTAAAAGCTGACGCCAACGAAACTGGCGTTCAAAAATTTATAAATTTATAACTTTTATAAATTCTAAACTCTGTAAGGACAGTCGGCTGGCGGTGTACGGGAGCTCAACGAGTCGAGGATGACCACAGCTAACTGTTTATCTATAGAAGACCGCTTGCAGACTGCTCTGACAGAGTTGAGGATTAATGACAGACGTTCGCCAAGCGCCTATTTTGTTAGCGTCTCTACTTAACAGCGGAATAAATCATTAGCACTCCACAGTGTCGCAGTCTGGTGGTGACAACCGGAACTAATGCGGGGTGTGAATTCAAAAGTGCACTTGTAAAAGGTAGCCTACAGTATGGAAGAAGGAGAAGAAGAGGAAGAAGAAGAAGGAGGAGAAGATGGGGAAGAAGAAGAAGAAGAAAAAGAGGAAGAAGAAGAAGAAGAAGAAGAAGAAGAAAAGAGAGAAGAAGAAGAAGAAGAAGAAGAAGAAGAAGAAGAAGAAGAAGAAGAAGAAGAAGAAGAAGAAGAAGAAGAAGAAGAAGAAGAAGAAGAAGAAGAAGAAGAAGAAAGAAGAAGAGAAGAAGAAGAAGAAGAAGAAGAAGAAGAGAAGAAGAAGAAGAAAAGAAGGAGGAAGAAGAGAAGAGAGAGAGAAAAGAAGAAGAGAAGAAGAAGAAGAAGAAGAAGAAGAAAGAAGAGAAGTGAAGAAGAAGAAGAAGAAGAAGAAGAAGAAGAAGAAGAAGAAGAAGAAGAAGAAGAAGAAGAAGAAGAAGAAGAAGAAGAAGAAGAAGAAGAAGAAGAAGAAGAAGAAGAAGAAGAAGAAGAAGAAGAAGAAGAAGAAGAAGAAGAAGAAGAAGAAGAAGAAGAAGAGAAGAAGAAGAAGAAGAAGAAGAAGAAGAAGAAGAAAAGGAAAGAAGAAGGAGAAGAAGAAGAAGAAGAAGAAGGAAGAAGAAGGAAGAAGGAGAAGAAGAAGAAGAAGGAGATGAAGAAGAAGAAGAAGAAGAAGAAGAAGAAGAAGAAGAAGAAGAAGAAGAAGAAAGTCTAGACTACCAGAGGCTGTGCACAATATTGAAGCTTTTATTAGCGTGAGAAAAATCACCAAAAATTTTGAAACCCCATAATTTGCAGTCATAATAATTATATATTTTGTGTCCGCTCTAGCATGTGGTTTCATTTCTGTGGTCCTTTTCAAAAGCTTTTCAATATACTATATTTACGACTCTTGTCTTTAAAAGAGGCACTGGCGGCTCGTACCCACTAAACAGGTGAAGTGCCCATATCTTTTACTACACAACACTTCACCTGGTACGAGCCGCCAGTGAGAAGAGGTTATTAAAGTGTCACGCACCCGGCAAGGAAAGTTTTATCACTTGGAGTTCCAATATTTGAGTTGAAAGATCATTGATGGAAAAATTGCAAAATATTTTCAGTTCACAATGCGGTTATAGTCTGTCCAAGCAAAGAAGACATTCTGGCAAGATGGGAAAATGACTTCAGCTCGATCAATTTTGGTTCAACAATTATGAATTTGATCTCAAATTGTATAGGAAACAATTTGATCTACTAAACCCCATTTATAATTCTTGAACAAATATTGACCAAGCTGGAGTCATTTTCCCATCTTGCCAGAGGGTCTTCTCTGCTGGGACAGACTATACTTGAAATGGGTTTCTGCTTTTGACACATTCTTGACACCGTTCCCAGATTCTCCACAGATGAAGGAGAAGAAGGAGAAGAAGAAGAAGAAGAAGAAGAAGAAGAAGAAGAAGAAGAAGATGAAGAAGAAGAAGAGAAGAAGAAGAAGAAGAAGAAGAAGAAGAAGAAGAAGAAAGAGAAACAAAGCACAAAATAAACTCTTGTAAGTTGTATCCACTCAATACTCAGGGGGGAACGTCTTAGTATATTATGTTTGGTTTCCAATGGGGCTACCACCAGCAGATTCATCTATGAATTTTTAATAATAAGCCAATCGTGTACCTCCTATTCATTGCTTTCCACCAGAAATAAAAAGTAAAAAGAATAGAAAGTGGGAGTAATAGAAAAAGAGGGTGTCAAGACATATGTCTATGAATGTCAGTTAGAAGAAGAAGAAGAAGAAGAAGAAGAAGAAGAAGAAGAAGAAGAAGAAGAAGAAAAAGAAGAGGAAGAAGAAGAAGAAGAAGGAGAAGAAGAAGAAGAAGAAGAAAAGAAGAAGAAGAAGAAGAAGAAGAAGAAGAAGAAGAAGAAGAGAGAGGAAGAGGAGGAGGAGGAGGAGGAGGAGGAGGAGGAGGAGGAGGAGGAGGAGGAGGAGAAGAGGAAGAAGGAGGAGGAGAAGAAGAAGAAGAAGGAAGAAGAGGAGGAGGAGAGAAGAAGAAGAAGAAGAAGAAGAAGAAGAAGAAGAAGAAGGAAGAAGAAGAAGAAGAAGAAGAAGAAGAAGAAGAAGGAAGAAGAAGGAGGAGAGAAGAAGAGAAGAGAAGGAGAGAGAGAAGAAGAAGATGGAGGAGAAGAAGGAGAAGAGGAAGAAGAAGAAGAAGGAGAAGAAGGAGAAGAAGATGAAGAGAATAGAAGAAGAAGAAAGAAGAAGGGGATAGGAAAATGAGAAGATAGAGATAATATGGATAAGAGGAAGATTAAGTAGCAGATGGAGAATAGGAAAGGAGAAGATAGAAGAAAAGGAGAAGAAGAAGAAGAAGATGGAGAATAGAAAATGGAGAAGAAGAAGAAGAAGATTAAGTAGCAGATGGAGAATAGGAAGATGAAATAGAAGACAAAGGAGAAGAAGAAGAAGATGGAGAATAGGAAAATCGAGAAGAAAAAGAAGAAGAAGAAGAAGAAGAAGAAGAAGAAGAAGAAGAAGAAGAAGAAGAAGAAGAAGAAGAAGAAGAAGAAGAGAAGAAGAAGTCTTCTTAGAAGTGTATACCTTTTCTTGTATTTTATTCCTGAATTTCTACATTATTTCTAGTAGTCTGACCAAGCAAAGAAGACATTCTGGCAAGATGGGAATATGACTGCAGCTCGGTCAATATTGGTTCAACGATTATCGTATTGGTCTCAATTGTAGTAAACATTCTGATCTACAATTTGAGACCAAATCAATAACTTTTGAACCAATATAGATAGAGCCGGAGTCATTTTCTCATCTTGCCAGAGGGTCTTCTTTGCTTGGACAGACTACAGTTGAATAAAATCAGTGTTTTATAACACAAACCCACTCAACCTGTAATTGAGTTTCATGTTCAATTATTGCTGTTTCCCCCACCCCACCATAACTTCCTATTTTTATCAACAGAATGCGCTGTACCCAAGCAATTGCTTTCTAGGGGAAGACTGCAGGCATTTCACTAATTTGATAAATCCTTAATACTTTTATTTACGGGCGTATTGAAAAATTCCTATTTCAGTTTTACAATTGAAATCGAAATGACTAGCATTTCAAAATGAAAACTTAGAACCGTGTCGTAATGAACGTTTTTCGATACAGGAGGAACTTTTCGATACAGTCCAAATTCCACTTTATGATACATTCCTTGTTTCGTTTTGAAATCAGGTGATAAAAAGTAAACAGTGTTCAACTAACCTCAAAATCAAAACTGCGATTAGGATTGAGTAGCCTACCAGTATTTTTTCGTCAATATTTCAATTTACGTATTTGAATATTTAACTAATTTGAATAGTCAAAAGTTTAAATGGTTTAATATACTTATAACTTTGTTAGTGAATATGTTAATAACTTTCACTTTCACAACAACACTCACGATTTTGTTGCTTGTCAAATGCGTTTTGTGGTTCTGACTGATATGTTATTTTTTACATATTTAACGAGTAATAAGTTGATTATCATAATAGTTCAAGTAGGATGAAGACAAAAGAAGTTAAATAAACGACGGTATGTTGATTTTTATAATAGCGTACACTTACAGATAGCTTGATACTGGTGGTCTATAGCTTGATACTGGTCTGATACTGATAACTACACTAGTGGTCGTAGATAAAATAGTGTATGCAACGGTTGTATTAGGCCTTTATAGCATTCGTGAGATATTTAGAGCACTCGCTTCGCTCGTGGCTCTAACTTACATCTCACCTCATGCTATAAAGGCTCCCATTATACAACCGTTGCATAAACTACTATTGTAATACACAACACTGGCGGCCCATGCCCACGAAACAGATGAAGTGCTGTACAGTAAAAGATACGGGCACTTCATTTGTTTCGTTGGTACGAGCCGCCAATAATACACAAGGGAATGTCATCTTCTGGGAGAAAATAGGCATAGTCTGGTCGAGCGAAGAAGACCCTCTGGCAAGATGGGAAAATGACTCCAGCTCGATCAATATTCGTTCAAAAATTATACATTTGGTCTCGAATTGTAGAGCAGAATGTTTTCTACAATTTGAGATCAAATTTATAATTTTTGAACAAATATTGATTTAGTTGTTGTAATTTTTCCATCTTGCCAGAATGTCTTCTATGTTCAACCAGACTATAGGCCTACCACAGTTGGAGAACCGCTGTATACTATATTCTACGACTAGCGAATATGTTCGTTGGAATAATTCATTATTTTAATGAATTTTAAGTGACATTTTAATTTAAATCTAATGAGTTTTACAAAAATATGGTGCATTTTTCCTTAGCTAATCAATAAAAAAATGTGACACTGTGTGTGGCCACACTGTGTGTAAACAGTATGTATAAATTTTAAAAAAAACCAAGTAACTTACCCTTTTATAAAATCTTTAGAAATATTATAAAACCACTTCACTGTATTATTTATGTATAAATTTCGCCTGCAGCGTTTGTAATGTATAATTACATTGCATTATACAGTACATTACATATAATTACATTGCATTATACAGTACATTACATATAATTACATTGCATTATACAGTACATTACATATAATTACAGTAATGTACATTATAATGCTGTAACTTATTTAAATAACAGCAAAAAGTTGGGCTGTTTGATTTGTCCACTTGTCACTGGCGGCTCGTACCCACGAAACAGGTGAAGTGCCCCTATCTTTTACTGTACAGCACTTCACCTGTTTCGTGGGCACGAGCCGCCAGTGTCACTTGAACGAGATTGTAATGTAACCTACTTATATTGATAACAGCTGATGTAAAGCATCAATGAATTATTGACTCTTTTGATTTCAAAAACATCATCTGGGCACAGCTAAAAGACAACTGAAGGGGACAATATCAGCTGTTGGAGCGGACAAAAGCACCCAACCTCCTTGGTATGAGATTATACAGTCTTTATACAGGGTGTTTCAGGAGGAATGTGCAATACTTCTCAGGCTGATTCCTTACACCAAGTAGAAAAAAAAGTTCCATGGGACCAACCCCCAAAAACGCTTTGTTACCGAGATAACAATGGCGGAAAATTGAGATTTTTCAAAACATATTGATTTTTCTAATTTTTTAGAGGCTTCAGTAAGGTTCTAAAATAATCAATTCCTATGTAAATTTAGCTGAGGAATTCAATGAAACCAGTTCCAAGTTTGTAACTTTAACGGTTATCGAGATAATTGAAAAATATGCTAAAAAACGCTATTTTTTATAAAAAATTGCAAAATCGTTACTTAACACAAATTTTTCACTTGTGCTAAGTTTTGCCAATTTTGCAATTTTTTATCACTATTTCTGAGATTTGGGTAAGATTTACACAATCCCCGCCATTTAACGTTTTGTTCAGAATCCGACTCTCTCCAACTTCCATTAATAAAAAATACAATTTTATGTTTCCTTATCCAGTTATAACCCTTATTGTTGAAAAATGGCGTTTTTTAGCATATTTTTCCAATTATCTCGATAACCGTTCAAGTTACAAACTTGGAAATGGTTTCATTGAACTCCTCAGCTAATTTTACATAGGAATTGATTATTTTAGAACCCCAGTAAAGCCTCTAAAAAATTCGACAAATTAATATATTTTGACAAATCTCAATTTTCCGCCATTGTTATCTCGGTAACAAAGCGTTTTTGGGGGTTGGTCCCATGGAACTTTTTTGTCTACTTGGTGTAAAGAATCAGCCTGAGAAGTATTGCACATTCCTCATGAAACACCCTGTAGAACCTCCTATTACTTTGTAGAACAGCCTTCAATAGTTTTTAGGAAGAGGGTGTAGAGCAAACAATTTTGTAGCTAGGAAATAATGGTTTGGCACCTCATTTTTAAATAGTTGCGCGTTTCTTGAGATACTGCGCACGCTACCTAGCAGTGAATATTGTAACTAAAACAAGGACCCGCTGAGTGAGTGGCCAAGGAGAGTACGCTAAACTACCTATAACTACTAAATAAAAACTACCTAAACTACTAAATTATAACTTAGGATATACAAGTTTGAATCTAATATCAAAGTATAGTCTGTCCAAGCAAAGAAGACATTCTGGCAAGATGGAAAAATAACTCCAGCTCGGCCAATATTGGTTCAAAAATAATAAATTTGGTCTTAAATTGTAGAAAACATTCTGTTCTACAATTTGAGACCAAATTAATAATTTTTGAACAGATATTGAACAAGCTAGAGTCATTTTCCCATCTTGCCAGAATGTATTCTTCGCTTGGACAGGCTACAGGTACTTTGATCTTAGATAGAACTTGTAAAAGTTGACCTCCGGAGCTGATGAAAAGAAAACGTATTAAAAAAGAATAGATGGTATTTCAAAAAGTGAATGGCAAAAAAGTATGACAATGGAAGAAATTACTAAATATATAAGATTTTACAAAAAAGAAGGTACCTAACTTACCCCTTTTCTTTGTGATTGTGATTAACATGAAAATTATTGTATTGCCTGTCCAAGCAAAGAAGACCCTCTAACAAGATGGTAAAATAAATCCAGCTTGGTCAATATTTGTTCAAAAATCATAAATATAGTCTTAATAGTACATCAACTTGTTTTCTACAATTTGAGATCAAATTGAAAATTTTTGAACAAATATTGACCGAGCTTGAGTCATTCCCCAAACTTGCCAAAAGGTCTTCTTTGCTTGGACAGTCTACCTATACAATATCATAGCTCAAAACATAAGAAAGCAAAAATATAAAACAAATCACAAAAAACAACAATAGGCTACATGATCAATTCACAAGAAAATCACAGGAAAACTGTCACAATAAAATAATTGTCCTTTGCATAATTTCAATCTCAATAGATAAATTGTATAAAAAATTGAAAAATGGATAAATTGTATAAATTTAAAAATTGTATATAATTGTATAAATTGATAATTGTTCATTATGAGTGAAACAAGTTTGACAAATATTGACAAGTAAACAAATATTGATCTGAAACCAGATTTGAATCACTCAATCCAACAGTACACTATAATGTGGAATTCCACTGAGAATTCATATAATTTAATCACTATTTCTTGTATCACTAATTAGAAATAATCACTCAGAATATTAATAACACACATAAGAAATAATTATCGGTTCAATATAGTCAGTCCAAGCAACGAAGACCCTCTGGCAGGATGGAAAAATGCCTCCAACTCAGTCATTATTTGTTCAAAAGTAATAAATTTGGTCCCAAATTGTAGAACAGAATGTTTCCTACAATTTGAGTTTAAATTGATAATTTTTTAAAAAATTTTGACCGAGCTGGAGTTATTTCCCCATCTTGCCAGAGGGTCTTCTTCGCTTGGACAGACTATAGCTAACAGTGGCGTAGTGGTGTGAGAAGGGAGCTCCCAATATTTTTCTAAATTCAAGAAATTTAAAATTTATTGAGAAATATAATGTATTATTTTATTGAAGAAATTATCAAGGAGGCAATCACCATGGAAGTTGTACAGTATAGTTGTATAAATCATGAAATATTACTTGAGAAACATTGATTTGAAACATCTATAGTTGTCCAAGCAAAGAAGATCCTCTGTCAAGATGGGAAAATGACTCCAGCATGGTCAATATTTGTTCAAGGATTTTGAATGTGGTCTCCATAGTAGACCAAACTGTTTCCTATAATTTGAGATCGAATTGATAATTTTTGAATCAATATTGACCGAGCTACAGTCATTCTCCTATCTTGCCAGAGGGTCTTCTTTGCTTGGACAACTATGGATGTTTCAAATTATGATTTGACAATGATTGGTGTGTAGTTAGTGAATTTGTGAAAAATTATTTCTCAATAAAAAATAGATATAAGTTATTTTGGAATTTTAGGTTATACTATAATAGATTATATTCAACATTCCAACATTGGAATCTTTGCCACTACACCACTGTCCAAGCAAAGAAGACCCTCTGGCAAGATGGGAAAATGACGCCAGGTGGGTCAATATTGGTTCAAAAATTGTTAATTTGGTCTTAAATTGTTGATTACTATGTTTTCTACAATTTGATACAAAATTTATAATTCTTCAACAAATATTGACCAAGCTGTCAATAGAAAATAGTCATTTTCCCATCTCGCCAGAATGTCTTCTTTGATAGATAGATAGATGAATGCCTTTATTTACACTTTGTAAATATTTCATAAAAGTTTTGTGGGCGAAGTTGAGGCATGCAAGCCGCCTCTTCCACTTAACCAACTTTGCTTGGACAGACTACAGTTGAATAACTTATTAGAAGAAAATAAATAATTTTGAGTAAAATCAGATTCGAGTCTTTCCAATCTCAGAGTAAACTACGGGTGATTCACTAAATTCAATTTCAATGACACTGTCTTTTTCTTCGATTTTGTTGCTTCTTCTGTTTTCCAACCGAGTGCGCTATTTTATATAATTATTTTTTTATTTTTTTAAATATTATTTTATAGTATTATTTTTTGACAATGACACTGTCTTTTATATCCTTGTTGTTTACGATTCCTGAAACAATAAACAATAGTGTACATTGAGAAATTATATTGATATAAAAAATTACATTCAAATAATATTAAAAATACAAGAGTGAATTAAAAAAAAAACACAATCTAAATTCATTCAATCAATATATTGAGCATCAGAGCTGTTGCACAAAATTGTCTTACAAATTATAGTATCTCCAAGCAAAGAAAACATTCTGACAAATTGGGAAAATGACCATAACTCCTCCAATATTGGTTCAAAAATTAAACTACAGATGTTGCTTCCCATGACGAAATACTTATATAGTGGAAAACTACTTGTATTTATAAGTTATAAGTTGTATAATTTATAAGTTGTATTTCAAAGTTAATTTAGTAAATCACTTACTTTTGGTATAGTAAAGTGGGATGCATTTCACTCCTGAAGAGGAGCTTCATCAGCCTGCCACCAGGGGAACAAGTTCTCAGGGGTTGGACTGTGGTGTGGCCATGATGTGTGAAAAAATGGTATTTGATTTGAAGTTAATTTGGTCGTTTATAATGTTTTGTTTGTCCTGTTTAAACTGTTTGTAAATTTCATACAAAATAATATTTTGTATAATAACAATAACAAAAATGAACAACAATCCAAAATTTAACATCTTCAGAGAACCTGACAGACACCCTCATACACCCAACTTCCAACCACCCACAACAACACAAAATGGCTGCTTTCAATTCAATGATTCAAAGGCTACTAACAATCCCACTATCAGCAGAAGACTATCAGACAGAACTGAATACCATAAAATTCCTAGCACAAAGCAATGGATACAAGACAAACATTATTGACAAAAAATGAAAAACAAAAGGAAAAACCCCCAAATTCAAACAAATACATGACATTAACATATTTCAATGAAAAATCACAAAAAATTGCTCACATCTTCAAAAAAAATCAGGCTACAGAACAGCATTTGGGACAAGTAAAAACTAGAAAAATCAATTAAAACAGAAGACAGCTACATTTCAAACAGACAACTCAAATGAAAATACAACAAAACAGTAGTATACAAGCTAAAATGCAATACATGTCCCAAATATTATGTTGGGCAGACTGGTCGTAGTTTCAGCATAAGATACAAAGAACACATAAAAGCATTAAATTCAAATTCAGAATTCACATTTGCAGAACATCTAATAAAGCACAGGACACCAACACAAAACAGTGGCGGTTCCAGGTGGGCTGGGTGGGCAGCTGCCCCCCCAGTTTTCATGGGAATTTCTCCAATTGTTTTTCTAGTTAGACGCATATAATATAATTATTTATAAAATAATTAATTTAGTGTGGACTAAAATCATAAAAAATTATTTAATGGTTTATAGAATAGATAATATCTGTTATTGGAAGTTCATATGGACTTTCTAAGCCTAATTGAAAATCCTCACTCATGTTATAGTTTGGTACTTCAGTCAAAGAAGCCTGCCAATATCTTCCATGAATTAAGCTTATTTGGAGTCCTCCATCTACAATGAAGTGGATTATGATGATTGCATCATATCTAAAATATCATTACAGAGTAAATACCGGTAATCAGTCTAAGTTAATTTGATGATTTTTTTTTAAGTTGAAAATCTTAATGCCTTGAAAATCTGGCTTTATTTTATTTAAAAATGTAGTCTTGAGGCTCAAAAGTAGATTGTTTGGCAATAAGTTTTACCAACTATTGAGTTGATTCCAAATTTTTCATACTACACAGAGTGTTCCAGGAGGAATGTGCAATACTTCTCAAGCTGTTTCTTTACACCAAGTAGAGGAAAAAGTTCCGTGGGACATATCACCAAAAACGCTTTGTTACCGCTTAGATAACAATTTAAATTTCTCAAGAAATATTAATTTTTTTATTTCTTCACTGGCTTTATTCAGATTCTAAAATTATTGAAATGGAGTTGTGAATCTGAGGAATTCAATGACTGTTTTATGAGGAGTTTTTAACTTGAATGGTTATTGAGATAATAGAGCAAATATGCTACCATAATTTTTTGATATTGATAGAAGTTGAAGAGAATCAGAAGATATTCTGAAGAGATAACAGTTGAATAGCGTTGATTGTGTAAATTTTACCTAAATCTCAGAAATCGCGATCAAAAGGAGACAAAACATTGAACAAGTGAAAAATTACTGTAAAGTCGCAATTATTAGATTTGTTTGAATTTATCACGTCGTAATTTGACATGGTAATAAATCATTTTATAACTTGAATAAAACCTCTAAAAATCAATACTTTCTGAAAAATTTCAATTTCTCTCCATTGTTATCTCGATAACAAAGCATTTTCGAGGGTACCTATGTTCCAATTTTTTCTCTACTTGGTATAAGGAAACAGCCTGAGAAGTATTGCGCATCCTTCTGAAACACTGTGTGCTGTAGTATGAAACTATTGGATTCAATTCAACAGTAGTTAGTAGAAATTATTGCCAAATTATCTACTCTTGAAGCTCAAGACTATTATTTTTTTAAAATAAAATAAGGACAAGTTTTTAAGGCATCAACATTTTCAACCTAGCTCAAAAAATAATCAAATTGAGTTGGACTAATTATTTATTTTGTTATGATATTTTTAATTTTTCCCAAGGAAAAAAGACGCCTGGGAACTCTACTATCTAGAGTAGGGGTAAGGGCACCCACATATCCTTTTATAAACTCCAGCCCCCCTCCCCCTAGAAAATCACTCGTGAATTTGAGCCCTTGCCTCCCCAGTTTTTCAAGTCTGGAACCGCCACTGACACAAAAACATTTAAACTGTCATGGAAATACTACCTGGTAGTATTATAGATGTTATAGATATTACTTGGTAGTAAATACATGGTCAAAACTTATACATCACAACAGTCAGAAACTGAACACACTAGAGCAATATGAAATTTACAAACAGTTTAAACAGGACAGACAAAATATTATAGATTTGTACCATGTATTTACTACCAAGTAATATCTATAACATCTTTAATACTACCAGACTGTAAAAATAGTTTAATCGAGCTTGAAATCATGACCCTCCCTTCAATGTACATTTATTGAAACTTAATCCATGTTAAAAAAAACTTTACTAACACAACATAGTCATCTTCATGAACACATAACTATAAATTGAAATAACTTAATTACGCCAAACATAAATCATTCAAAACCCATAATTATCAAAAATTTTTAATATTCAACAAATTGCCTCAAAGAATAAGAAATTTAGCTCTCAAAAAATTCATGTCCACATTAGCATAATGGCTTAAAAAGCAGGCTTTTTATAAAATTTACGAGTTTTTTAGCAATAATGTAAACATGTGACTGTTATTTATGTTAATATATGTAAGTTTCTTAAGCTTTATAATTTGAAGTTTGCTTAAAACATTTGTAATGTTCAACAACACTAATAAATGATTTGATTTGGTTTGTATGCGTTGTCCAATTTTACTAGCTACAAATAATAGAAATCTTTATAAACATATTTGTCTATTATCAATCTTTTCTGCTATAATAAATGAAAAGACAAGATGTTGTCAAACCACTGATTTATTAGAAAATCGAGATACCGGTTTCGGTTGTTACACCATTATCAATCTCTGGTAAACTGTTTACACATAACATACGGTACTGGATAACTACCACAATATCACCTTCACAACTACCGTATGTGGGGGTTAGGTACTTTGTGACACGCGGGGTAACTTTGGGACAGTGGACTTTTATCTATTTTTTTAATATTGCCATTTTTATGCTTTCTACGAGT
Source organism: Sogatella furcifera (assembly GCA_017141385.1). Lineage (NCBI taxonomy): Eukaryota > Metazoa > Arthropoda > Insecta > Hemiptera > Delphacidae > Sogatella > Sogatella furcifera. Next base: position 16,512,505 of record CM029553.1, read on the forward strand.
CTGAAAACGTTCAGAACAGTTGCTCTAGGTGTACTGCTATCTATTGACCACTTCTCAGAAGTTATGGGTGAAAGAAAATGGCGGTTTCAGCTATTTTTTTTTGAAATACTCATATTTTCAATGTCGTGGAAAATCTGGAAACTTCCAATTGCCCATCGATCATTTCATGGTATATACTTCTAATGCTATTATGATCTTTTCATGTATTTGTTGACTTCAATCCAGCGTTAGAAAAACTTGAAAAAAAATTTTTTTCTCATTTTATAAAGATATAATCAAGATTTCAGCAGGTTGCGGGGTAACTTTGGGACAACTGCAGACCGTCAGAAAGTTAACCCTAAAGGGTCACCCACATTCATAATTGGTTTTCCTCAAATATAAACACCATTCTTAGTACAAAACAGTTCATCAATCTTTCTAGAATAAATTCCAGGTTTTTGTGCATGAAATTTTGTATGAACGGTAAAAAACTCACTTTTTCTAATAAATTCATTGAGAAAATGGGAAATTTTGTTTATTGTCATAAATTTTTTCTTCAACTGTAAACCTTCAATGTATAATGCCATAAAATACACCGGAATGTTAATAACATTTGTTAATAACGTATTATTATATAGACTTATATATTGAAAAATAAATAAAAATCAAACACCCTTTTTTGAAAACTTTAAAATTATTAAAAAAAGTTTTCAAAAAAAAGGGTGTTTGATTTTTATTTTTATTTATTTTTCAATTATTTTAAACAGCCCTAACTTTTAAAGTTCTTTATTCAAATAAATACTTATATATTATATAACTTATCATATACAAGTTATTAACATTCCGGTGTAAACGGGGCTTAAAACTATGCAGTTTTGATAATTTTTAGTGCCTATAGGGACGTATGAAAGTACCCATAGGTGTAAAAAGTCAATTTTCCTTTTGTAACATCATGCTTGAGACCAATTCAGTCGATTCTCAAATTTTGTAATTGTTTCATAAAGAAATCAATCCTCTTATTTTCCAACTTTTTATAATTTTTTGGGTAGATAACGATAAATTTAGGTTCAAATTATCAATTTTATGGGCTACATTGTTGTTGTCATAAATCGACATAAGTTTTAAGAAGAAAAATCAGTTTGTCCTAAAGTTACCCCGCATTGCTTTTTGTGACTTTGACATATATTATGTTTTATAATTAGACAACATCTCCATACTTGGTCTATAGTGGCATCGTATCAGATAGCCAAAAAGTGTAGCTATCTCTAGCTACCATTATATATGAGATTGGATGATTCGTTTCTCAAATTATCTTTGAAAACTAGAAAAACTGTCCCAAAGTTACCCCAGTTACCGGTAATCGAAGAGTTTTCTGCTATAATTTCTATCACAAACCAGTAAGCTTACAGAAAAAACAAAAAGAATTGTACAATAAAAGTTTTATGATTATATCCTATGAAAAGTAGCCTTTGCTCAAAAGTTAGATAAACTAAGTCAACATGCATGATTTGTAATTTTTGTTATTATAATGCTTTCATAATGGTGGACCTAACCTATAGTGTGTAACTTAAAGTCTGACCAAGCAAAGAAGAGCCTCTGGTAAGATGGGAAAATGACTCCAGCTCGGTCAATATTGGTTCAAAAATCATTGATTTTGTCTCAATTGTAGGAAACATTCTGATCTACAATTTCAGACCAAATCAATAATTTTTGAACCAATATTGACCGAGCTGGAGTCATTTCCTCATCTTGCCAGAGGCTCTTCTTTGCTTGGTCAGATTATAGTTGCCATTTTTTTATTAAAGCAAGGCCTCCTATAAGAGGAATAAAGCTATGGTATAATCTGTCTAAGCAAAAAAAGATTTTCTGGAAAAATGACACTAGCTCGGTCAATATTAGTTCAAATATTGAAAATTTGGTCTCAGATTGTACAACAGAATGTTTTCTTTAATTTGTGACTAGATTTTCAATTTTTGAACCAATATTTACCTAGCTGGAGTCATTCTCCCATCTTGCCAGAATGTCTTCTTTGCTTGGACAAACTATATTATTCATGTGGGTGATTAATTTAAATTAAAAATTTTTTAATCCTTTATTTAATCCTTTAAATTTATACTTAAAGGTAGATGTTATGCTGGTTTTGCAATGCTCATTGGCTTCAAATAATAAAGGAATTTTAAATAAATGAAAAAATTGGTGCAAAATTGTTGGCAGTATGCTAAACTTTTAAAACAATTTGAACAATTTTCCCTCAAAATTGAATCTATATTCTTCCACTACTGGTTCAAAACTGGTATATTCTTCAAACTGGTTTCATTGAATTCCTCAGCTAATTTTACATAGGAATTGATTACTTTAGAACCTAAGTGAAACCTCTAAAATATTATCTAAAATAGAATCATTTGAAAAATTAATTTTCCGCCATTGTTATCTCGGTAACAAAGCGTTTTTGGGGGTTGGTCCCATGGAACTTTTTTGTCTACTTGGTGTAAGGAATCAGCCTGAGAAGTATTGCACATTCCTCCTGAAACACCCTGTATAAATTATGTTTGGAAACATATTATGTTATAATAATCGTTTATGCTCTCAAAGACTCATTTTACGTTCTCCATCTCTATAAAGGAATGGAAGGTGAAAAATAATAAAAAGAAGAAAAAAAGGAGGGGGAGGAGGATAATTTACTTTGAAGATAATATATTTAAGAGGGTATAGTCTGTCAAAGCAAAGAAGACCCTCTGGCAAGATGAGAAAATGACTCCAGCTTGGTCAATATTTGTTCAAGAATTATAAATATGGTCTTTATAGTAGGTAAATATTGTTTCCTACAATTTGAGATCAAATTGATAAGTTTTGAACCAATATAGGCCTACCGGTATCCAATGTTTTGATTACCGGTATTTCATTGAATAATATTACTGACTAATATATTTAAGATATTTTGATAAATATATTTTTATATTTCATCACTAATATTACTGTAAATCCAATATTTTGATTATTTCATTGAATAAATCCACTAATGTTCACTGTAAATTCAATTTTTTGATTATTTCATTAAATTAATCTACATTATCATCAATATTAATAAACATACAGTGTCATGTTTATAAGATCTCAGCCATTTAGAATTGCTGATGAGTTGAACCTCATTCTCTAAAACAATTTTTCAAGTTTTTTCTTGAACAGAACGACAGAACATAATTTTCAATCACATTCAAGCAAGCTATCTGGTTAGAGATTATTAATTAGAATCTCCATATTTTGCTATATAAATATTATCCAGTAGATTATAGTTCGTGTACTGCAATACGGTATCTAATAATAATTCTTCTATCTGGTATTCTATCATAAATTTGGGGAAAAAGTTTTGGACTTTGATATCTGTGTTTTTACCCTTTATTGTATAATTTCTCTAATTATATAAATAAATAAATCTTGATCCCATTAATATTAATTGTAAATATATTTTATCCCCGTACAATACAGTATTGTAATGTTCTGATTGTTTCATAGAATAAATTCAATAACTTTTAGGATAAAAACTAGAAACGATAATTTAAATATAAAGATCATGGTATGTCATTGTTCATGCGTTCATCATTGTTTTTTATTATTTATAAATTTTTTCAAATAGCTTTTGATTAAAAATTGCAGTACCCTATTCAATACAAAACCTTTTATAGTAAAAAAGATCATGTTCTATGTTTGTATATTCAAGTTACGCGCGTCGGTTTGACGTGTGAGCCCCCCCTCTATGACTCAGGTCCGGATAGTGCTGCCATCTGCCCATTGTTGCATGCAGTACATTTTCAGTTCATTGCGAACGTTTGAAAGCAATCACTAGTTTCTACTATCGGAATGCGTAATGCACTCCTTATAATTTTTTAAAATTCATTTCGGCTCGGTCCCAACAATTGAAACGATTTTAATCAACTATCTTAATTTGTCTGTTGCTTCAAATGGTGTACGGGTAGAAATGACGAGAAAAAATGAATGTTGAAGTTGCTCATTTGACTACTAAACGTCAGCTGGTCTTTCTAGTGTGAGTGTCTGATAGAAATGGCGGCGCTTCTAGCAGGTGTTCAGTATGGATTGTCATCACAAGGAAATTTAAACGAAAATAAGTCTTTAATATATGTGAAATTGACCGATTCGGCTTACCGTGCGATTGAGGAATACATCAGAAATAAGGTGAGCCAAATTTTTTCACCGTGTGCCCAATATTAATAGTGCAAATCAAGTTTGTATTTTTAGATGGTGTAACAGTTGTGTGCTAATAATGTCGCCATATTTTGCTTAGCCAATGTCAATAGTTGATGATTTCTTGTACAGTTTTATGAAATTTGGGGTTTTGAAACTGTCCTGTTGAGGAATTCTTCATTTCGCTCAGTCTGCAAACAATTTCCATTTATTATATAATTTTTATAAAAAATTCGCCACGTCAACATGCCTATTGAAGAATTGGGTTAAATTACCTTTGTACCACATTATAAAGCTAATATACTCGTCAAAAATCATACAAGTTTCTAAATCCACCAGTGTTGTGTCTTATTTCAATTATTCTTGACTGTAAGTGGTTGTTCCACACTTGTGAAATGTCTTCTAACCTTGAAAAGTGCTTGACCAATTTAGGTGCTCAGTGTCGTATTATTTACTGTTTATTTCTTATAAATTGAATTTATTGCTCAACATCAAACTCAATATAGATCTAAAGTCAAAGTATACTTTCAAAAACAACCGTTAATCGTGCTCTTAGCTCAATCCCTACAATATGGTCCACAAAGCTTTTAAATTAGTATTGTAGCCTTCCAACATCATTGTCCTAGTACTGTTTTGTCTCGACTCTATTTTTGTACAAAATGTACCACTTCCATGGCGATTTATGTATATTCTCATTTATCTTCAAATCTATTTATAATCAGTTTCGATGTTTCTGTAGGAAATATGGAACATAAACGAAAAGAATAGGGGTCAAAGATGACCTAGCAAAACTTTTCGAACAATTGTGACAATTTGAAATAATAATTCTTTGTCTAGTTCACATAAAATTCATTAATATCACGATTATTATTTGTCTAACCTAAATTTACTGATTTGTTCAACCCAAATCCTTTCGTGAGACTACTAGGAACTTCCATCTTTGAAATCTGTGTTGAATGTTGTTAGTTTACTTGTAGGCCTATTCAAAGTCCATCTGAATTCACCAAGCAGTTCAAACAGAGACAAGACAGTGTAACTAAGATTTTCTAACTTTAGGTTAGCTTTAGTTAATCAGTGTATAGGTTATTCAATAATGAATATTTATGCAACCTTGATAATCTTTTAGCTTTAGAAATATGCCACTACTTTTGTAAAGAGATAATTACTGACGAAGACAATATCGATGACTTGGATTTTGGGAATTTTACCTCAAGTTTAGACTAGGTTAGGTAATAATTGATATAGGCTAGGTTTGTAACATAGTTTTTTGGCTGAGAATTTGTAAGCTTTAAAAGTCTATACAAGACTAATACGTTTTGCATCCCTAACTTATATAACATTGAGTACGATATAATTTGAATCATATTCATTTATGCATTTATTTGACAAAATACATTACTCAATGAATAAAACACGGACAATAATTGTCCAAAATGTCTTATTTCCAGATTTTGTTAAATACTCCAAATTAAGGTTATGTCTACAATGTCCACTTTCACTATACTCACAAATTTCAACTGTCAAGAATAAAAACTATGATTTATCAATTTAAAATTTGAAAGGTTGGAATAAAATTCAAAATAGCATCAAAAAGAGCTTCATCACAATATAGGTCTATCTATCTTGCCTATAATTTCTGAGGAAGGTCTACTTATTTCTCCAAAATAACCTGGCTATGTGAAGGTTTTACTTTAATCAATTTCTAACTTATCAGTTAGTCTAAAATACTGATTGGGCTCAATTTTATCATGAATTAGAAATATTAAAAAATTCAGGAAAATATATCCGACCTAGAAATCATCCTCTTAGATACTTGATTGCCTTGATCAATTTCTAACCTTCCAGCTCCTCTAATTGGGCTTCATTTTATCATTAATAAGCAATATTTAAAAATTCATGAAAAATATATCCAACCTAGGAATCATCCTCTAAGATACTAACTTGTAGGCAAATATTCTCTTGGATACTGAAGGGTTGGTCCAATTTTTACCAACATATACTTGGAATCTAGATAATCTTAATCAATTCCTAACCTATCAGCTCCTCTAAAATACTGATTGGACTTAATTTACTGGCAATTGGTCTCTCGGTGAGGGTGATCTATCGGTGAATGTGATGTTAAGTCACGAACACTATGGACTGCACTTGGATGGGTGACCAGTTCTGGCCAAGTACACATTGGCGAGGTGGAACTACCCGTAAGGGTCTCCTTACAGTTTTTTGGGGGGGCTTAATTCTATCATGAATTAGAAATATTCACCAATTCATAAATATATTCAACCTAGAAATCTTCCTCTAAGATACTAACTTGTAGGGCAAATATTCTCTTTGATACTAAAGGGTTGGTCTAATTTTTACCAACAAATACTTGGAATTTAGAAAATCTGTATTTCTAACCTATCAGCTCCTCTAAAATACTGATTGGGCTTAATTTTATCATGAATTAGAAATATTCACCAATTCATAAATATTCAACCTAGAAATCTTCCTCTGAGATACTAACTTGTAGGCAAATATTCTCTTGGATACTAAAGGGTTGGTCTAATTTTTACTAACAAATACATGGAATTTAGAGAATCTGTATTTCTAACCTATCAGCTCCTCTAAAATACTGATTGGACTTGATTTTATCATGAATAGGCAATATTTAAAAATTCATGAAAAATATATCCAACTTGGATACTAACTTGTAGACAAATATATTCTCTTGGATACTAAAGGGTTAGTGTAGTTTTTACCAACAAATACTTGGAATCTAAGAAATCGTTTGTCATTTATAATTAATATTATATTTAATTTTAAACAACAATAATAAATGATAAAACAAATAATTGATATATTTATTCAGATTATAAAGAGATACAATTTCGGTGTTAAGGTTGATCTTACTTTCTAAAACAATGTAGAACATGGAATGCATAGTCTGTCCAAGCAAAGAAGACCCTCTGGCAAGATGGGAAAATGACTCAAGCTCGGTCAATATTTGTTCAAAAATTATCAATTTGATCTCAAATTGTAGGAAACATTCAGATCTACATTTTGAGATCAAATTTATAATTTTTGAACCAATATCGACCAAGCTGGAGTCATTTTCCCATCTTGCCAGAGGGTCTTCTTTGCTTGGACAGACTATATCTAGGTAGCCTTGACATATATTTATTCATCCTCGATTCCATTTGATAACTTACAATAAATAATTTGAAGTTTTCTAAATAATCGGGTAATAATTGAAAAAATTGAAGTTCAATTTGCCAATAATAAATTTTCTTGGGTATGGTTGATGTAGGCCTATTATGTTCCTTATTTACAGCACTCAGATAATTTTTCACTGTATAGTCTGTCCAAGCAAAGAAGACCCTCTGGCAAGATGAGAAAATGACTCTCAAAATAACAAATCAGCTGTTAGTAGGTTACATGACGCATAAGAGACAGACGAAAGCGCCAATCTATTTGGCTTCAACTTTATTCTAGTCTGTTTGTCTCATTGAGTCAATAATTTATTGTATATTCTGTCCAAGCAAAGAAGACCAGCTGGCAAGATGAGAAAATGACTCCAGTCCGGTCAATATTGGTTCAAAAATTATAAATTTGATCTCAAATTGTAGAAAACATTCTGATCTACAATTTGAGACTAAATTAATAATTTTTGAAGCAATATTGACCTAGCTGGAGACATTTTCTTGAGCAAAGAAGAGCCTCTGGCAAGATGAAAAAGTGACTCCAGCTCGGTCAATATTGGTTCAATACATTGTAACATCCATCGTACACCCTAATATGTAAGAAGAAGAAAAATGTAGGAGACGAAGAAGGAGGAGCAGGAGAAAAGAAGAAGAAAAAAAATAAGAAGTTTTTAATTTTTAACAAATGATAACTTAATGATGATTGATTTAACTTCAGACTTGGAATAACACGTATAATAATAGGGAATACAATGTTTTCGATAACGAGTTACATCAAATTTGGACTCAAATTGTAGGAAACATTCTAATCTACAATTTGAGACCAAATCAATCATTTTTAAACCAATATTGACCGATCTGGAGTCATCTTCTCATCTTGCCAGAGGGACTTCTATTCATTTTGATCGGTTACTAAATCCATTTATTGGCGCGGCTGGTTACTCAGGTGTTCCAGTTTCCATTGGACTATTTTCATGCAGTTTACTCTAGCGACATGACATTAGTATTGTCAAGTTTCTGATCTAATTTGTCTGATCTAATTGTCAAGTTTCTAATCTAACAGAGTATAGAGCTTCAATCAATTTAATGCAGTTAAAATTTTAATCAACTACACTTGAATTGAATTACAAAAATAAATTGATAAGACACAATCGGAAAGGTTGAAAGTGTATCTTCAGAATACAACTTTGGTCAAGTAAGTCAGTTATTTCTAATCTAAAATATTCAATTTTCAATTAAGTAGCGAATAGTCACTTATTTATCAACAATGCTTGTAGCAAGGGAAAACAAGTTTCATTTATCATTGTAAAAGATAACAGTATAATAACATAATTCACATTTTTCAGAAACTTGACAATACTAATTTCATGTCACTAGAGTAAACTGCATGAAAATAGTACAATGGAAACTGGAACACCTGAGTAAACAACCTCCCTCCCGCACCAATAAATGGATTTAGTAACCAATCAAAATGAATCAGAAGACCCTCTGGCAAGATGAGAAGATGACTCCAGCTCGGTTAATATTGGTTTAAAAATGATTGAGTTGGTCTCAAATTGTAGATTAGAATGTTTCCTACAATTTGAGTTCAAATTTATAATGTTTAAACAAATATTAACCGAGCTGGAGTAATTTTCTCATCTTGCCAGAGGGTCTTCTTTGCTTGGACAGACTAAACAAAGTTCAAGATATTAATAATATACAAAATGGCAATATACAAAATCCGAAATCTTATAACAAAAGAAAATAAGGTACCAATAAACATAGCTATTGTATCAGGTATATTATGAAAATATAAATTATTTTTCTTTTATTTTCTTTTATAGGTATATGATGAAAATACTAATTAATTTTCATTTATTATCTTTTATGGGTATATTATGAAAACATAAATTAATTTTCATTTATGATCTATCAGCTGAATTGTCAGCTTTGCCTCAACTCTTATTGGACTATTTTCATGCGTTCAACTCTAATGTCATATTGTTATAGTCTGCCCAAGCAAAGAAGACATTCAGGCAAGATGAGAAAATTACTCCAGTTCAATCAATATTTGGTCAAAAATTACAAATTTAGTCACAAATTATAGATCAGAATATTTCCTGACTGTATTGTGAATATTGACCGAGCTGGAGTCATTTCCCCATCTTGCCAGAATGTCTTCTTTGCTTGGACAGACTATACCTAAGTCACCATAGCTACTCTCTAGTTGCCAATCAAGTAGGCTATAGTCTGTGCAAGCAAAGAAGACCCTCTGACAAGATAAGTAAATGACTCCAGCTTGGTCAATATTTCTTCAAAAATTATAAATTTGATCTCAAAATGTAGATCTGAATGTTTCCTACAATTTGAGAACAAATTGATAATTTTTGAACAAATATTGACTGAGCTTGAGTCATTTTCCCATCTTGCCAGAATGTCTTCTCTGCTTGGACAGACTTTAGTTGTCTCATTCTTCTAATGATTAGAAGATCAAATTGAATACAGCAATTAATATATTGGAGTGTAGATGAACCACTTCACTGCCTTATCTGATAATAGATGCTCATTATCAAGTGTTAAATATTTTTTTTTTTTCTGTTGGAACTAAATTGATTTGCACAGAATAAGAACATTGAATTTAACCGAACATTATTAACGTAGTGGAGTAGTTGAGTGATTTTTTGGCTTGAGATTTTTCAAATTTGTGCAATATTTTTCCAATTTTCAATATTGTTTTCGTTGGTGCATAATTTATTCGATTTCGGCCATCAAAATAACGAATTCAAATTTGTGCAATATTTGTCCAATTTTCAATATTGTTTTCTTTGGTGCATAATTTATTCAATTCCGGCCATCAAAATTCCGAATTCAAATTTGTGCAATATTTGTCCAATTTTCAATATTGTTTTCTTGGCATAATTTATTCAATTCCGGCCATCAAAATTACAATTCAAATTTGTGCAATATTTGTCCAATTTTCAATATTGTTTTCTTTGGTGCATAATTTATTCGATTCCGGCCATCAAAATTACAAATTCAAATTTGTGCAATATTTGTCCAATTTTCAATATTGTTTTCTTTGGTGCATAATTTATTCGATTCCGGCCATCAAAATTACGAATTCAAATTTGTGCAATATTTGTCCAATTTTCAATATTGTTTTCGTTGGTGCATAATTTATTCAATTCCGGCCATCAAAATTCAATTCAAATTTGTGCAATATTTGTCCAATTTTCAATATTGTTTTCGTTGGTGCATAATTTATTCAATTCCGCCATCAAAATTCAATTCAAATTTGTGCAATATTTTCCAATTTTCAATATTGTTTTCGTTGGTGCATAATTTATTCAATTCGCCATCAAAATTCGAATTCAAATTTGTGCAATATTTGTCCAATTTTCAATATTGTTTTCGTTGGTGCATAATTTATTCAATTCCGCCATCAAAATTCGAATTCAAATTTGTGCAATATTTGTCCAATTTTCAATATTGTTTTCGTTGGTGCATAATTTATTCAATTCCGGCCATCAAAATTCCGAATTCAAATTTGTGCAATATTTGTCCAATTTTCAATATTGTTTTCGTTGGTGCATAATTTATTCAATTCGCCATCAAAATTCGAATTCAAATTTGTGCAATATTTGTCCAATTTTCAATATTGTTTTCGTTGGTGCATAATTTATTCAATTCCGGCCATCAAAATTCCGAATTCAAATTTGTGCAATATTTGTCCAATTTTCAATATTGTTTTCTTTGGTGCATAATTTATTCAATTCCGGCCATCAAAATTCCGAATTCAAATTTGTGCAATATTTGTCCAATTTTCAATATTGTTTTCGTTGGTGCATAATTTATTCAATTCCGGCCATCAAAATTCCGAATTCAAATTTGTGCAATATTTGTCCAATTTTCAATATTGTTTTCTTTGGTGCATAATTTATTCAATTCCGGCCATCAAAATTCCAATTCAAATTTGTGCAATATTTGTCCAATTTTCAATATTGTTTTCGTTGGTGCATAATTTATTCAATTCCGGCCATCAAAATTCCGAATTCAAATTTGTGCAATATTTTTCCAATTTTCAATATTGTTTTCGTTGGTGCATAATTTATTCAATTCCGGCCATCAAAATTCCGAATTCAAATTTGTGCAATATTTGTCAATTTTCAATATTGTTTTCGTTGGTGCATAATTTATTCAATTCCGGCCATCAAAATTCCGAATTCAAATTTGTGCAATATTTTCCAATTTTCAATATTGTTTTCGTTGGTGATAATTTATTCAATTCCGGCCATCAAAATTCCGAATTCAAATTTGTGCAATATTTGTCCAATTTTCAATATTGTTTTCGTTGGTGCATAATTTATTCAATTCCGGCCATCAAAATTCCGAATTCAAATTTGTGCAATATTTGTCCAATTTTCAATATTGTTTTCGTTGGTGCATAATTTATTCAATTCCGGCCATCAAAATTCCGAATTCAAATTTGTGCAATATTTGTCCAATTTTCAATATTGTTTTCGTTGGTGCATAATTTATTTGATTCCGGCCATCAAAATTACGAATTCAAATTTGTGCAATATTTGTCCAATTTTCAATATTGTTTTCGTTGGTGCATAATTTATTCAATTCCGGCCATCAAAATTCCGAATTCAAATTTGTGCAATATTTGTCCAATTTTCAATATTTTTTTCGTTCGTGCATAATTTATTAAATTCCGGCCATCTACATTCAAAATTTCAGTGTTCTTCCTGGATTGGGAATTATGTGTGTTATTATACTCAGTGCTATTATATTATAACCTCATTTTGGAGAATATTGACTTAATGATAGAATTTTCGGGAGAGGAATAGCACAGGTTATGCCTTTTTTTTTCCTTATAAATAAAAAAATAAGCCTTATAAGCCGCGTTTACACCAGAATGTTGATAACATTTGTTAATAACTTTTGTATAGTAAGTTATATAATATATAAGTCTATATAATAATACGTTATTCAAAAATGTTTTTAACAAATGTTATCAACATTCTGGTGTAAAAGCGGCATTACAATTCAAGTCGTTGTATCGATTTATAAATAAGTAAAGAATATAAGAACAATGAATAAAACATGATTAGAACATGTAAATTAAACTTTAAACTATTTAAAATAATTGATAAATTAAATGAAAAATCGTCGAATACCCTTTTTAAATAACTTTAGAATTATTATTGTACTGACATGTTTCGGGACTCAGCCCATTATCAGTGTGAATAAAATTATATTGAAATAACTAAACAAGATTAAAATATAAGTCTAAATATTATTATCATATGATTAAAATTGAAAACGTATGTTATAAATCCTATGTACGTATTTTCATCTTGTCAGAGGGTCTTCTTTGCTCAAGAAAATATCTCCAGCTAGGTCAATATTGCTTCAAAAATTATTACTTTGCTAGAACAAACTATAGCTATACTCCATTCACGATGGCTTGAGACGAGATAAACAAAAGCTCTGCATGTGTGTGTGTGTGTGTTTGACTAGAGTGGCTTCGATATAGCCACGACATAAACAAGTCACAGCAATGCCGAAATTCCGAATTTTTTGTCGGGACTGTAACCAAAGCATTGAGACAAAAACTTTTACTATAATTGTTTGTTCATTTTAGGTTCATGCAGTCGAGAGACAACCAAAAGAGCAATTTCTCAATGTGTACCTATAAAAAAGATTACTTAGTGATACTTATTCTAAATTGCCTACAACAAAATTCGGGATTTCGGTATTGCTGGTGTCTTGTTTATGTCGTGGCTGAAACAAAGCCACTCCAGTCGAACACACACACATGCTGAGCTTCTGTTTATCTCGTCTCAAGCCATCGTGAATGGACCATAGGTGTGACTGCTTGGGCTTGAAAGTTTAGATAACTTTTTGTCTCTCCTCTCTATCAGCTCCCGGGAAATTCAGTTCTTTGACTGTAGATTGATTATTTGGAAGTATTCCAAATTGTTATTCCATCTCAAAACTTTTTAAAGCTTTCTATAGTCTGTCAAAGCAAAGAAGACATTCTGGCCAGATGGGAAAATTACTCCAACTTGATAAATATTGGCTCAAAAATTATGAATTTGGTCTCAAATTGTAGATCAAAATGTTTCCAACAATATAAGACCAAATTAATAAATTTTGAAGTAATATTGACCGAGCTAGAATCATTTCCAATCTCGCCAGAGTATCGTCTTTTCGTGGACAGACTATACAATCAAAGACAATAATAATTATTGTATAATTATAATAATATTGTAGTATAATTATTATACTACTCCTTAGATTACCTATTTTGTTTAAGATACATTGAACTATGAAATGAAAGCTTGAATTTGCTCCAATCTCTCGGTGAACAGACTACGAAGTATAGGTGAAAAATCAATGTTAGTCAATTTTGTCCTTGAAGAACGTGAATAACGTCTAAAATCTGTCCAAGCAAAGAAGACCCTCTGGCAAGATGAGAAAATGACTCCAGCTCGGTCAATATTGGTTCAAAACACATTGATTTGGTCTCAAATTGTAGATCAGAATGTTTCCTACAATTTGAGACCAAATTGGTAATTTTTGAACCAAAATTGACCGAGCTGGAGTAATTTTCTCATCTTGTCAGAGGGTCTTCTTTGCTTGGACAGATTGTAGAAGATTGAATTAGAATAGGTTAAGATAACTACATGAAGATTAAGGTATGTTTCATGTGATATTCGGTTAATAGCAAACATCACGTTTTTATATAATTAGATAATTAATCTATTAGATAAACACTTTTAATCTATTAGATAGTTTTTAATCAGTTAAAAGAAGAATATTTTTCGTTTGATAAACTCTCTGATTAGTTTTGTACGTGTCATCAACGTTTCAATAGTTCGCAAGCTGACAAGACACCTCGATACAATGTAAAGTTTATTCCAATAGAGGTCTTCTAAGCTTCCACAAACTTTCTAAGCAAAGAAGACCCTCTGGCAAGATGGGAAAATGACTCCAACTCGGTCAATGTTGGTTCAAAAATTATCAATTTGATCTCAAATTGAAGGAAACATTCTGATCTACAATTTGAGACCATATCAATGTTTTTTGAACCAATATTGACCGAGCTGGAGTCATTTTCTCATCTTGCCAGAGGGTCTTCTTTGCTTGTACAGAGTAGGTTGGTGAATGTCATAGACCTTTTGAAACAAGATAGAAAAATCGTTGAACTTTACTGGATAGAAAATGCAACTCTATTCTGTAGTATGTCCAAGCAAAGAAGACATTCTTAGACATAGTAGCTCGGTTAATATTGGTTGAAAAATTGAAAATTTGGTCTCAAATTGTAGGAAACATTCTAATCTACAATTTCGGACAAAATTTATAATTTTCGAACTAGTATTAACCGAGCTGGAGTCATTTTCCCATCTTGCCAAGGGGTCTTCTTTGCTTGGACTGACTATAACAGTCTAGAATAATCGAGATGCTGTTTGAAAGTCGAGAATCGAATTACACCAAACTATCGAATTTGAAATTCTCCAACAGTATAATTTGCATGCATAATATTGTCTGTCCAAGCAAAAAAGACCCTCTGTCAAGATGAGGAAATGACTCCAGCTCGTTCAATATTGGTTCAAAAACTATTGATTTGTTCTCAAATTGTAGATGAAAATTTTTCACACAATTTGTGACCAAATCAATTGCGTTTTTGAACCAATATTGACCGAACTGGAGACATTTTCCCATCTTGCCAGAGGGTCTTCTCTGCTTGGACAGACTATACGATGCATTCACATTCATGAATTCATAGTTTGTGTAAACAATGTTTGAAATATCGAGGATCGATTTCACTAGTTGAACTGAGTTTAATTGAACAGGGTTTAAACTTGTTTGTGTTATGAAGATACTTAGGGTATTGTCAAACGTCAAGGAATTTAGTTGAGAAAGATTCTCTGGCAAGATGAGAAAATTACGAAATTCCAAATTTCGTAATTCGAATTACGATATTTCCAAATTCGAAATTGATCGAATCGATAATTTTTGAAGCAATATTGAGCGAGCTGGAGTCATTTTCCCATCTTGCCAGAATGTCTGATTTAGTAGGACATATAGTCTGATCAAGCAAAGACGACATTCTGGGAAGATGAGAAAAGTGACTCCAGCTCGGTCAATATTGGTTCAAAAATTATCATCAATTCGATCTCAAATTGTTGGAAACTCAAGAGCTAATGTGGACCTCACACCCAATATTTATCGTAATAAGCTGGTGAAATATGCATGACTTGATTCTTAATACTTGTTCTAATCCAAATGATAATAATTTACAATAAAATTTGATCTACTGTACTGTGGAATGAAGTACCGTGCTCGCCTTGTCATTGAAACAGACCAGACCCCTTCTCTTATGAACTGCATAGGACAAGGCTATCATAATATAGTAGTAGGAACTACTTCAGGAAATTCATAAATTCATATTCACGTCATACATTAAAAAATACTGTATCCTATTATATTATAGTCGGCGCAATCTAAATTGACAAAAACCCCCTCCACCCCAGAAATATCTACGTTGCCAGATTGTGTGAATTGGGAACATCTGCAAATTCGCGATGAAACCCCATATCTAGACGTAGAATTTTATCCTTGATATGCCAGTAGTATTAAAAAGTTCCTGGGTAGAAGTATTCAAAGGAAATTTGATTTTTTTGGAAAAATTAAAAAATCGCAAAAACATTACTTTCTTTTGTATATCACTTCTCTCACAATCATGGGTTGTAGTAAAAATGAAGTTTTTCATATCAAAATGACAAGGAGAACTCGAGCTTTCTAATGGTTTTTGAATTTCCTATATCCGACCAATAATTATGTTCCAATTAATGAATATGTTTGCCAATGTCAGGTCTACTCAAACAGAAAACATGAAATTTTCGATGATCTAGAAACTTTTTTGTTTGAGAAGATAAGTGGGTGGTGTAAGCGAGAAAGTTGTTCAAAAACAATTGAAATTATTTTTCCAAATGTCGAAAATAGTCGGAAGATCGTAATTTGGCCTCTCAAGAGTTTCAAAGTAAGAAGAGCGGTATATGCATGAATCATTGTATCTTAAAGATTAGAGTTATTGAAGTTGATCGACTTGGATATTCGAGCTGCGAACAGCTGGTTTATCATGAAAATAGTGAGTTTCACAACACCGCGTGATTTTTCCGAAGCTACGCTGTCACTTTTAACATTCAGTTGAATGTGTTTGCGTTAGGAGAAGTTTCAATTTCACGCAAAGCTCGGTACCAGATATTAGAAATATTATCTTGATAAAAAATAATTTCGGAGAATATGTACGATGAATTTTTTCACAATTTTGTATTAACTATTAGGAATCAATAAAACAATATTTTGCACTACTCCTGCAAAACTTTGTATGAACGTAATACTTTGTCCAAGCAAAGAAGACATACTGGCAAGATGGAAAAATGACTCCAGCTCGATCAATATTAGTTGAAAAATTATCAATTTGTTCTCAAAGTTTAGAAAGCATTCTGCTCTACAATTTGAGACCATATTTATAATAATTGGTGAACCAATATTGACCAAGCTGGAGTCATTTTGTTATCTTCCCAGAATGTCGTCTTTGCTTGGACAGACTATAATATGTCCTATTAAATCAGACATTCTGGCAAGATGGGAAAATGACTCCAGCTCGCTCAATATTGGTTCAAAAATTATTGATTTGGTCTGAAATTGTAGAGCAGAATGTTTCCTACAATTTTGAGACAAAATTGATAATTATTGAACCAATATTGACCGAGCTGGAGTCATTTTCCCATCTTGCCAGAATGTCTGATTTAATAGGACAGACTATATCAAATCAGACATTCTGGCAAGATGAGAAAATGACTCCAGATTTGTCAATATTGGTTCACCAATTATTATAAATATGGTCTCAAATTGTAGAGCAGAATGTCTCCTACAATTTGAGAACCAAATTGATAATTATTGAACCAATATTGACCGAGCTGGAGTCATTTTCCCATCTTGCCAGAGGGTCTTCTCTGCTTGGACAGACTTTATCAAATCAGACATTCTGGCAAGATAGGAAAATGACTCCAGCTCGATCAATATTGGTTCAACAATTATCAATTTGTCTCAAATTGTTGGAAACATTCTGATCTACAATTTGAGACCTAAACCAATAATTTTTTTTTGAACCAATATTGACCGAGCTGGAGTCATTCTGCCATCTTGCCAGAATGATGTCTTTGCTTGAATTGACTATGCTCGGCGGTTGAAATTCCGTCGATTTGTTGTGTATTGCGTCTGTCTTCTACCCCCCCTTACTCTCTCTTGCTCTCTCTCTCTCTCTCTCTCTCTCTCGTCCATAAATGTGGTGTGGGTGTGACAGAGAGAAGAGACAATAGAGTAGGATGATGAGTGTCTAGACTTTGGAACCACCTTTCACCTGGTTCGGTCGCTAGCTGTTATGTAATGTTAAAGTCACTCTCACTTGTCATTTATAGTCCGTCCATGCAAAGAAGACATTCTGGCAAGATGGGGAAAATTACTGCGGCTCGGTCGATGTCGGTTGAGAATTTATAAATTTGGTTGAAAATTGTAGAGCAGAGTTTTTTCTACAATTGAAGAACAAATTTTGTATTTTTGAACCATTATTGAACAAGGTGGAGTCGTTTCCCCATCTTGCCAGAATGTCTGATTTGAGAGGACAGGCTATAACATCTCTCTCTCTCTCTCTTTCTCTCACTCTTAACCCTTTTCTCTTCTCCTTTTCAATTTTATTTCTAATCCATTCTCATTCACTCTTTCTCTTTTCTCTTCTTGTCAAATTTGCTTTTAATCCTCTTTATAAATTTGTCTCTAAAGAACACCCTTTTACAAGAAGAACCTCTTCCTTATTTTCCACCACCTCCTCTTTTTTCTTCCTTTTCTTCTTCTTTTTCTTCTTCTTCTTCTTCTTCTTCTTCTTCTTCTTCTTCTTCTTCTTCTTCTTCTTCTTCTTCTTCTTCTTCTTCTTCTTTCTTCTTCTTCTTCTTCTTCTTCTTTTTTCTTTTTCGTCAATATTTTGCTTTCAATCCTGTCTCTTGATAATTTTTCTTTCTCTTACCAACACCTTTTACAAAGAAAATACACCTCTTCCTCCTTCTCATTTTCTTCTTGGTTTTTTATTTCTCCTACTTTGCCTTTTTTTTGTTGTTTTTATTCTCTTCCTACTCCTCCTCTTTCTTCTACTTGTTCTTCTTCTCTCCCTCCCACCTCTTTCTTATTTTTTCTCCTTCTTCTTCTTTTTAGTATTCATCTTCGTCTTCTTTTCTTTATCGTTTTCGTCTTCTTCTTACACTTTTCCTCCTTCTCTTTTGTCTCCTTTTTCTCCACGTTATCTTGTCCTCCTTGTCCTTCCTTTCTCCAGCTCCTCCTCCTACTTTCTTCTTCTTCTTCCTCTTCCTTTTCTCTTTTCTTCTTCTTCTTCCTCTCTCCTCCTTCTTCTTCTCCCTTTTTCTCCACTTCTCTTTTTCTCCTTTTCTCCTCGTTATCTTGCTCCTTCTTCCTCCTTTTCTCCTGCTCCTCCTCCTTTTTCTTCTTCTCTTCTTTTCTCTTCTTCTTCTTCTCCTTCTTCTTCTCCTTCTCCTCCCTCTCTTCCTCCTTCTCTTTTGTCTCCCTTTTTCTCCACGTTATCTTGTCCTTTCCTCCTCTTCTCCTGCTCCGCCTCCTCCTTCCTCCTCCTTCTCCTTCTTCTCTTCTCCTTTTTCTTCTTCTTCCTCTTCTCACTTTTTCTTCTTTTCTTCTTCTCTTCTCCTTCTTCTCTTCTCCTTTTCTTCTTCTTCTTCTTCTTCTTCTTCTTCTTCTTCTTCTTCTTCCTCTCCTCCTTCTTCTTCTTCTTCCTCTTCTTCTTCTTCTTCTCACTTTTCTTCTTCTTCTCTTCTCACTTCTTCTTATTCTTCTTCTTCTACTTTTTCATCTTCATAGTCTCTCACTTCTACAGTTGAACGATATTGGGTCAGTTTGTCTAGTTCTAGTCTGAATTGCTGTTCCTTCATCTCTCTCTGTCTCACTCTCTCTTTCTCTCTCTCTCTCTCTCTCTCTCTCTCTCTCTCACTCTCTTCACTCTCTCTTCACTCTCTCAATCAATCAATCTCTCTCACTCTCTTACTCTCTTCTCTCTTACTCTCTCTCACTCTCTGTCACTCTCTCTCCTCTGTCCTCTCTCTCTCTCTCTCTCTCTCTCTCTCCCACTCACTTAATAGACTCGCTCATCCTTCACTACAGTGTCGCAGTCGACCTTTCTACGTCACTCCAGGTTCTTGGAGTGCTGCGAAGGACGTATAGTCTGTACAAGCAAAGGAGACCCTCTGGCAAGATGGGAAAACGGCTTCAGCTCGGTCAATATTTGTTAAAAAATCAAAAATTTGTTTTCAAATTGTAGAGGAGATTGTTCTCTACAATTTGAGTTCAAATTTATAATTTTTGAACCAATATTGACCGAGCTGAAGTCGTTTTCCCATCTTGCCAGAGGGTCTTCTTTGCTTGGACAGACTATACAAGATTTTTACCAAGCCTCAATAATTTATTATCAAATGTCTGAGGCTGGTATTACAAGATAATATTTCTATTATCATAGTTTATCGTATGAAATGAGATTTAAATACGAAGTCATATTTTCATCTCTTTTCATATGATTAATCAGTTAGATTAAAATATGAAAGATTATGATTATAATAAAGATTAAAATATGTTAGATTAAACAAGGGGGTAACCTTTTTTCATGGTATGTCGTTGATTTTTTGATCGATTATAATAGATTATTATGTGTAGATTTCGAATCCAAGTGATGCCAAGCTGTAAAAGTTGAGCATTTTTGTAATTCAAGATGGCGGCCAAAATTTAGGTTCCATTTCTAGTCTATCACGATTTCGGTCAAAACGAAGCGTCGGACGAAAAAAGTCATTCGTATATTTTTCGTGGAAAATTAAATTTCCAAAAGAATGGTAACGGATTCATGTCTCTATCCTTATTAGGAACTGAGTTATGATTTTTCAAAAAAAAGAGGCTGATTTTCAAGAAAAATGAGAAATTCTGACGTATTTATTTGGATCGTGTGAATCGAAATCTCTCATAGGAAAATTTTGTCCTCTACAATTTGAGACCAAGTATACCTTTCTTTCTTGTATAGTTTTCGAACTAGGGCAGTAAAAAGATATACTTGTATCTCAAAAATATACGGGCTTGTTTTGAAATTTTCTCTGGTAATAATGTCTTTAAGATCAATTTCTAGCAAATAAGCCACTTACCGACCTAAATTTTGGTTATGTTCAATAGTAAGGACCCTTAAGGATCTCAATCTAAGGATACCTCTAAATATTGTTAAAGTCATTGGATCTCAACAATTCATAGCTCATTCTTCTCAGCTCATCAAGGCGGTCTGAATTCATATATCATATGTTAAATTCGGTCAAAATTGACGAAATTCATTGCTGAGGCAAAATTGACTTTTTCATCATATACAAAAAAATGACATTTTTTGCTTACAAATGAGTATATCTATCAAGTCCTTTGAGATAAAAAAATTGAAATTCTTATGAAAATGTAGGGAAATTCTTCCTCTTTGATATTCTATAAATAATTTTCATCCAACCAACCTCTGGCAATCCTTACAATAATCACTATATTTTATCTTCGTGGTAAAGTGGACATTACTGTCCAAACTTCGCCACGTCATTAAAATAAAGAAGTCATTCTATTCTATTCTATATTCTATACTATCTTGGGAGTGTTGACGAGGTAAATTTGATTTAATTTACGAATTTTTGTCTTGTTAATTTTTAATGTAGACATACAATAATATCATTGCTTCTATCTACTCTGTAGTAAAACCGGGTTAATAGAACTCTAGTGTCTGTTATTGGTAATGGTATAGTCTGTTCAAGCAAAGCAGACACTCTGGCAAGATGGGAAAATGACTCCAGCTCGGTCAATATTGATTCAAAAATTATCAATTTGGTCTCAAGTTGTAGGTTAGAATGTTTCCTGCAATTTGAGGTTGAATTAATAATGTTTGAAGCAATATTGACCGAGCTGGCGTAATTTTCCCAACTTGCCAGAATGTCTTCTATGCTTTGACAGGCTATACAAATCAGTGATACACGCCGCTGTAGAAAAGAGGATGCTCAAATAGTTCTCTTGATACGGAACGTGAGATTGCTTGATACGGATCATCAAGACAAAACAAAAATTGAGAAATTAAATATATATCTTATCATATGCCAATATAGACTAGAATAAAATAAAATGACTTCTTTATTTTAATGACGTGGCGAAGTTTGGACAGTAATGTCCACTCTACCACTTATCCACGATCTAATTTTGGTCATACAATAGTGATACATTCCTGTAATGTCATCAAGTTATTCTAAGTTTAATGTAATTGGTATTCAAGGCTTATGTTTTGAATATTGGAGGCCACTGAATAGATTCATTGTCATTTATTTAATATTCGTGTTTTGAAGGATACTGAATAGAGAAAAAACGAGTGTATAGTCTGTCCAAGCAAAGAAGACCCTCTGGCAAGATGGGAAAATGACTCCAGCTCGGTCAATATTGGTTCAAAAATTGTAAATCTGGTCTCAAATTGTAGAGCAGAATGTTTCCTACAATTCGGGATCAAATTGATGATTCTTGAACAAATATTGACTGAGCTAGAGTTAATTTCCCATCTTGCCAGAGGGTCTTCTTCGCTTGGACAGACTATATGAAGTTGTCCAACCTGCCGCCCCCTTCATTTATTTTTTTATTTATCCCTACGTACAGAGAGCACCGTACTGATAAGGAAATTTGAAATTTTCAAATATTGAAATAATGTTTACCTAAAATTCACCTACCTAATGGAAAATAGTTGGAGTGTATTTGAGAGTTTCCTTTGTATCTTGTACGTAGAGCACACTGTATCTTGGAGCATTCCTGTCTGTAAGCAGGCCAACCTTGCATTCCGCTATTTTAATTTTAACATGACGTCACAATAATGCCTCTCACCGAGTCGAATCTCTTCCTTGTGTTCTAATTGTCATGGACTGGGAGAGTTGGATGACAGAGGTATGGTCTGTCCAAGCGAAGAAGAGCTTCTGGCAAGATGGGAAAACGACTCCAGCTCGGTCAATATTGATTCAAAAATTATCAATTCGGTCTCAGATTGTAGGGCAGAATGTTTTCTACAATTTGAGGTTAAATTCATCATTTTTGAACAAATATTGACCGAGCTTGAGTCATTCTCACATCTTGTCAGATGGTCTTCTTTGTTTGGACAGACTATGTGTCCTATCAAATCAGACATTCTGGCAAGATGGGAAAATGGCTCCAGCTCGGTCAATATTGGTTCAACAATTATCAATTTGGTCTCAAATTGTAGGAAACATTCTGATCTACAATTTGAGACCAAATGAATATTTTTTGAACCATTATTGAACAAGCTGGAGCCATTTTCCCATCTTGCCAGAGGGTCTTCTTTGCTTGGACAGACTATATAGTTGGTGCCAACTGGATTGGCGATTATCAGCTCTATCAGGACAGTCTGGAAGTGCTCTGTACAATGAAATTGTTGTTGAATGATTACAATTAGTAGTAATAAATAACTTTAATCACGAAGTTATCATAATATAGTGTAGTTGAGCAAAGAAGACATTCTGGCAAGATGGGAAAATGACTCCAGCTCCGTCAATATTGGTTCAAAAATTGTAAATCTAGTCTTGAATAGGAGAGCAGAATATTTTATTCAATTTGAGACCAAATTAATCATTTTTGAACAAATATTTATCGATCTGGATTCATTCCCCCATCTTGCCAGAGTGTCTTCTTTGTTCGACCAGTCTATATTTGAAGTGTGAAATAGGACTCAAGCTTGGTCAATATTGTTTCAAAAATTGTAAATCTGGTCTTGAATGGTAGAGCAGAATATTCTATACAATTTGATACCAAATTAGTCATTTTTAAACAAATATTGACAGAGCTGGAGTCATTTTCCTCCCATCTTGCCAGAATGTCTTCTTTGCTCGACCAGTCTATATGTGTAGTGTGAAATGGGTTTTGTGATTGTCATGATATAAATAATATATTCGCTTTCAACAGACATGTAATTAGAATTTGAAGCCTTCAATAATAGTAGAAGTCCAGAGAATACTTGAAAAGAAGCCAATTATCCGTTGGTACACGTGGCATAGAGTTGATATCTAAGCAAATATTTTGGCGGTCCCAATTCTCAGTCAGCTGTTTGGATGTACAGTACTCTTGCGCGTGCAAAAGCATCTAATTGTGTAAAGCCGTGTATCGACATGCTGCGCATGCCTCGGGACCCGAGGCATGTGTGGTCTTGTACTTTTGTAACCACGTATGCTCGCTGCGAGCACGCGAACAAATTGACAAGCGCCATCAAGCGGGAGACAAAGCAACTAAGCTCTGTTAATTGATAATTTGGACTTGGAGGTTAGTTTGTGCTCAATTAGTAATAATAAAAAATTAAGGCGATGTTCACTATTGCCTATTAAAAATTTCTGCACCAAAATGAAATTCTGAATCACAAAAATCCATAGAGTTCAATACTTTTTTAGATAATTAATTATACAATAATTATTAAATCAAATTTAATAAATTTAAATTTTTTCATATCATAAAAATTTATGCACCCAAATGAAATTCTGAATCACAAAAATGCATAGAGTTCAATACTTTTTTTTGATAATTAATTATACAATAATTATTATTAAATCAAAAAAGTAGAAAGTCACGCCCCTGGAGAATTGAATTCTCTTTCCAATGAGATGAAGAACGTGAAATTCTGTCCATAAATAGAGGCTCTATCTGCTCCAAGAGATTGATAAAAATTACATTGTTCTTATGGGACATAATTCTGCCGTTCGGCAGTTTTCCAACTACAACTGCCCACTCTTAACTTTTTGGCATCTCAGCTGTCTCTGCTGTTCCAGTTTCCATTGGACTATTTCTATGCGTTCTACTATTGGACCTCCTTTTCTGCGGAAAACTCTGAAGAACAACATTAACTAATAAATCGTCCTTGATTGATGAATGGATGAGTTTTTCCATTCATAATGCCGTCGTCACTATAGTCTGACCAAGCAAAGAAGACCCTCGGGCAAGATGGGAAAATGACTCAAGCTCGGTCAATTTTGGTTCAAAATTTATCAATTTGATTTCAAATTTTAGGAAACATTCTGACCTACAATTTGAAACCAAATCAATTACTTTTGAACCAATATTGACCGAGCTGGTGTCATTTTCTCATCTTGCAAGAGGGTCTTCTGTGCTTGAACAGACTAAACTCAGCCGTCCTTTATTTCCTTATCCAAAGCCAGTGAGGATCATGGTAGGTGATGTAATTATTGGGATGGTTTTAATGGAAATATGAATTATTTAGAATCTCAATTATTGAGAGCGTCATCATAATTCCCCTGAGGGAAAAATATTGTTTGTATAATTTGTATTGACCTTTCTGTTTATTACTATAGTCTGGTTGAGCAAAGAAGACATTCTGGCCAGATGGGAAAATTACTTGCTTATTACTAACTAAACAGGGTGTTTCAGGAGGAATGTGCAATACTTCTCAGGCTGATTCCTAACACAAAGTAGACTAAAGTTCCATGGGACCAACCCCAAAAACGCTTTGTTAACGAGATAACAATGGCGGAAAATTGACATTTTCAAAATATATTAATTTTTCTAATTTTTAGAGGTTTTAGTGAGGTTCAAAAATGATCAATTCCTATGTAAAATTAGCTGAGGAATTCAATAAAACCAGTTCCAAGTTTGTAACTATAACGGTTATTGAGATAATTGGGAAAATATGCTAGAAAAACTACTGCCCATTTTTCAACAATAAGGGTTATAACTGGATAAGGAATCCTAAAATTGTATTTTTTATCTAATGGAAGTTGAAGAGAGTCGGATTCTGAACAAAAACGTTAAATGGCGGCGATTGTGTAAATCTTACAAAAATCTCAGAAATGTGATAAAAAAATCGCAAAATTGACAAAGATGATAATTTGTGTTTAGTAGCGATTTTGCGATTTTTGATCGCCATGAGATTTAGTGAGATTTACAAAATTTAGGAATCGACTCTATTGATTAATAAAAATTTTTTAACAATCAATTATAATTGTTGAAAAATGGCGTCATTTTAGCATATTTTTTCAATTATCTCAATAACCGCTAAAGTTACAAACTTGGAACTGGTTTCATTCAATTCCGCAGCTAATTGGTTTTAGAACCTCACTCAAAAATATGAATAATATATGTTTTGAAAAATTTCAATTATTTTCATAATTCTCGGAACAAAGTTGTTTAGTATAATTTGTATTGCACCTCTGTTTATTACTAAAGTTGGTCGAGCAAAGAAGACATTCTGGTCAGATGGGAAAACTACTTCAGCTCTGTTAATATTGGTTCGCGATTGATAAATTTGATTAAAAATTTATTTTAATAATTATTGGATAGTTAATTAACTAAAAATGTATTGAACTATAATTATTGAACTAAACTTGAAATCAAAACAGTAAAAAGTCACGCCCCTGGAGTATTGAATTCTCTTTCCAATGAGATAAAGAACGTGAAATTCTGTCCATAAATAGAGGCTCTAATATATCATATTCATATTCTATTCTCGCTGGCTCCAAGAGATTACTAAAAATTACATTATTCTTAAGGCGCCTCCATACATGCGGTATTTGGGAAATACCGAACATTTGGTGTTTGGCGAACAGTTTTGCTTGCTATTTCCCAACTAACGAACACACATCTCCACACATGCGTGGTTTTCCGAGCACGTATTCGTACTGGGAATGGCGAATCGTCAACCGAATAGGTGACATTTTCAAGGTCAATAATGTCAAAATACTGTCGAAAATTTCAACTTTCAAAAATCTAACACTACGGTACTAATTTCAACTTTAATCTTGGCAATGATTGAATATTAATGTTTGTAGGAATTTTTAAAACATTTGAAGAATCAAGATCATAATTCAGTAACCTGAAACGGACTGGACATTCACTAGTTTTCAATATAATATTTGAATTGAATTTAATTCAATTTCATAGTATCAAAATTGATTATATCACTTAGAAATCATCCACAGACTGTAATTTAATATTTATCTCGTCTAAAAAAATTATGTATTAAATTAACACGTGAGAAACTTTTCCTCAATTGACTTAACCTCAATCTACATGCAACAACAAACAACAAAATTAGCCGAACATGAAGGCGAATGTGTGGATGGGCAAAAAGTTCGCTATTTGCCGAACATTCGTCCACTTTGATGTGTCCAAAAGACCGACAATGGACGGAACACCCAAACATTCGTGTTCGCAATTTCCCAAATAGCGAACACTCCGCTCCACACTAGTCGTGATTCGGCGACTAGGTGTTCGGTGTTTGCTGAATAGCGCATGTATGGAGCTGGCTTTATGGGGCTCGATTTTGCTGTTCGGCAGTTTGCCGACTACTACCATCCACTCTTAATTACAAATTAAAACAACTGTATTGCTCTACCCATGATTAATTACAGTATCTCTTTACTCATAAAACACTTTAATTAATGTGTAATGTACTGTAGCAGACAACATCAAACCTGGCGGTCGGCGAATGATTGTTATGAAGGCTCAGCTCTGTCAGGACAGTCGAAGAACGGTCTGCGAGAGCTCAACCAATCAAGAGCAACCTCATCTAGGTTGTTTGGCTGTCGTGGACCGCTTTCAGACTGCACTAAGAGAGCTGAACATCATTAGAAGATGTTTGACAACCGCCAATTTGTTATGGCATCTGCTATAAAACTTTGTCTATTAATTTCACGTGTTAATTTTTATATTATAATAAAAGTTGAGGAAACCTAGAAGTATAGTTTGTGCAAGCAAAGAAGACATTCTGGCAAGATGGGAAAATGACTACAGTTCGATAAATATTGGTTCCAAAATTATAGGTTTAGTCTCTAATTGTAGAGCACAATCTTCTCTACAATTTTGGACCAAATTCATAATTTTCGAACCAATATTGACCGAGCTGGAGTCATTTTTCCGTCTTGCCAGAATGTCTTCTTTGCTTGGACAGACTATAATGAATTAGTTAATGTTTCGTCGAAATTGAGAAACCTTCTGAGTATCTGGTATAGTCTGTCGAAACAAAGAAGACATTCTGGCAAGATGGGGAAATGACTCCAGCTCGGTTGATATTGGTTCCAAAATTATAAATTTGGTCTGAAATAGTAGAGGAAAATGTTTTCTACAATTTGAGACACAATTGATAATTATTGAACAAATATTGACCGAGCTGGAGTCATTTTTCCATCTTGCCAGAATGTCTACTTTGTTTGGACAGACTATGAATGTGTTTCAGTATAGTTTATATATTAGTTGTTGGCCTTGATATATTTAGCTAACTCCGGTATAGTCTGTCCAAGCAGAGAAGACCCTCTGGCAATATAAGAAAATGACTTCAGCTCGGTCAATATTGGTTCAGAAATATTGATTTGGTCTCAAATTGTAGATCAGAATGTTTCCTACAATTTTATACCAAATTTATAGTTTTTGAACCAATATTGATTGAGCTGGGGTCATTTTTTCATGTTGCCAGTGGGTCTTTTTTGTTTGGACAGACTATATCAGGCTTTGGTTGAGTATGGGTGGGGGAGTTGGTAAGAAGGCAAAAATTATTCGGAAATAATGATTTACCGGAACAGATTATCCATTAGGAGTAAACTTTGGTTAATTTTTACATCCGGTATCGGTACAGGAAGCTATTTTATAGTCTGTCCTAGCAAAAAAGACCCTCTGGCAAGATGAGAAAATGACTCCAGTTCGATTAATATTGGTTCAAAAAATATAAACTGGGTATCAAATTGTAGAAAACATCATGATATACAATTTGAGACCAAATTGGTAATTTTTGAACAAATATTGATCGAGCTGGAGTCATTGTCTCATCTTGCCAGAGGGTCTTCTTCGCTTGGACAAACTATAATCATAATGTGATGGGAAGCTGTTTTGAATTTCAATATTTCCAAGTTTTTAATTTTTGACCGTGGAAATTTGTGAATTGTGATTGTGTTTAATGATCTTGTAAACATAACCTCTTTTTGAATAATCATGTATTGAAATTTGTGAATAGTTTATTACATAATGAGTGTGGAGAAGGCGTTTTTACAAACGAATAATTATGTTCTCCAAACGAGCGGTACGCGAGTTTGGAAAATAATTATGAGTTTGTAAACTTTTCCACACGAATTAAGTACATTTTTTTCGTCATACTCGAGTGAGAAGGATTTATTAAAACCACAAACAACTGAAAACATTAACTGAAGCCAACATAACCTCAACACAACACTAGCACAAACGCACACAGTGAACTGTCATGGCGGCTTGTTCGACTCGTTCATTCATACGTCGGAGTTCGGGAAAAACAGCTGGGCTAGATTTTCAGTGCTGTAATTATCATCGTGATGATGACTAGTGCTGTAATAATCATCAAAATGATTATTCCCGCATTCAGAACAGCTGATCTTTGATTCTCCTGTAAACGGCAATTTTCCAAACGCAAATCTAGCTTGGAAAGTTGTGTATTACATACGAGTATGGCGAAAAAGACGTTTTTGACTTGGTTGTCTGTGTTTTAACCATTTATTGTAATTCATTAACAGAGTAAATAAATAAATGAATGAATAGATAAATACTGTACATGAATATTTTTGGAGTTAGAATATTTGATAAAGGCCTCTTCACACGGCGTCTTTCTGATACACAGTAGTGATACAGAGTTTAAATTTGATACAGGAAGCAAGCTCGTTGATACGAAACATTTGCAATGATCATAGATTGCCGCTGTATTGCAAATAAGCTGCTTGAACTTATTTGTTGCTATCCAACAGCTGATTTTGTCAATTACTGTTGTCATCCAGCTATGCCGAGATGATGTTTTTGAAATCAAAAGTCACAATCGGTACTTGAGATCAACTGTTAGTAGGTTGCATCACGTACAAGTGACAGATGAAGCTGCCTAACTTTTATCGTCAGCTGATAATAATAATATTATAACAGCTGATAATTCGTCAGCTATAACATACAATATTGTGCTCCTTAATATTGTGTTCAATTTATTATAACCGTTTCCTTGAATCACCTTCAAACGAAACTACTGTATAGTATATCCAAGCAAAGAAGACCCTCTGGCAAGATGGGTAAATGACTCAAGCTCGGTCAATATTGGTTTAAAAATTATTGATTTGGTCTCAAATTGTAGAAAACATTTTGATTTACAATTTGAGATCAAATCAATATTTTTTGAACTAATATTGATCGAGCTGGAGTCATTCTCCCATCTTGCCAGAGGGTCTTCTTTGCTTGGACAGACTATACGGTCTCTCCTAGTTATGTGCTACTCTAAAAATAGATTACGAAATGCAGCGACCTGTTGATTTCAGTAAAAATCAATAGCAATGAAAACAACCACCCTTTCACTATTCTCACGTTTACACTGCAAAGGGGTGGATAACCGAGCGGGTGGGGTATAGTCTGTCCAAGCAAAGAAGACCCTCTGGCAAGATGGGAGAATGACTCCAGCTCGTTCGATATTGGTTCAAAAATTATCAATTTGGACTCAAATTGTAGGAAACGTTCTAATCTACAATTTGAGAACAAATTTATAATTGTTGAACCAATATTGACCGAGCTGGAGTCATTTTCCCATCTTGCCAGAGGGTCTTCTTTGCTTGGACAGGCTATATACTACTTTACCCAACCTCACCCCTTTTTCTGATGCTTTTGACATTGAAGGGTGGAAGAAAACAAAAATCTCGAGTCTCTTTTTCAATGATTATTATTTCGTTCAGATGTGGGTTGATGACTATTGGTGGACCAACGGATTTGTAACGACTGTTATTGATGATTAGCTCTGTTAGGACAGTCGGTGAGCGGTCGTCGAGATCATATCGAGTCGAGGATCAAACTCGGATAAACATTTTAGCTCTTGTAGACCGCTTACGTACTGTACAGACAGAGCTGAGTATTAGAAAGCCCCAACATAATGCCAAAACTTGACAAATCGGTCAGACAATATAATGTTAATATTGAGCCTAATTATAGATTATAGCTTAGCGATAATACTCAATACCTGGTATAGTCTGTACAAGCAAAGAAGACCCTCTGGCAAGATGGGAAAATGACTCCAGCTCGGTCAATATTGGTTCAAAAATTTTTAATTTGTTCTCAAATTATAGAAAACATTCTGCTGTTGAAAAATTTCTAAATCAATATTGATTGAGTCATTTTCCCATCTTGCCAGAATGTCTTCTTTGCTTGGACAGACTGTCTTGTACATTTTTGATTGTTGAATTTCGTTGATTGTAGCCTATTAGTGTTTTTGATTGTCACTGTATTTGTATTGATTGAATTGAACAAATCATTATTTATCTGTTTGTACTTGAAAGTCGAAAATGAATCGGTTTAATGGGTGTTTAAGCAGCACACAGATAAGTTCAAGCACAATCCGGACTTGATTTTTCAGTGTTGCCAATTCTCTTGTATAGTTTGTCCAAGCAAAGAAGAGCCTCTGGCAAGGTGGGAAAATGACTCCAGCTTGATCAATATTTGTTCAATGATTATAAATGTTGTCTCAATTTGTAGACCATAATGCTTTCTACAATTTGAGACCAAATTGATAATTTTTGAAACAATATTGACCGAGATTGAGTCATTTTCCCATCTTGCCAGAGGGTCTTCTTCGCTTGGACTTGGTTAGCAGAGTGAACTGACTGCTTTATCACACTGGTCGAAAATGTCAAGGTAGTCTGGTTGAGCTGAGAAGACATTCGGGCAAGATGGGAAAATGACTCCAACTCGGTCAATATTGGTTCGATAATTATCAATTTTGTCTAAAATTGTTGATCAGAATGTTACCTACAATGTGAGTTTAAATTCGCAATTTTTGAACCAAAATTGATCGAGGTGGAGTCATTTGCCCATCTTGCCAGAGGGTCTTCTTTGCATGGACAGAACACAGATTGACACTGGGTCTGAGAGCCAGTCTGGTCTAGGCTCTATGTGATTTTGCTCTGAGAGAGGCCGATAAACTGAATTCAACTATAGCTATAGTCTGTTCAAGCAAAGAAGACCCTCTGGCAAGATGAGGAAATGACTCCAGCTCGGTCAATATTGGTTCGAATGTTATTGATTTGTTCTCAATCGTAGGAAACATTCTGATCTACAATTTGAGACCAAATCAATATTTTTTGAAACAATATTGACCGTACTGGAGTCATTTTCTCATCTTGTCAGAGGGTCTTCTTTGCTTGGACACACTATAACGTCAAAAGTTACTAAAAGTACTGAATAATACTTGGATACTAGAAGGGTATAGTCTGTCCAAGCAAAGAAGAGCCTCTGGCAAGATGAGAAAATGACTCCTGCTCGGTCGATATTGGTTAAAAAAATTATTGATTTGGTCTCAATTGTAGGAAACATTCTGATCTACAATTTGAGACCAAATCAATAGTTTTTGAAACAATATTGACCGAGCTGGAGTGATTTTCTCATCTTGCCAGAGGGTCTTCTTTGCTTGGACAGACTATACTTTGATTTTGTCCATCTGCTACATAGGTATACTCGCATCGTTCTGGGTTCAGCTATTGAATTTATTGTGTTGTTTACTGTAATTTCGGTATAAACTTTCAATTATAGCCTCAACAATTCAACTTTTCGCCTTCACCTTTACTACCCTTTATACTAAAGGAATTAATGTAAACCATAGGCGGTTTCGTCTGTCTCTTGTACGTCGTATAACCTACTAACAGCTGATGTAGAGTGTCCACTGTCTATTTTGATTTTAAAAACATCATTCAGGCTTAGCTAAATGACTTCATCTCCAATTGACAACATCAGCTGTAGGAGCGCAGAAGGTGGAGTAGTCAAATCCGCTTATCATCTTTCTCTTGTCAGCTATTGAATTGATTGAGCTGTTTTAGTGTATTTTTGGCATAAGCATTCAATAATAGAGCCTCCACAATTTGACTTTTCAGCTATGTTACACAAATCTAGTCTGTCCAATCAGAGAAGACCCTCTGGCAAGATGGGAAAATGACTCTAGCTCGGTCAATGTTGGTTCAAAAATTATCAATTTGATCTCAAATTGTAGGGAAAGATTGGATCTACAATTTCAGACCAAATCAATCATTTTTAAAGCAATGTTGACCGAGCTGGAGTCATTTTTCCATCTTGCCAGAGGGTCTTCTTTGCTCGGACAGACTGTATCCCTACAGTTCTATGAACCATCATGAATAATTAGTGAATAATTCCTTGATTCGGTCAACCTTTGATGTTATTTATTATTACTGTTGTTGGTCGGAAAGATTTCTTTTTGTAAATTAATTATCGTGATAAATATTGATGTTCCAAGATCCGAATAATAGTTCGCGCTAGATGAGAAGAGACTCCATAACAATACAGTTTATATTGTAACGGCGTGTCTTCCCAGCTTACGCAAAGTATTATGCCAAAACGTTGCCTGGTATAGTCTGTCCAAGCAAAGAAGACCCTCTGGCAAGATGGTAAAATGACTCCAGCTCGGTCAACATTAGTTCAAAAATTATTTGTTTGGTCTCAAGTTGTAGATCAGAAGGTTTCCTACGATTGAGACCTGATCAATAATTTGTGAACCAATATTGACCGAGCTGGAGTCATTTCCTTATCTTGCCAGAGGGTCTTCTTTGCTTGGACAGACTATAATAGTGCCTATATCTGAAATCGAAAGAGACAATAGATGGATATAGTCTGTTCAAGCAGAGAAGAGCCTCTGGCAAGATGGGAAAATGACACCAGCTCGGTCAATATTGATTTAAAAATTATTGATTTGGTCTCAATAATAGGAAACATTCTGATCTACAATTTGGGACCAAGTTCATGATATTTGAATCAATTTTGATTGAGCAGGAGTAATTTTCTCATCTTGCCAGAGGGTCTTCTTTGCTTGGACAGACTATAACCTTTTGGTTTCATCACTAACCTCTCTATTTTGGGGAATAGTCATCGTTATAAAAATAGATTTTGAGGTTGTTATTGTTAGATATTTTATTCATTTTTGTGTCTCAAAAACAATAGATTGCCTGTAATTATTCTTGTTAATATCTCAACTTGACGTATTTTTCGGATTCTTTGTTGTGTATAGTCTGTCCAAGCAAAGAAGATCCTCTGGCAAGATGAGAAAATTACTCCAGCTCAATCAAAATTGATTCAAATAATATGAACTCAGTATCAAATTGTAGATCAGAATGTTTCCTACAGTTTGAGACCAAATCAATATTTTTTGAACCAATATTGGCCGAGCTGGAGTCATTCTCTCATCTTGACAGGTGGTCTTCTTTGCTTGGACAGACTATACAGCAGTTGGTTTCAATATAACTGGCGGATGGTGATTATCTTTTATCAATTCTTGACTCTGTCAGGACAGTCTACAAACGGTTCTCGAGCAAGGGACGAATCGAGGGTCACCTCAGCTGATCGGTTTCGGTCTTGTAGACCGCTTACAGACTGTTTCAACAGAGCTGAGCATTTGTAAACAGGTGTTCGCCAATCGCACTTCTCGTTGACACCTGCCAGTTGTATTGTTTCGGTGGTTAAAAAGGTCAACACCAATTTTTAATGGAAGTTGTGATCAATAATAATTTCTAAGTTGGATTATTGGTATGCTGAATTTTCAGAAAAAGCTTTCAGTTAACGTTTATTCATTAATTATTCTCTTCTTCTTCTTCTTCTTCTTCTTCTTCTTCTTCTTCTTCCTTCTTCTCCTTCTTCTTTTCCTTCTTCTTCTTCTTCTTCTTCTCCTCTTCTCCTCTTCTCCTCTTCTTCTCCTTCTCCTCCTTCTCTCTCTTCTCCTTCTCCTTCTCCTCCTTCTCTTTTCTTCTCCTCTTCTCCTCCTTCTCTCTCTTCTTCTCTTCTCCTTCTTCTCTTCTTCTCCTTCTTCTCCTCCTTCTCCTCCTTCTTCTTCTTCTTCTTCTTTCCCTTCTTCTTCTCTTCTTCTTCTCTTCTTCTTCTTCTTCTCTTCTTCTCTTCTCCTTCTCCTCCTTCTCCTCTTCTTCTTATTCTTCTTCTTCTTCTTCTTCTTCTCCTTCTTCTTCTCCTCTTCTTCTTCTCCTTCTCCTTCTCCTTCTTCTTCTTCTCCTTCTTCTTCTTCTTCTTCTTCTTCCTCCTTCTCTTCTTCTTCTTCTTCTTCTTCTTCTTCTTATTCTTCTTCTTCTTCTTCTTCTTCTTCTTCTTCTTCTTCTTCTTCTTCTTCTTCTTCTTCTTCTTCTTCTTCTCCTTCTTCTTCTTCTTCTTCTTCTTCTTCTTATTCTTCTTCTTCTCTTCTTATTCTTATTCTTCTTCTCTTATTCTTCTTCTTCTTCTTCTTATTCTTCTTCTTCTTATTCTTCTTCTTCTTCTTCTTCTTCTTTCTTCTTCTTCTTCTTCTTCTTCTTCTTCTTCTTCTTATTCTTTTTTTAACTTTTTATTCATTCAATCAATAAAATACAAACATGATTACAACTGGTATAATGCCCATAACTGTTCCTCAACCAATTTATGATTTAATTATTATTATTTAAACAATTTTATCTTAGGCTGACTGTATAGTTCCAAAGTAAATTATATTATTGATCATTTTCAGCTCAAGTGTCAAGTCTCGTTATGTTCCAACACCCAGGCTTGAAATACTGTCTTATTTATTCAAGTTGCATCTATAATAATAAATTGTTTAATTTTTGTTGCAGAATAATTGTTCGAAAGCGCCAACGATACAATTTTCAGGGAATGAAGGGGTGAGTCAATATTATTAGTTTTATTATACATATAGAGTAAATTTATTATTGTAATTTATATTTGTATATTCATTATCCTCAATGACGATACAGTAATATTCAGTCTGTTCAGGCAAAGAAGACATTCTGTCAAGATGGGGAAATAACTCCAGCTCGGTCGATATTGGTTCAAAAATTATTATAAATATGGTCTGAAATTGTAGAGCATAATGTTTTCTACAATTTAAGATTAAATTTATAATTGAACCAATATTGACCGAGCTGGAGTCATTTCCCCATCTTGCCAGAGTGTCTTCTTTACTTGGACAGACTATACTATACTTAATCCAAGCAAAGAAGACATTCTGGTAAGATGGGAGAATCGCTTCAGCTCGGTCAATATAGGTTTAAAAATTATTAATTTGGTCTTGAATTGTGAAACAGAAAGTTTTCCACAGTTGAAACCGAATTTCAACCGACTTGAAAGCCAAATGACACACATTGCTCAATGCGCTATATAGTCTGTCCAAGCAAAGAAGACCCTCTGGTAAAATGAGAAAATGACTCCAGCTTGATCAATATTTGTTCTCAAATTAAATGAAACGATTAGATCTACTGTTAAGAGCACATTTATAATTTTTGAACCAATATTGACCGCACTGGAGTCATTTCCCCACCTTGCCATCATCTTCTTTACTTAACCAGTCTATATGTCTCTTGAAATGAAATGAGACACACAGTCAATATTGAAACTATTTTATCAATATTACTTTAGTCCAATACCGACCTAACAAAAATTTCGCCTGTGATTATACAGTGAGTGCAGAGATGGGGATTAGATAGATCTTCCTATCCTGTTGTACAGAAAAATGCCGCTGTCTCTGTGAGGTTGACTGTTAAATTTAGCAACAATGTCTATAATAAGTTACAAGACCTGACAGATTTGGTGGGTTGCTTTTAAATTTAGACGTCTGACTATCGTAGTTCGCTAGCCGGAGAGTGAGAGAGAGAGAGTGAGAGTGTGAGAGAGTGAGTGAGAGAGCGGGAGTGAGGGTGAGTCAGGAAGAAGTCAGAGAGAATGAGAGTAGGGTCCTCTCGTATGTGTGTCACTGGCTGTGCATGTGTCAACTTTATTCTGGACTAGCCGGCAGGCTCGCTTCGCTCGCCTGCAAAACCTCTGTCAGTGTCAGCTGAGACAAACAGGCTCGCTTCGCTTGCCTGCAATATCTGTTCAAAAGAATTCGCTCTGATCATCA
The DNA here is from genome assembly GCA_017141385.1 of Sogatella furcifera. Lineage (NCBI taxonomy): Eukaryota > Metazoa > Arthropoda > Insecta > Hemiptera > Delphacidae > Sogatella > Sogatella furcifera. Next base: position 16,548,907 of record CM029553.1, read on the forward strand.
TATCATATTATCAGATGGTAGTGGACGGCAAACTGCCGAACGGCAAAATCAAGCCCCATAAGAACAATGTAATTTTTATCAATCTCTTGGAGCAGATAGAGCCTCTATTTATGGACAGAATTTCACGTTCTTTATGAAATTGGAAAGAGAATTCAATTCTCCAGGGGCGTGACTTTTCCTTTTTTGATATTTAATTTATTTTAATAATTCTCGTATAATTTATTAACTATAAAAGTATTGAACTCTAATTATTGAAATAAACTTAAAATCGAAAAAGTAAAAAATTGAATTATCTTTCCAATGAGATAAAGAACGTGAAATTCTGTCCATAAATAGAGGCTCTATCTGCTCCAAGAGATTGATAAAAATTACATTGTTCTTATGGGGCTTGATTTTGCCGTTCGGCAGTTTGCCGTCCACTACCATCCACTCTTAACAAGGTTCTTTCAAGAAATCGTTCTGAATTAGTCGTTACATCAGCTCAACCTGGGTATAGTCTGTCCAAGCAAAGAAGACCCCCTTGAAAGATGGGAAAATGACTACAGCTTGGTCAATATTGAATAAAAAAATATTGATTTGGTCTTAAATTGTAAATGAGAATGCTTCCTACAATTTGAGATCAAATAAATAATTTTTGAACCAATAATGACCGAGCTTGAGTCATTTTCCCATCTTGCCAGAGGGTCTTCTCGGCTTGGACAGACTATATATGATTTGAACGTAGGGTATTTAGTTCAGTAGTTTCCGTGAAATAAACAAAAGTGCAGATTTCAAACATTGCAAAATTTTGTAACAGGCGTAACCTCAGAAGGGATTCGAAATTTATTGAACACAGCATTTCTAGACCTAATCTGGACCTGTATATCAAATTTCAACATTTTATGTCTAAAAATGAAAAAAAAACGAAGGAAAATTCCGAAAAATAGTAAAACGTTTTTAAATAGTTAATTTAAACTAAGCTAAATGAAAAGATAAGATGTTGTCAATCCACTGATTTATTAGAAAAACGAGATACCGGTTTCGGTTGTTACACCATTATGAAGATCTGGTAAACTAAAGCTTATCGTACAGAGCAGCAGTATTTATAATATCGGTATTTAACATTAAGCCATCGTCTGCCCAAGCAAAGAAGACCCTCTGGCAAGTTGAGAAAATGACTCCAGCTCGGTCAATATTGGATCAAAAATTATTGATTTGGTCTCAAATTGTAGATCAGAATGTTTCCCACAATTGAGACCAGATCAATGATTTTTGAACCAATATTGACCAAGCTGGAGTCATTTTCCCATCTTGCCATAGGGTCTTCTTTGCTTGGACAGAGTATATTTACTATTACTGTTGAGCGTAACCTTGGGAAGTATATCGGACATAGTTTGAAACTTGATTCAATATCTTCCAAATTCGTTCATCTATAATCTCGCTGAACCATTGAATTTACAGTTAATATAGTCTGTCCAAGCACAGAAGAGCATCTGGCAAGATGGGGAAATGACTTTTGGTCAATATTTGTTCAAGAATTTATTATAAATGTGGTCTTAAAAGTAGATCTAATTTTACTACAACTTGAGATCAAATTGATGATTTTTGAATCAATATTGACCGAGCTTGAGTCATTCTCCCATCTTGTCAGAGGCTCTTCTTTGCTTGAACAGACTATAACACCGATGTTTCCCACTTACCAGTAAATAGAACATTAATGTTTTGTTTTTATTCATCTTCATATTCTTTTTTTTATCGTCGATACCAATACATAAAATTTAGCAACAATGTCTTACAAGTTACAAGACTAGCTCCTAATTTACAAGAACAATCATTTTCATAAGTTAAAAGATCCTAATTTAGGATTTAAAAAATTCTGATACTTGATGCCAGTTTCTAGCTCTTTAGAATGTAGTCCAAGTAGTCCAACTTTGTATAGTCTGTCCAAGCAAAGAAGACATTCTGGCAAGATGGGGGAAAACGACTCCAGCTCGGTCAATATTGGTTCAAAATTAATAAATTTGATCTCAAATTGTAGAAACATTCTGATCTAAAATTTGAGACCAAATTGATTATTTTTGAACCAATATTGACTGCGCTGGAGTAACTTTCCCATCTTGCCAGAAGGTCTTCTCTGCTTGGATAGAAACGAGATAGATGATTGGAGTGGGATGGTGCAAGAAAGAGAAAGAGATACTGTGTTATTATAATGCATGTCTTTCGTGCCAAAATTTGTTGCGCTTTTTGAAGATTGAGCTCTATTTGATGTAAATTACACCTTTGGATTAGTTTATTTCGGATTTCCTAAATCTTATACATGTTACTCCAAATGAGAAGTTACATCACTGTATTATAGAAATCTAGGAATCACAATACAGGGTGACACAAAACAGTAGATATCGCAGACAGTAGAAATGAGCGCATTCACACCCGACCGAATAGAACACAACACAACAAAATGTTTTTCGCCATACTCGTATGTAATACACAACTTTCCAAGCTAGATTTGCGTTTGGAAAATTGCCGTTTACAGGAGAATCAAAGATCAGCTGTTCTGAATGCGGGAATAATCATTTTGATGATTATTACAGCACTAGTCATCGTCACGATGATAATTACAGCACTGAAAATCTATCCCAGCTGTTTTTTCCGAACTCTGACGTATGAATAAACGAGTCGAACGAGCCGCCATGACAGTTCACTGTGTGCGTTTGTTCACTAGTGTTGTGTTGAGGTTATGTTGGCTTCAGTTGATGTTTTCAGTTGTTTGAAGTTTTAATAAATCCTTCTCAGTCTAGTATGACGAAAAAAATGTACATAATTCGTGTGAAAAGTTTACAAACTCATAATTATTTTCCAAACTCGCGTACCGCTCGTTTGGAGAACATAATTATTCGTTTGTAAAAACGCATTTTCCAAACTCATTATGTAATATACTATTAGTTCATTAAAATTGTATCTGTTATTTAGCTTACGCTAAAAAAAGACAATTTCGAGTATCTCTGGTACTCGATGTAACCTACTAACAGCTGATGTAATAGCTGACCCACGACAGTATCAGCGGTGTCAGAGAGGGACAAACAAGCTCGCTTCGCTCGCCTGCAAATTCTGTTCGGATGAATCGTTTTGATCATCATATAACTTAACAGGGTACTTTTGGGTAATTGTTCTGAATTAGTTGTTCTATTACCTCAGCTCAACATGGGTGTATGATTTTAACGTATTCTAAGTTTTGTTTGTAGTTTCCATGAAATGAACAAAATTGCAGATTAGAAAAACTTGAACAGGCGGAAGATATGCGATCCGCAATACATCTACAATTTTTTTTCAAACTGGTGTAATCTTGAACGGATCTCAAAAATATTTCTACAGACCTTGTCTGAACCTGCTCACCAAATATATCAACATTTTATACCGATTGGTTCTTGAAAAAATTGAGAAAACTCCGAAAACCTATAGAAAAACTTAAATATTTGGCGTATCCTTAAGAAGTTTGAAAAAAAACCTTTCTTAGCGCGCGTCTAAACCTCCAATTGTACATACCTGCCAAATTTGACGCATTCGGCTCGGTAGATTTTTAGATCTTGTGATGAATGAATGAATCAGTGCCACTTCGCTTTTGTAGATATAGTTATAGTCTTTCCGAGCAAAGAAGACCCTCTGACAAGATGGGAAAGTTACTCCAGCCCAGTCAATATTGGTTCAACAATCATTTATTCGGTCTCAAATCGTAGATCAGAATGTTTACTACAATTTGGGATGAAATCAATAATTTTTGAAGCAATATTGACCGAGCTGGAGTCATTCTTCCATCTTGCCAGAGGGTCTTCTTTGCTTGGACAGACTATAGATATAGTTAGCTGTTGGAGAACAAGGAGCAGAAGAAACCCGGATAATGTTTTTGAAATCGAAAAAACAATATGTTCTCCACATCAGCTGTTAGTAGGTTACATCTAGTAATAGCGACAGACGAAAACGTCTAACCATTTAGCGTCACCTCTTCTCGGTTTTCTTCGATATCAATGAAGAATGAACATTGAGAAGTTGATTGTGTAGCCTGTTCGAGCAAAGAAGAGCCTCTGGCAAGATGGGAAAATGACTGCAGCCTGGTCAATATTGGTTCAAAAATTATAATTTTGTTCTCACATTTTAGAGCAGAATGTTTTATACAATTTGAGACCAAATTTTTTATTATTGAACCAATATTGATAGAGCTGGAGTCATTCTTCCATCTTGTCAGAGGGTCTTCTTTGTTTGAACAGACTATAAAGCATAGTGTAGTGATGTCTCTTCTCCTGCTTATGGATTATTATGATATGAAAGTTGTTTGGTGGCATCTATAGTCTTTCCAAGCAAAGAAGACCCTCTGGCAAGATGAGAAAATGACTCCAGCTCGGTCAATCTTGGTTTAAAAATTATTGATTTGATCTCAATCGTAGAAAACATACTGCTCTACAATTTAAGACCAAATCAATATTTTTTGAGCCGATAATGACCGAGCTGGAGTCGTTTTCCCATCTTACCAGAGGGTCTTCTTTGCTTGGACAGACTATACCTGCTAAATTCTAGTTTAGCATCCAACGAAATTGGCAGTTGATGAGTGACATTCATTCAAGTTAGCTCTCTCAGGAGAGTCTAAAAGTGGTCTACGAAAGTGGAACTGTTTAGCAGAGGTTGTTCTCGAACTGATTTGTCTTCGTAGACCGCTATCAAACTGTCCTGACAGAGTTGATAGTTGATTACTATCGTTTTTCGTCCGCCAGTGGTTTTGGAGTCTAGTGGGAAGCTTGAAGCTTTTAGCCGTTACTTATTATTTATAATAGTGTTGTTGACCAGCTCTCAGTGGATTCAAGGTGAGAAGATACTTGACTACAATGTAAAGGGTATTGTGAGCCGTGTCTTCTACGCTAGCGCCAACTTAGCCGTATAACTTTCTCCTCGCCTAGCATAGTCTGTCCAAGCGAAGAAGACCCTCTGGCAAGATGGGAAAATTACTACAGCTCGGTCAATATTGGTTCAAAAATTATTGATTTCATCTCAAATTCTAGTAAACATCCTGATCTACAATTTGAGATGAAATTGATAATTTTTGAACCAATATTGATCGAGCTGGAGTAATTTTCTTATCTTGCCAGAGGGTCTTCTTTGCTTGGACAGACTACATAGCTGTCGCCAAAACGTTGGTCGGTTTTCTAGTAGCTGATGTAACCTACTGATGTTAAGTCACAAACACTGTGGTCTGCTTTCGGATGGGTGACCAGATTGTGACCAAGACGAGTAGAACCTACCCTTATGGGTAGCTACCCTCAAAGAAATCAAAATTTGCATATTTATATTTTTCAACTGTAGGACGTCGATAATTTGTATTTGTCCGATAAAGCAAGAGAAGAAGAAGAAGAAGAAGAAGAAGAAGAAGAAGAAGAAGAAGAAGAAGAAGAAGAAGAAGAAGAAGAAGAGCGAAGAAGAAGAAGAAGAAGAAGAAGAAGAGAAGAAGAAGAAGAAGAAGAAGAAGAAGAAGAAGAAGAAGAAGAAGAAGAAGAAGAAGAAGAAGAAGAAGAAGAAGAAGAAGAAGAAGAAGAAGAAGAGGAAGAAGAAGAAGAAGAAGAAGAAGAAGAAGAAGAAGAAGAAGAAGAAGAGCGAAGAAGAAGAAGAAGAAGAAGAAGAAGAAGAAGAAGAAGAAGAGCGAAGAAGAAGAAGAGCGAAGAAGAAGAAGAGCGAAGAAGAAGAAGAAGAAGAAGAAGAAGAAGAGCGAAGAAGAAGAAGAAGAAGAAGAAGAAGAAGAAGAAGAAGAAGAAGAAGAAGAAGAAGAAGAAGAAGAAGAAGAAGAAGAAGAAGAAGAAGGAGAAGAAGAAGAAGAAGAAGAGAAGAAGAGAAGAAGAAGAAGAAGAAGAGCGAAGAAGAAGAAGAAGAAGAAGAAGAAGAAGAAGAAGAAGAGCTAAGAAGAAGACGAAGAACGAGAACTTGAGAAAAAAGGAAGAAGGAGAAGAGCGAAGAAGAAGAAGACGAAGAACGGGAGAGAAAAAAAGAAGAAGAGCGAAGAAGAAGAAGACGAAGAAAGAGAACGAGAGAAAAAAAGAAGAAGAAGAAGAGCAAAGAAGAAGGAGAAGACGAAGAAGGTAAGTAAAAGAAGAAAATGAGGGAAAGGAGTGGGAGAAGACGAAGGACAGTAGGAAGTATGAAATTGGGAAGTGATATAAGGAAAAGTAAGAGTAAAATAAGAGAAGAAAAGAACAAAAATGTAGGGGAGAAGAAGAATAATAATAGGAGAAAAGGAGGAAGATGAAGGGGTAAAGGAAAGAAAAGGAGAAAGGGAACAGGGTGAAAAAGAAAAGAAGAGCGAAGAAGAAGAAGAAGAACTAAATGGGAAAAGAAGAAGAAGAACTAAATGGGAGGAGGAGAAGAAGTAGAAGATTTATTGAAAATCTAGGTATCTGTTTTTCTATTGTTCCACTATTATCATTGAAAGGAAAAGAAGAAGAAGAAGAAGAAGAAAAAGAAAGAAGTAGAAGATAAAGTTTTATTGAAAATTGAGATACCTGTTTTTCTCCATTGTTCCACCATTATCAATTTCTGGTAAACTGAAATTTTAAAGTGAAGAGCTGTAATTATACTCATAGTCAAGCTCAGCTATTGGTAGTTGCTTGAACCAATAGCAGTGAGCGTCTGCCATTGGCCGAGAAACTAATTGGGGAGGAGCTTGTCAAGGACAACATTACTATTGATAGTTGTTTGAACCAATCGGTTTAAGGGGAGGAGCTAGTCTACGCCAATGGCAGACGTTCACTGCTATTGGTTCAAGCAACTACCAATAGCTGTCCGTTACTATAGTCTGTACAAGCAAAGAAGACATTCTGGCAAGATGTAGGGAAAATGACTCCAGCTCGTTCAATATTGGTTCAGAAATTATAAATTTGGTATCAAATTCGCTGGCGGCTCGTGCCCACGAAACAGGTGTTGTATAGTAGAATATACAGACACGAGCCGCCAGAGCTCAAATTGTAGAAAACAATTTGATCTACTATTAAAACCCCATTTATAATCATTGAATAAATATTGTCCAAGCTGGAGTCATTTTCCCATCTTGCCAGAGGGTCTTCTTTGCTTGTACAGAATATATCAACCAAAACCCAAATCGATTTTTTGAAAAATCCGTATTTGTGCAATATCTCTTTTTCTTATTCAATCACAGGCGGCTCGTGCCCACGAAACAGGTGAAGTGCCCGTATCTTTTACCGTACAGCACTTCACCTGTTTCGTGGGCACGAGCCGCCAGTGTATTCAATATGGATAACTACCACAATATCACATTCACATTTATGCAACAATATTCTATTAACCAATGATTGAAATTGTTGAGAGCATTCTAACTTATAACTACAGTGGAACGCCGATTATCCGAACTCATTGGAACCGGGATCAATTCGGATAAGCAAAAATTCAGATAATTGGACATGGAGTTGAATTAGGAAAAACAGTGTGTTAAACTTGGAATAAAATTTATTACATTTAAAAAGTACAGTCTAGTGATGTTGAATTAATGAAGGAATACTGTACTAAACTACAGTACAGAAAGTACAATAATTATTGTACAACAAATCGTCACACCGCGGTACGATCACGTCGTAAACGCTGGTTTTTAATATTTATTACTACGCTTGAGACCGATTCGGATAATTGGCGTTCTAATATAGTTGAATCAATATAAAAGTTTCAGGTATCCAATAAATATTTCTCCCAATATTTGGCATTGTCAAACCCCCTTAGCAACCCAACGTTGCAAAATTTGCGTCAACGAGCTTCCTTCCTGTAAAATTGCGTATCAATTTTTAAACTTTTTATCAACGTTGCAAAATTTGTGTCAATGAGCTTCCTTCCTGCACGATTGCGTATCAATTTTCAAACTTTTGTATCATTACTGCTTATCAAGACTGTGCCGTGTAAAGAGATGCCTCTGTAGAGATGCAGTAATTGTCCGGGTGATAATCAATGATTGAATTCTATTTCGAAATTGAATTTTGATTGTTTTCTAAAACGAATTGTAAATTGTTTGTCACGCGTTAGTGGTATAGTCTCTGTTCAAGCAAAGAAGACCCTCTGGCAAGATGGGAGAATGACTCCAGCTCGGTCAATACTGGTTCAAATAATTTGAACGTGGTCTCAAATTGTAGATCAGAATGTTTCCTACAATTTGAGTCTAAATTTATAATTGTTGAACAAATATTGACCGAGCTGGAGTCATTCTCCCATCTGGCCAGAGGGTCTTCTTTGCTTGGACAGACTATAGTAGTGCGTAGCTAATGGGAAGGTCGATCTAATGAAACCGAAGCCGAGCTTTTGAATTGAAATTCGAATAGAAAAATATAAAATATTTATGTAAAAAAATATAAATAAAATTAAAATAAAATATTTAAATAAAAATAAAAATTCGAAATATTAAAATATACATTACAGTAGTGAATGAATGTTCACATTACAATATTTACTTGAAAAAACCCTGAATTTTCATATTATATCGAATGTTTGTATTATCGAGAGTCGATTGTATCCTATTCAGGTCTCGGTACACGGTGGCTTCATAATACGCAGCATACTCCACACCTGAAGTTGTATGCGTATAGTCTTGGAACCTGTACCTCACCAGCTGACTAGAGAATAGATTAGTCAATATTGACCAAAATATTATACTCGTATGACGGTTATATCTACTCCTCGAGTACTCTATTCTATTGGTTTATTGAGTTCTTGTCTTGTTATATAGTTCGGATCTTCTTCTAGACTGGTAATGTCTGCGAAATATTTCCTCCTTTCACTATTCATCACCCTCCGTTCCATTCTCCTCCTCCTCCTCCTCCTCCATCTCTTCCCTTTCTTCTTCCATCTTCTCCTCCACCACCATCTCCTCCACCTCCTCCTCATCTTCAACGAGCTTTCGTCCACTTTCCATAATCGCACCAAGTATATTGACCAACAATAAGGAATTTGTGTCAATCTTTTCTGTCTCTCTTTCTCTCTCCACCCCGTCTTTCTCCAAAATATGGACATTTTTTTGTCCAAACTTCGCCTATTCATTTTGATAACTCAATCGTATCATAAAAAGATTGCCAATAACATATTTTTTATAAAAAAATTTAGTACATTTTTGCTTTTTTATTAAGTTTGAAAGTTTTAAATGTGTTTTATGTGGTGTTTGGTTCGAGATTTTGTTGTGAATCTATTTCAAAATTTAAAATTTGGATTTTAGTGTAAAAATTAGTGGAAATATGTGTGAAAATGTCATATAACCTATCTTCAATATGTATGTATAGCTTCGTAGAGTTTTGGCATAGCTTCCTTTTCTATTAAAGCAAAGAAGACCGTTTGGCAAGATGGGAAAATGACTCAAGTTCGGTCAGTATTGGTTCAAAAATTATCAATTTGATCTCAAATTGTAGGAAACAATTTTATCTACTCTTGAGACCACATGTATAATTATTGAACAAATATTGACCATGCTGGAGTCATCTTCCCATTTTGCCAGAATGTCTTCTTTGCTCGATCATTCTATTCGAGGTGGTTTCTTTTATCTACTTTTATCACTGTTTCTTTTTAATTTTTTTAAATAATAAGTATTCTTTTCAATTATTTTTTTAATTCATTACATGTTTCGAATATTAATAGTCATTTTCAAATTCGGAATATATGTGGTGAATATGATTAAGCTAATTAATCAAAATTGTGACACTCAGTCGGTGAATTGGAGTAACAGTGTTAAAGTCTGTCCAAGCAAAGAAGAACCTCTGTCAAGATGGGAAAATGACTCAAGCTCGGTCAATATTGGTTCAAAATTATTAATTTGATCTCAAATTGTAGGTAACAATTTGATCTACTTGTAAGACTTCGTTAATAATTCTTGAACAAATATTGACCAAGCTGGAGTCATTTTCACATCTTGCCAGAGGGTCGTCTTTGTTTGGACAGACTATACTGCTGAAAAGTATGAATTCAACAATATTTCCAGTTTGTAGTGTGTAGTATCGTCTGTCCAAGCAAAGAAGACCCTCTGGCAAGATGGGAAAATGACTCCAGCTTGGTAAATATTTCTTCAAGAATTATAAATGAGGTGCTGGTAGTAGAACAAATTGTTTCCTACGATTTGAGATCAAATTGATAATTTTTGAAGCAATATTGACCGAGCTTGAGTAATTTTCCCATCTTGCCAGAGGGTCTTCTTTGCTTGGGCAGACTATACTGCTGAGAAGTATGATAGTATCAAATATGAGTTCTAACCAGAGAGAAAAGAATATGAAAATACAGTATATTATATTCTCGCTGGTTCTAACTGGAACCTAGTAGTGTTGAACAATATTTCCAGTTTGTAGAAGGAGAAGAAGGAAGGAGTAGAAGGAGAAGAGAGGGAGAGGGAATAAAGGAGGAGTGGGAGATGAATGAGAGAAACTTGAAATAGTGAAAGGTGCTACAGAATGAGAATTGGTGGGGGAGGCTGTAGTTATAGTATGTCCAAGCAAAGAAGAGCCTCTGGCAAGATGGGAAAATGACTCCAGGTCAATCAATATTGGTTCAAAAATTATCAATTAAATCTTCAATTGTAGGAAACATTCTGATCTACAATTTGAGACCAAATAAATATTTTTTGAACCAATATTGACCAAGCTTGAGTCATTTTCCCATCTTGCCAGAGGCTCTTCTTTGCTTGGACAGACTATAGTAGTTACCAGACAGAGGAATTATGTTGTTTGCGTAACTGAGAAGAACCTTAGTCACTATGTAAAATGTATTGTGGCGAGGTTCTTCTCAGCTTGCGTGCGCTGTAGAGGCAATAGGATGCTGAATGACCTTCGGAAGGACCTTGATGAGAGAGAGAGAGAGAGAGAGAGAGTATGAGAGAGAGTTTAGAATAGTGATCGATTCTGTAGAATCTAAGAATCTAATGTTCCAAGATACGTTGGATTTTTAGGATTAAATTTTTTTAATCGTAGGATTTTTAATAGGTTGGATTTTTAGGATTAAATTGGATATGAAAAGATGAGAAATAATTGTCAAGCCACAAATGTATTGAAAATCGAGAAATTTGATGATCGATAATCGAGTTCAATAATCGATTATCGACAATTTCAATAATTTATGATCTGTTGAAGAAGAAGAAGAAGAAGAAGAAGAAGAAGAAGAAGAAGAAGAAGAAGAAGAAGAAGAAGAAGAAGAAGAAGAAGAAGAAGTGTCTAACTGATCATTGACTAGTATTTCAGGAGCAGTATTCAAGATTCGTCAAACTTATGAAGCTAATAAATTTCTTATTAAATTTCATTGTCAAACTTATAAAACTACTACAAATAGTGGATATAGTTCCACTATTGGAAATACCTCTGAAATTTTTTATGAAATTAGCTGAGAAAGTTGAAAGTTTGTACTTAGTTTGCGAAAAGTTTAAAAATTAGTTGAACATTAGGCAAACAAACAATTGTAATTAGGCAAACAAATAGAGTTAGTTGAACATTTGTAATTAGGCAAACAAATTGAGTATAAGATTTGACAAATGAGATTGTTAGTATAAATGAGATGGCCCGTATCGACAGTGCGAGGCATGTGCCGCGAATGCCTCAAGGTATAGTCTGTTCAAGCAAAGAAGAGTCTTACTCCAGTCTCCAGCTCGGTCAATATTGGTTCAAAAATCTTGATTCAGTCTCAAATTGAAGATCAGAATGTTTTCTACGATTGAAACCAAATGCATAATTTTCGATCTAATATTAACCGAGCTGGAGTCATTTTCTCATCTTGCCAGAGGGTCTTCTTTGCTTGGACAAACTATATAAGACAAATGAGGATTTGTAGTTTGAATAATACTGAGCGCTTCATAAACTCTGATTCTGTAGAAATAGGATGTATGGAATTCCCAGCTCCATGCTACTATGATGCTGGTGATAAGAGAGAGTGATGAAGAGAGTGTGAGAGAGAGTGAGTGAATGAGAGTGTGAGTGAGATATGAAGAGAGAGAGAGATTGACTGAGAGAGTGAGTAAGAGTTAGTGAGTGATGAAGTGAGACAGAATGAGTGATTGAATGCAGTGAACTGTGTAACATTTTGAAAAGCGATTGTGGATTGAGAGAGAGAGATTGAGTGAGTGAGAGAGAGAGTAGGAGCAGTTAGTGACGCGGTTTAAATGGAACAAGAAATTACGGCCAAGGACGTTTTCAGTGGTTATAAAACGGATCAGCTGACTGGCGGTGAGAGAGATATACAGTGAGAAAGAGCTGTATTGAGGGTGTTACGACGCTGGGTTGCTATGACGCGAAGTCGCTGTATCAGATTCTTTGGACGATCAATTTTTTAAATTTGATTTTTGACAAGGAAATTTAATTACAGAACGTCTTCTGATGAGCGGTAGTCATAAAAAAGTCCAAAATTGATACACAAACGTGTACAGGAAGGAAGCTCGTTGATACGAAATATTTGTTTGCTAAGTGAGATCTGTCCAAGCAAAGAAGACCCTCTGGCAAGATGGGAAAATGACTCCAGCTCGGTCAATACTGATTCAAAAGTTTTGAATCTAATCTTAAATTTTAGATTAGAATGTCTACTACAATCTGAGACCAAATTGATAATTTTTGAACAATATTGACTTCTATTATTTCCTTCATTACCATCTACAGTTCGTCCAAGCAAAGAAGACCCTCTGGCAAGATGGGAAAATGACTTCAGCTCGGTCTATAACGATTCAAAAGTTTTGAATTTGATCTCGAATTGTAGATTGAAATGTATACTTCAATTTGAGAACAGGTTTATAATTTTTGAATCAATATTTACCAAGCTTGAGTCCTTTTTCCTATCTTGCCAGAATGTCTTGAATTTGGAATGTTTATGTGAACTTCTTAGCAGTTTATTTTACTGGATGTGAAGATCTTCCGCGGTGAAATCTACGTGCTTGATATCTCGTTCAACTTGGTTGATCTTTTTCTCCTTCTCCTTCTCTTCTTTCTTCTGCTTCTCGTCTCCCTTCTTCTTCTTCTTCTTCTTCTTCTTCTTCTTTCTTATCTTCTTCTTCTTCTCTTTTTTCTTTTTCTTCTTCTTCTTCTCTTCTTCTTCTTCTTTTCTTCTTCTTCTTCTTCTTCTTCTTCTTTCTCTTCTTTTCTTCTTCTTTCTTCTTCTTCTTCTTCTTCTCTTCTTCTCTTTCTTCTTCTTCTTCTTCTTTCTTCTCTCTTCTTCTTCTTCTTCTTCTTTTCTTTCTCTCTTCTTCTTCTTCTTCTCTCTTCTTCTAGTTTATTCTTTTCTCTTCTTTTCTTTTCTTCTTCTTCTTTCTTCTTTTTCTTCTCGCTTCTTCTTTCTTCATCTCCTTCTTTCTCCTTCTACTTCTCCTTTTCTTCTTTTTCTTCTTCATTTTCTCTTCTTCTTTTTCTCCTTCTACTTCTTCTTCTTCTTCTTCTTCTTTCTTCCTTCTTCTCCCTTTTCTTCTTTTTCTTTTCCTCTTTATTCCATCTCTTCTTCTTCTTCTTCTTCTTCTCTTTCTTCTTCTTCTTTTCTTCTTCTTCTTCTTCTTTTCTTTTTCTTCTTCTTTTTCTTTTCCTTTTCTTCCTTCTTCTTTTTCTTCTTCTTCTTCTCTTCTTCTTTTTCTTCTTCTCGCTTCTTCTTATTCTTCATCTCGCTTCTTTTCTCCTTCTACTTCTACTGCTCTTCTTCTTCTTCTTTCCTTTTTCTTCTTCTTTTTCTTCACGCTTCTTTCTTCTTCTTCTTCTTCCTCTCTTCTTCCTTTTCTTCCTCCTCTTTCTTTCTCCTCTCTTTTCTTCTTTCTTCTTCCTTTCTCCTCCTCCTCCTCCTCCTCCTCCTCCTCCTCTCCTCCTCTCTTCCTCCTCCTCCTCCTCCTCCCTCCACTTCTTCTTCTTTTTCTTCTTCCTTTTTCCCTCCTTCTTTTTCTTCTTCTTCTTTTTCTCCTTCAACTCCTTCCTGCTCTTCTTCTTCTTCTTCTTCTCCTCGCTTTTTGTTCTTCTTCTTCTCCTTCTTTTTCTTCTTTTACTTCATCGGAAGTGACCCATTGCACAATTGCGCAGTGCACATTGCACATTAGAAATAACAAGATAAAAAATAATTCGAAATAACAAATAACAAAAGTAAGATAAATTAGTAGTACATTAAAAAAATAATTCGATACTCGTATTAATAGAACGGTCTTGCCACTTTCTAAAAAAATATTAATAACAAATAAAATTGCGTTAACAGAAATGAAAAGAAAAGTGTGATGAATAAGAATGAAAGATGAATATGCTACAAAATGAAATTATGGAACTCTACTTATTGGAAGAAAGAAATAATTATAGAAAATGAAGAAAGAAGGTGATTGTAAAAGAAGATGAACTTTTTGTTCTCAAAGAGCACTAAACATACAATAAATTATTAGATTATTCTAAAAATAATGATTATTACTTCAATAATTATAATTATTTTTCTAATAATTATTATTTTGAAAGGAACTACACATCTGTTCACAGAATACACTTTATGTTAAGCTTTACAATTTTTATAAATTCATTGATAACAATTCAAATGGTCATAGAGTCTCTTTTTGAAAGTTGACAAAGTTGTAGACAGACTATATATCCAAGCAAAGAAGACCCTCTGGCAAGATGGGAAATTGACTCCAGCTCGGTTAATATTGGTTAAATAATTATCAATTTGATCTGAAATTGTAGGAAACATTCTGATCTACAATTTGAGACCAAATAAATAATTCTTGAACAAATATTGATCGAGCTGGAGTCATTTTCCCATCTTGCCAGAGGGTCTTCTTTGCTTGGACATACTATACTCTATCATGAGAGACTGATTGTGAATATTTTAACGTTGATAGTGTATTGGAGAAAAAATGAAATTTTCGGTTTCTCGTCTGGTTCTTCTAATAAGGAATAGAAATAGAAATGTTGTTGTTGATGTTGATGATAATTCGAATTAGCATTCGCTGTGAAAGTTTTGTTTCTAAGCTCTTGTATTCTTTATTGGTTTGTTCTTCCTTTTAGTCTTATTCAAATTCAAAGCCTTATATAGTCTGTCCAAGCAAAGAAGACCCTATGGCAAGATGGAAAAATGACTCCAGTTCGCTCAATATTTGTTCAAGAATTATTTATTTGGTCTCAAATTGTAGATAAGAATGTTTCCTACAATTTGAGATCAAATTTATAATTTTTGAACCAATATTGACCGAGCTTTAGTCATTCTCCCATCTTGTCAGAGGGTCTTCTTGCTTGGACAGACTATAGCAATGGGAGAATGACTCCAGTTCGGTCAATATTTGTTAGAAAATTATAACTTTCTATTCTGCAATTTGTGATAAAATTTTTAGTTTGACCTAGGTGGAGTCATTTTCCCATCTTGCCAGAATGTATTCGTTGCTTGAACAGAGATTATAATAGGTAAAAATTAAAGTTACTCTAATTTCTATCATTTGAGATAATATGGATGATGAATGGTTTGGTGGGTGGTGGGTGGATGGTTAAAGTCTGGTTGGCTCCATCCACCCACCATATAATAAAAGCACTATACTGTATTGATTTTTGAGGTTATATTTTAAGAATTTTGAGGTTATGTTGTTCATACTTGAAAATTTCAAGATGGCGGATGAGCATTATCCAGGCCATACACACACCGGCAGTAAGGCTGTAGTTTTTAAAGTACAATATATATGTATTGAATAAAGTACATTACTGGTAATTGATGTATTGATTTTTTGTAATTATTTATTTTATTAATTAAATTTTTTTTTGTTTTGTAGCACCTGTCGCTGCCATCTTCTCAGTCGGCTAGAGGCGCCGACTTCAATTTCAGTCTCACAAGCAACGAGGACATTGAAGGCCAACAGGGCAGCTTCGAGTGCATTCAACAGGTTGCTCCAAGGTAACATAACCTCAAATCTATTTATTTATTGTGATATTTAACTCATTTCAACCCCAAAAATACCGAAATTGATGATCAGTTTGAATGAGAAGACTGTGGTGCTTTTCATACTTGACTTTGAAGGTGTTTACAAACTCATATCGTATTTCACCCTCGCCCAGTAGACTCGTTCAAACATTCATTCTTTTGTAAACTTGACCTTCCAATGTTGATAATATGAAATAATCCTGGACCTTAATTCCATGTTCACAAGACAGAGGTATGAAAAGTTGTAATAATTAGCTTTGAGTGCAATCAACAGGTTGCTCCAAGGTAACATAACCTCAAATTTAACTTATTTCAAGCCCAAAAATACCGAAATCCATCCCAATATTAAATATATTATAGTCCGGCCAAGCAAAGAAGAGCCTCTGGCAAGATGGGAAAATGACTCCAGCTCGGTCAATATTGGTTCAAAAATTATTGATTTGGTCTCAATTGCAGGAAACATTCTGATCTACAATTTGAGACCAAATCAATAATTTTTGAACCAATATTGACCGAGCTGGAGTCATTTTCCCATCTTGCCAGAGGCTCTTCTTTGCTTGGCCAGACTGTATCTGCGTATGGCTTGTCAAGGTAAGAGCGTCACAGTGTACAGAGAATTGAGCTACTATAATATAAGTGAGAACTGACTTATTTTGGAGCCAGCCGTGCCACTAGATAGCAGCACTACCACGATGTCAGCTGCAGCCTGTATTAGCTTAGAATTTGTGCTACTATCTTTATTTCAATCTTCATCTTTTAACCCACTATAGATTCACCCCAAAAACGCATGAAATTAGTCCAGTGAGACTTGATGCAATGTTGCCAAATCATTTGGTAATGAATGGAAATTAATGTATATTTTCCCTTAATACCCTTGACAAAATGGCAACGTCTATGAGCCCTGTTGTAAGCTTGTGAGTTGAGCTATTGAATACCTATGGATAAAGCAAGTTATAGTATAGTTTGATAACACTATTTAAGTAGCGCACTGAGCAATGTGTGTCATTTGGATTTCATTATTGCCCTGGGTTGCCTGTATTATAGTCAGGTCGAGCCGAGAAGACTTTCTGGCAGGATGGGAAAATGACTCCAGCTCGGTCAATATTGGTTCAAAAATTATTGATTTGGTCTCAAATTGTAGATCAGAATGTTTTCTACAATTTGAGTTGAAATTAATAAATTTTGAACCAATACTGACCAAGCTGGAGTTATTTTCTCATCTTGTCAGAATGTCTTGTTTTCTCGACCAGAGACTGTAGTGTTACTTACGAAAAAAAGGTGAACTACACCTCTACCTTGACCTTGTAGTCTGTCCAAGCAGAGAAGAGCCGCTGTCAAGATTAGAAAATGACTACAGCTCGGTCAATATTGGTTAAAAAATAATTGATTTGGTTTCAAATTGTAGGAAACATTCTGACCTACAATTTGAGACCAAATCAATTATTTTTGAACCAATATTGACCGAGCCGGAGTCATTTTCTCATCTTGGCAGAGGCTCTTCTTTGCTTGGACAGCAGACTATAGCATTGCTGACCCTTGACTGTATTTGTGTTTCAATGATTTCCTTTACACGTGTTGTACGATTATCCTTGGAACCTTTGGGATCTTTCTGTGTCCTGAACATAGAATTATAACCATTGTTCACTTTAATACAATAAATTGCTTACTAATGTATAATAAATTGAATATTCAGTGAATTCTTGGAATGTTTCTAAATAAAAGTGTTGTATGAGGTATGGTCAAGTTCTCGATTCCTTGTCTCATGCCGTTTGCATTATATCCAGGTGTGCCGCTTTGAGGTTTTCACCCGGTATTTATTTATTCAACACAATATTCAGTATGGAACTATATACATACAACTAGCCGGCAGGCTCGCTTCGCTCGCCTTCTCCGCCTAGCCAGGGGGCTCCGCCCCCTGGACCTCCGACAGTATCAGCAGTTTCAGTGAGTAAAAC
Source organism: Sogatella furcifera (assembly GCA_017141385.1). Classification (NCBI taxonomy): domain Eukaryota; kingdom Metazoa; phylum Arthropoda; class Insecta; order Hemiptera; family Delphacidae; genus Sogatella; species Sogatella furcifera. The sequence goes on from CM029553.1 coordinate 16,566,741, forward strand.
AGGCTCGCTTCGCTCGCCTGCATAACCTCTGTCAGTGTAAGCTGAAGAAAACAGGCTCGCTTCGCTCGCCTGCAAATTCCGTTCAGAAGGGATTCAAAACTTATCGAACACAGCATTTCTAGACCTAATCTGGACCGGTTCACCAAATTTCGACATTTTCTATCAATTTATTCTCGAAAAATCCCCAAAAAACTCTGAAAATTCCGAAAAATAGTAAAACGCTGATATTGAGCGTAACCTTGGGAACTATATCGGACATAGTTTGAAACTTGATTCAATATCTTTCAAATTAGTTTATCTATAATCTCACTGAACCATTGAATTTACAGTAAGGATTGGTCGTATCAAGGCGAAAGATATGCAACCCGCAATACATCTACAATTTTGAAAAACCTGATTACTGGCGTAATCTTGAACGGAATTCAAAAATATTTTAACACAACATTTCTAGACCTTATCTGAACCTACCCACCAAATATCAACATTTTCTACCGATTGGTTCTCGAAAAAATTGAGAACGCCGGAAAACTATAGAAAAACTTGAATATTTGGCGTATCCTTGAAAAGTTTCCAAAATCCTTTCTTAGCGCGCGTCTAAACGTGCATCTGAACATGCCTGCCAAATTTGAACACATTCGGTTCAGTGGATTTTTAGTTCTGGTGATGAATGAATCAGTCAGTGCCATTTCGCTTATATAGATATAGATATGTGTTTCATTTCATACTTATTAGATGAAATACTGATATTATTAGCATTTTATACTAATAGATGAACGAATAAATCTTATTGAAAGATTTTATTTTGTTACAGATGCCTGGAAAGTGTTGGAGCGCTGCACTGCAAAATGCGTGTACAAGCCAACGATGACGTGTACGACAAAACGAGACAGAAAATGGCCGAGGCCGAAGAAATGCACAAAACAAAATGGTCGGTACATAAATTAATGACAGTACCCTTTTTCAATAATTTTTTTAAACAGCGATAAAAGTATCCCTGAGATAAAAAATAAAACATAAATTAATGCATTTTATGAAGTGGCTAGATATTTTAAAAACAAAGGTTCATTTAATAATTGAGATATCGTGTCTCGGTAACTTAAGGCTGAGGCCGCACTGCCGGTGGGTAGAGCCTGGAGGGTGGAGGGTAGTTGGTAAATCTATAGAACATACACACCATCCACAGTAATACATCGTATGAATGGTATGTGTTCAGCCGCCATCTTGAAATTCTTGAATATGGACAACATAACCTCAAAAACAGTATGACGTCATACCATTCATACGATGTATTACTGTGGATGGTGTGTATGTTCTATAGATTTACCAACTACCCTCCACCCTCCAGGCTCTTCCCACCGGCAGTGCGGCCTCAGCCTAAGAGTGGGTGGTAGTGGACGGCAAACTGCCGAACGGAAAAATCAAGTCCTATAAGAACAATGTAATTTTTATCAATCTCTTGGAGCAGATAGAGCCTCTATTTATGGACAGAATTTCACGTTCTTATGTCATTGGAAAGAGAATTTAATTCTCGAGGAGCGTGACTTTTCCTTTTTTGATATTTAATTTATTTTAATAATTCTCGTATAATTAATTAACTATAAAAGTATTGAACTCTAATTATTGAAATAAACTTAAAATCGAAAAAGTAAAAAGTCAGGCCCCTGGAGAATTGAACTATCTTTCCAATAACATGTAGAACGTGAAATTCTGTCCACTCTGATCTACAATTTGAGGTCAAATTGATAATTTTTGAACCAAAATTGACCGAGCTTGAGTCTTTTTCCCATCTTGCTAGAAGGTCTCCTTTGCTTGTACAGACTATAGCAGAAATCCTTTGATCTATTCATAAACCTATCATTCATTTACGAATTTTCCCGAGACTTCTTAAATTCCTAAATTTAGGTCATTACAAAATACAGTAATATATTATTATTATAGTCCAGAATTTTCTTGTTATGTAAAATTTCAATTTCTGCCAAATGTTTCCACTCTAAGAAAGATGATCCGAAGTAATCAATGAACAATTTGGAATTTAGAAGGGGCGATATGAGATCAATATTATTAATATTGATATGAAGGTAACAATATTAATAACACAAAACAAATTCCAAAGCTTCATAAAAAAATATTGAAATACAGGGTGGCGCAGAAAACGGGAAATTTTGGAATAACCACAATAAACCAACAAAAATAGTGAAATTCACACTTTTTAAGTAATTTTTAATTGATTTTCACTATAATTTATTGATCAATTACACATTTGTAGCCCTAATAACATAGTGAACATTTATAATATAGTTATGTGAATAGTGTTGTGTTGGCTAGAGCAGCGCAGCTACAGCCGGGCAGCTCGAGCAGCGGATTTAGAGCCGGGCAGCTCGAGCCGCTTGGGAATGTTACTTTTTAGTCTTCAAAATCGATTGAATGAATGTCTTAGGTGCAATGGACAACACTTAACAAAGATGTGTTTTTTCAAGCGATTTTCTAAAAATTCCCTGCTTGTCGAACATATTTTCAGCATTAAAAAATGTTTTATCTACGGGCGTACTGATTTCAGTTTTACAATTGAAATCGAAATGACTACCATTTCAAAATGGAATCTTAGAACCGTGTCGTAATGAACGTTTTTCGATACAGGAGGAACTTTACGATACAGTCCAAATTCCACTTTATGATACATTTCTTGTTTCGTTTCGAAATCAGGTGATAAAAAGTAAACAGTGTTCAACTAACCTCAAAATCAAAACTGCGATTGCGATTGAGTAGCCTACCAGTATTTTCTTGTCAATATTTCAATTTACGTATTTGAATATTTAACTAATTTGAATAGTCCAAAGTTTAAATAGTTTAATATACTTATAATTTTGTTAGTGAATATGTTAATAACTTCCACTTTTACAACAGCATTCACGATTTTGTTGCTTGTCAAATGCGTTTTGTGGTTCTGACTGATATGTTATTTTTTACATATTTAACGAGTAATAAGTTGATTATCATAATAGTTCAAGTAGGATGAAGACAAAAGAAGTTAAATAAACGACGGTATGTTGATTTTTATAATAGCGTACACTTACAGATAGCTTGATACTGGTCTGATACTGATAACTACACTGGTGGTCGTAGATAAAATAGTGTATGCAACGGTTGTATTAGGCCTTTATAGCATTCGTGAGATATTTAGAGCACTCGCTTCGCTCGTGGCTCTAACTTACATCTCACCTCATGCTATAAAGGCTCCCATTATACAACCGTTGCATAAGCTACTATTGTAAAATTTTCGTTGGTTAATTATGGTTATTTCAAAATTACACGTTTCTCTGCGCCAACTCCGTAGATTGAAAACTTTTAGCCTAAAATAATTATTGGATATTAACAGCAATGAAATGTAAGGCATTATCAGAACATTTTTTTCAGATTGTTTATTAATCTAATGACAAACTTGACAATTTATTTATAGTGTTGTTTCTTACTTTCTTGTGCAGCACTAGAGAGATAGAACTGGATATTGGGAGGCGCGTGAAGAGCCGCGGACGCATGCCGACGTCGAGGCTATCCAATCCCAACAGCGTCGGCGTACAGCAACATCAGCCGATGGGTGGTGGAGGAGGTGGTGGGGGAGGAGTAGGTGGTGGGGGAGGAGGAGGAGGACAGATAAAGCCGTCGGTCACAGCGCGCGGCCCGGCCGCAAGGGATGATATTACTAGGCGGCCGATCAGGTCAGTCTAAGCATTGAGTTTATTCGTGAAAGATTTTTTTTTCTTATTTGTAGGATTTCGATTGATATTGTGATGACAGTTGATGATGTGGTGATAAAACACTTATGCCTGGTTTTTCCAAATATTGTCAAAATATTTATTGATTGGATTGGGATCACACTATCATAACGTTGTTTAGTGTGATTTGGCCAATTGCAAACTTGATGTAGGTCTATGGGCCGGTTGCACGTACGTTCTGTTGGTTTAAACACCGTGTCAAAGTGGAAAAACGTTCAAAAGTATTGAAATGTGATAGTAGTAGCAAAATATTCATATTTAGGCTACTTATTCAAAATAGGTATTAAAATCAATAATTCTCAAAAAATCTCATAATTTATTTATTAAAACAAAAAAATGATCTGGAAATTGCATGCTGATACAACTTAATTGTTGTCAGGTGGTAGTACCACAAAAATCTAATTGTTTTCAGTTATTGAAAATTTAATCATCAGCTGATGGTTATGTTGAAATTTTTAACGCCTCAAACTCTGGCCCATTAGTTAAGTACTGTGAAATTAGTATTCAATTCTAATTGAACAGCTGCTGACCTGTTAAATTTGAAAAAACCGCCATTGAAATTTTCCATAACCTCATTAATATCATTGCCTCAATGATAATAAATCTAAACTTGGTTCATGAATTTGAAGGTTAGTAATATTTTTAGGCTATAAAATTTAATTTAAATGATGTGTCATCGAGTTTTGTAAATGAAACTATTGAAACTGAAGGCTTTTTAATAATATATATGTTTCTATTCTCTATTTGAATTGAGTTAGTTTGCCGTTGCTACAAGATGTCGTTATCCAGGCTAATCACGGCGTTAAAAGTTGACGAAGTTACGAACAACCGGCCCTATGCAGCTGAGTATGTGTGAAAAAAGATAATGTTTTTTTAAGTTTCCGGCGATTTGTTCCACCAGTGTGCACCACTGATTTGAATTGATATGACAATGCTTGGATAAACAAGGCATCAGTGTTTTATTGGAAGATATCTCTTTCTATCTTTTGTTGAGTTCTTGAAAAGAAATCGTTCTCAAAAATACTATAATTTTTTCCATAGAGAGGAAGAGAATAGTCTGTGTACGCAAAAAGACCCTCTGGCAAGATGGGAAAATGACTCCAGCTCGGTTAATATTGGTTCAAAAAATATTGAATTGGTCTCAAATTGTAGATCAGAATGTTTACTACAATTTGAGATCAAATTGATAATTTTTTATCCAATATTGACCGAGCTGAAGTCATTTTCCTATCTTGCCAGAGTGTCTTCTTTGCTTGGACAGACTTTGGTTACTCCGTCTAGGGAAAAATCTCGCCATATATTTTCGATTATATCTCGGCTCATAGGCCACTCTGGTTTTCACTAGTTGATTGCCTTGCTTGGTACCATACAACACTACAATTTAAGTATTGTTTTCATTGGATTTGTGTGACCAAAGTACACATTGGCGAGGTGGAACTACCCGAAAGGCTCTCCCCACCATTAAAAGTTGTGAGAATATTTTTTTAACAGTGCTTAAAATTTGACAGGGATCGCCTAATTCACATGCTGGCGGTGCGGCCCTACAAGAAGCCTGAGCTGCATGCAGCCGTGCAGCGCGAAGGCCTACGTGAAAAGGACCGCAACCAGCTGACGGCCACGCTGGCCAGCATAGCGATGCAGCGTGACAACACCTACTACCTGTTGCGTCACGTGTGGAACGACGTGTCGGACACGTGGCCGTTCTACACGGCGCAAGACAGGCAGACGCTCAAACGGTCAGTGTAATCTAAGAATAATAATAAGAATAAGAATGTTTTATTCCTTTAAGCATTGTTTACATTGCAATCAACAGATCAAATATTATACAACCAATCAGATCAAATATATTATTAAGACTAGACATGAGTTCAGTATAACTTAATCGATTTTCAACACATCAGTATAATCTAGTATGGTCACAGTATATATTTTCATCTTCTAAAATCACATAATATCTGGGGAATAATAAGATTAATAAGGTTTTCATAATTCGGCAAAATTCTCTATTGATACTTGATAAAAGTCAGAAATAGAATATATAATATATTAGTGTCTATATAAAAGCGAAATGGCACTGATTCACTCATCAGCAGAACTAAAAATCTACCGAACCGAGTGCGTTCAAATTTGGCAGGCATGTTCAGTTGTACGTTAGACGCGTACTAAGAACGGATTTTCTGAACTTAATAAGGATACGCCAAATATTTGAGTTGTTTTGGATTCGAATTTTGTCAATTTTTTCATGTTTTTGTCTGTTACTTGTTGTAATCCTTGAATTTCTTAATTATGAAGAAATCTTGAATATTATTATACTCGATCTACTGATTTACTGATGTGGAACTCGCTCCACACTCATAGTCATTTTCCCATACAAGAAGCTCTCATCAAAACTCATTATGTAGCCGTTATTATATTCGATAAAGAAGGATTTAATTAATTTCAATATCTAAGAATGAATGAACAACGTTGTCCTCTTTGTTTTGTAGCCGCAAACCGCAAAACCTGACTCCTCCCGGCTCAAGCGACGGCGGCAGTTCAACGAGCAGCGGCCAATCGCCCAACAGCCTCCAGCCGGGCAGTCCGCCGTCGGTCATCGAGTCGGCGGCCGTTGTCAAACGTCCCGGCTACATTGACGGCGTTGACGGCTTTCAAACGAAACGCGCGCGAATATCGCGTGTGGGCGCCGGAAACGGAAGTTGCGGAACCGGAAACGGAAGTTTTGGAACCGGAAGTGGTGGTTTCGGAACCGGAAGTGGTGGTTTTGGAACCGGAAGTGGAGGATCGCAGGCGGGGAGAGCGATCGAGGCGACCAGGAGAGATGAGACGGGAATGTATAATAAGGGCGGAGGAGGAGGAGGAGGGACGGAAAGACGAAAGTATGCGAGCAGCGCGGTAACAAGTGCTGTGAGGTAAGTGCGGCCGGTTTGGCCAGTATACATTTTTTTAAATATGATTTAGAAATGATATTTGGATTAAATAGGGGTATGTGTCGACATATCTCATCTTAATAAAAGGCTCTGGCTTAATAAAATGACAATATTCAGTGACAGTCTACCCATTTGGAAGCATTGACTAGATGACTACAGTTACAAATCATGCATGTTGGGTTGATGATTGTTTTATTGTTCTTTTCTTTTCACAGAAATAATAATAATTGCTTGATAACAAGCTTTTAGAAATTTTGGTTGAAAAAGAAACTAAAAAACTTGTAGGTAGATAGTAACCATATTTCAATATTATTCTAATCTGTGAAAATATATTATTGATGTTATGATTTGAATAAGAATATTTATTTCGCCAAAACTACATAGTTATAAAATATGAATGAAAATACAAATTTCATAATAAAAATGTAAATTATAATAGATCTGGATGCTTCTTTTCTTCTAGGGCTACTGTATTTTTTGAAACTTTAAATGGCAAATTCGCCGAAACATGTTGTGTGAAATGAAAAAATATTTTTAAAAGGGTACTATGATTGTGATCATTATTTATAGATCTGGATGATTTGGCACGGCCAGCAAAGTTAAACTTGTGCGCTAATTCATAAAGCGAATAGTACAAAGCAAAGTAATACTGAAAAATGAAAAAAAACATCAATACGATAAAATAAATGAAGATAATATTGTAATAATGATTCTTCTTATAAATAATACAAGTCTTTATTTTAAGTCTAACCGGAAATTTTAATTAATTTTATTTCATTATTTTTCAGGTGGACAACACCATCACCAACTCCTCAAAACAATCAACCACATGCCAACCACAACCAATCTGCCCATAGTCTCTCTCCCACTTCGCCAACAGTTTCTTCCTCTTCTTCGTCCTCCTCCTCCTCGTTCTCTCCCTCCTATCCGCCTTCCTCCACCTCCTCCTCTCATCACGACCATTCGACGACCAACAGTAGTAGGCAACACGGAAGCAATCGGCACCAACCGGAAAGCAATCGGCAACAACCGGAAGTGCTAACCGGAAGTAGCCGACAGCAACCGGAAGCGCTGACCGGAAGTAGTCGGCAACAGCCGGAAGTGTTGAATGGAAGTAGTAGGCAACAATTGGAAGGTATAACCGGAAGTAGTAGGCAACAGTCGGATGTGTTGAATGGAAGTAATAGGCATCAATCGGAAGGGCTAACCGGAAGTAATCGTCAACAACCGGAAGCGCTGACCGGAAGTAGTGATTGTAGGCGCTCTGGCGAGCGTAAACCAACGGACCAGTCTTCCCAACCAACTATTACCATATCAGCATCAAGTGCTGGTGACCATGCCACTTCTAGTTTGAGTGTTTCGTCGCTAGGTGCGCTGTCGTCGATGACAGTCTCGTCTTCGTCTTCATCTGGCGGCCACTCCAACAGTAGGGAATACCATAACGAACCGAAATACCGAATGTGAGTACTCCATTTTTGTTACACTAGTTAGTTAATATGGAAGCTATCTCGAACAGCTTTCAAAATAGCCTGGTATAGTCTGTCCAAGCAAAAAAGGCCCTCTGGCAAAATGAGAAAATTACTCCAGTTCGGTCAATATTGGTTTAAAAATCATCAATTTGATCTCAAATTGTAGATCTACTATTAAGACTACATTTATAATTCCTGAAGAAATATTGACCAAGCTGGAGTCATTAACCCATCTTGCCAGAGGCTCTTCTTTGCTTGGACAGACTATATCAAGATGATATAATCATAATATATACTGAGTAATCATAATAATATATTATAATCATAATATATGTGAGTAAATATGATACTAACTTCCTGTCGCACTTACTTTTGTCTGTTCAAGTAAAGAAGACAATGGAAAGATGGAATAATGACTCCAGCTGGACCAATATTAGTTCAAAAGTTATCAATTCAAGTCTCAAATTGTATATCTGAAAGCTTCCTACAATTGGAGATCAAATTGATAATTTTTGAACCAATATTGGTCGAGCTGTAGTCATTTTCCCCCTCTTGCCAGAATGTCTTCTTTGCTTGGACAGATTATAGTAAATACTTCCAAGAAATTAATATAGTAGCTATCTCCCGCACTGCTTTCGAAATTGCGTGGTGTTGAGATTCACAAATTAGTAGTATCAAATAATAGTCCATTCCAAAGAATTGAGGTAAATTAGAGAAGATGAACTTTCTAAAACGGTCATTTAATTTCCAGTGTTTTGAAAATTACTGTTATTTTTGTTATTATTGATGGAAATAAAAATTTATTTATTATTATTAAAGTGATAGCCTAAAACACAATACGATGCAGGTATAGCAAGCTTTTGAATTATGTTATGGATTACAGGTAAACATGAACTATTTCACTTGTCTTGAAACTTGAACTTTTTGTCATGGAAATATAAAATAAGAAACTACTTTTTTCTACAACTGCGCGTAAAACAAGACTTTACATGCTGAATTCTCCTCGTAAAGCAGCTCATTTCTGGGAAGAATCTTCTTTACGCTCGCTAACCATCTGCGCATGCGCAGTAGGACTACAACATGACGCTTGCTGAGCAACTGCGCATGAGCAGTAGAGTTACTTTACGCTCGCTGATCAGCTGATCATTGCTCGTCAAAAGTAAATCAGGTGGTCTAAAGCCGCGTATCGACAGTCCGAGGCATGTGCCACGAATGCCTCGCAGTACAGTCTGGTGACGCAAAAAAATATAAACTCATGGCTGAGGCATATGTGTGAATATAATCTGCAATAATCAAAAATAATTATAATTATAGTATAGTATATAATTATAATAAAAATAATTATGATGAAAATAATTTTAATAAAAAATCTGTATTTTTTGTAACCAAAAATGCGAGCACGCAAACAAATTGACTAGCGCCATCAAGCGGGACTTTTTAATAATTTGGACTTTGGAGGTTAGTTTTTGCTCAATTAGTAGATAAAAATTCAAGGCAATGCTTATTATTGCCTATTAGAACATTCTGCACCCAAATAGAATTCTTAATCACAAAAATGCATAGGAATGTGGTACAATTTTGAGGTTAGTTTGTAGAATTGTTCGTTGTGCGTTGCGAGGCAACAGGCACTGCTCGCTGCGAATTGTGTGCAGCGTTTGCCTCGCTGCTAGCAAACCCGGTATCGACAGTCCGAGGCATGTGTGGCACATGCCTCTGACTGTCGATCGCGGTAGATAGTATACTATAGTAGTAGTACTCTTTTTTTGTGTCAACAGACTGTACAGCGAGGCATTCGTAGCACATGCCTCGGACTGTCGATACGCGGCTTTAACCTAATAAAAGTCGATTGTAACTGTACCGGTGACAAGCCAGTAACATTAACTTAAAAAATTTTATAAATAACTTTAAAAATTTAAATCGAAATGTTTTTTTGTTGCTATAATAAGCAACCATCACCTAGCCAACATAGCTTCCTTTAATAGAAGGCCCTGCCCTAATTTTGTCATCTATGTTTGTCATCTGATAAATATATGTATATTACTGGTTTGTTTTTTCAGTGACTACCCTAGAATAGAAACGTTAGAGGATAGGCGCCGGTACAAGGCCGACTTCAACACCAACTATATGGAGTACAGGGCGCTGCATTCGCGCGTGGACAAGGTGGCCAGGAAGTTTGCGGCGCTCGAGGAGAGTCTGCGGAAGGAGCAGAAGGACACGCCCGCCTGGAAAGTGAGTAGAATATTTCTATTCACTTGTGCATCAAACACAATAGTTGTTTGTGTAACTAGAGCGTAAAGTGGTAGTAAGCTGCATCAAGGGAAACCGGTTTTTCCACGAGCCGGAGGCGAGTGAAGAAAGTTTTTCGATGTCGAGACAAAGGTTTTGGTGCTAAATATTTGTAACGCTGGGGCACGCACACCGAAGCGAAATAATTGTAGCTCAGAGCGCGGGAATATTTGAGTATTTAACCCAACCAACCTAGCTCAGAGCGCGGGAATATTTGAGTATTTAACCTAACCAACCTTATGTATCGATAGTGGGGTGGAAGAGATACTGAAATTAACTATAATAATGATGCTGTAATACAATAATAGTATCCTGAGTTATGATATAACCTACTATAGGCGGCTCAATCTAAGTTGACTAATTCCCCCTCCACCCGAGAAATAGCTACGTTGTCATATTGCATGAAATTGAAACTTCTCCTAACGTAAACACATTCAACTGAATGTTAAAAGTGACAGCGTAGCTTCGGAAAAATCAGGCAGTGTTGTGAAACTCACTATTTTTATGATAAACCAGCTGTTTGCAGCTCGAATATTCAAGTCGATTAGCTTCAACAACTCCATTTTTTAACATACGGTACAATGATTCATGCATATACCGCTCTCCTTACTTTGGAACTCTTGAGAGGCCAAATTACAATCTTCCAACTGTTTTCGACATTTGGAAAAATAATTTTAATTGTTTTTGAACAACTTTCTCGCTTTAACCACCACCCGCTTATCTTCTTAAACAAAAACGTTTCTAGATCGTCAAAAATGTCATGTTTTCTGTTCGAGTTAACTTGACATTGACAAACATATTCATCAATTGAAACATAATAATTATTGGTCGGATATAGAAAATTCAAAAACCTTCAGAAAGCACGAATTCTCCTTGTCATTTTGATTTAAAAATCTTTATTTTTACTACAACCCATGATTGTTAGAGGAGTAATTGCAGACGAAAATTAGAGTTAGTTCCTGAACGAGCCACAATATTCGCATGCGAAAAGCGCTTGCATGCAGCATTTGCTGCGAATATTCGCAAACCGAATATTTCGCAACGCATTGGTCTGCGCTAACTCATACACCGCAATGGTCTTAAATTTTCGTCCGGCAAGTGTTCAGAATTGAATTCGCACCGCAACGAAATCGTGTTGGTGTGCGCCTGGGGTTAATCTTGAGTGAAGAATCTTAAGTTTTCTCCAGTGAATGGAACAAAGATGTATTTTTTTGTTTTTAAGTAAACTTAATAACTTAGTAGATACTAATGACTTTCACTTTTACAACAGTACTCACGATTTTGTTGTTTGTCGGACGCGTTTCGTGGCGCTGAGCCACATCTTCAGCATAACTACTAGGAGTAACTAGATTTTGTTTTTTGTTGTTGCAGTCGATAAAAAACGCTATACTAGAACAATACCATACGGTGAAGGTGGACAAGGACTATCAGAGCGCAAGGCAAAGGTTCTCCTATCTACACGCAAAGCTGTCGCATATCAAACAGCGCGTACACGAGTTCGACACCCAGTGCAGAGCTGGCGGCATCATATTATAGCACCACACCGACCACATCAGCGGCGGCGGCTGCTGCATTGTGCCAGGAACCACACATTGAAGGTAACTTTCTTTACTACTAGGCCTACTACTACTACTACTACTTCTTCTTCTTCTTTCTTCTTCCTTCTTCTTTCTTCTTCTTCTTCTTCTTCTTCTCCTTTTTCTTCTTCTTCTTTTAC